>OZ010576.1:118018023-118285523 GCA_963932145.1 Acanthosepion lycidas | reverse complement strand
AAGCTTTCATATTTCAATACTATGATATTACTTTTTCAGTCAATGGTTGATAAATTGTGATAAAAATTATTTATTAGGGAAACAAATTGTTATCTCTTTTCGGAAGTTAAGTGTGGGGTGCATAAGGTTAGACTTGTTGGGTATATCTTGATTAACCAATTAAATGTCAGATCTATGCTAAAATAGAAAAATAAAGTCAGAGGGTGGAGGTGAGCAAGTTATTTTTTCATGTTATGATAAACTATATATATATATATATATAAATATATAAGAAAAATCTGCACATATATGTTATTTCCACCTTTTGTTTTCTTTCATCTGTCAAGGCCAACAATGTATATAGTAGGCATTTTGCTGACAGTTTTTAGGCAGAAATGTTTTATAAAGAGGATTGATGATGTAATCATTCACCCACACATTTTCTTTGTGATGTGTCATTGGTAAGGAAAAAAAAAAAAAAAAAAAAAAAAAGAAAAGAAAAAAAGAGGCCATGCTCTGGTTAAAAGTAAATGGTGATCTACTTTGAAACAGAAAATGTTTGTATTGAAGTCACAGCAGCAGTGTCAATTGATATTTAATCACAAATTGTCACTTTACACTTCTATATTGAGCCTAAATTTAAAATGAAATTATCTACACATATCTACAAAGACATCTCCACTTTTTAAAGGAATTTTTATGTAGCTTTGTGCAAGTCTTAAACAGGCACTAGAATACTTGCCAGATTTTTTGAAATGTTTGTTCTTGGTTCATGTCAATAAATAACCATATACACATTATATATTCAGTAATGGCTGGTTTCTCAATTTTCAGCACACATATCTACTAAGGTGATTAGTCAATCACTGTTGCAAACCCCTGCTCAGGGACATTTGTGGTTATTCAACACTTACAATAGTAAACATCTTTAATAATGGTATAGTAGGATCAGCTGTGCACCATCTGTGAGAAAAAGAGCACCATGACGCAATTCACTGCCAGAAATTTGAAAATGGCATGCTGTACTGCTTGGCATTCATGCCGGAAGCTCCAATATGAACATTTTAGAGTATCTGGATGTCAATTTGAGGATAGTGCAGAGGATTTGGAAAGAGTTTGATGATATATCCAATCAACATCATGGTGTTTGGAGTGATCACTAGTGATGGCTACATTACACTTCTGTTTATCTTCCTACAGAGACTGAGACTCAACATTGAGGCCTACATAAAGTGTGTTGAGAAGGTAATGCTGCCCTTGGTCAAGATGGTGGCTTCTGGAAGAGGCTATATCTGGTAACAAGACTCTGCACCATGCAACACAAGCAGGAGAACCCAGTTATGGCTGTCAGACAATTTCTGTGACCACATCATCCCTTACATCTGACCACCTAACATCCCAGACTGTAACTCCCTTGATTATTGTGTGTGAGTTGCAATTTTGCAAAAGACCAACAAAACTCCTTTTAATGCCAAAGATAAAATGAAGACAAGGATTATGGCAGAATTCACCAACTTAAACAAAGTGATTATCCAGAAGAGTTGTAAGCGGTTCTGAAGTCATCTGGAGGCAGTGGTTGAAGCCAATGGCAATTTTATTAAATAAATTTACTCTTTAGTATTTCAAGATATTTTTGTGCCATTGTGCTAAATATATCTGTTAAAATGAGATGTCAGTATTATTTTCATTTCTGTGTAATTTAAATAACAATTTATCCATTGAATCATATATATATATATATATATATATATATATATATATATATATATATATATATATATATATATATATATAGAGAGAGAGAGAGAGAGAAAGTGATATATAAATTTAAGACATCATTGAGTTTGTTTATACTGATGTGACTACTCATGTGCATGAACAAGTGATGCTGGTAATTTTAAATTAATTATTTTTTAATGTGTTTTGGGTAAATAATCTACCCAATTTCATTTAGATTCTTTTTCTTTCTACCACTTATTATTAAATATCTCACACTGTGATAATAGAAGTCCTGTCAAAAATGTGGAAATGTGTGTATTTCTATATAAATATATATTTCTAAATGAATAAAATTTATGACTAATATGAATTATTTAGTTGAATATCCTCATTAGTATTGATAATTTAGTTATAAGTTTTATTCTCTAACCTTCCATAAGTGGATATCCCCAGGTAATTTTTGTCTGAATTTCTTGAACAAGGTAATCATTATTTACTTTTTAGACTAAGGTCCTCATCTTTATCATATATTGATCATTGTGCTTTCATGTTGTCTATCCAGATGACCATCAGAAAATTTTGAACCCTTAATTTAATCTACACAGGTAAATTGTTCTTATTCCACTGTCTATATCCAGGAATATCTTGTCTTTTTCTTTACTTTCTTAATTTCTGTTGCCATTGAATCTGAGTCTGCACTACCTGACCCAGGGATTGAACTCACAATTAGCATGCCACTACAGAATAACAGCATTAGTTTGTGAATATGTCTGTATATTAATTATAAGTTCAATCACTGAGTAAGGTAGGAAAAATATCCCTTGACATGGATAGAACAAGAGTAATCTACCCTTGTATATCAAATAAAGGTTCAATTTGAAATTGCCTAAAGATTATTCAGACTGACAGACACCTGGAGGCAAAATAGCTGAAATGCAACAATAAAGATAAGGATATTAATGTAATGTTAATAATTACATCAAGTGTTTGCATTTTCAGATTTGACAGGTGGTGAATATTATGAAAAATATTAGATAAAAAAAAAAAAAACTAAAATTTTTTTCAGGATACTTTAGGCTCCTTCTGTAGTCATCGTTTTTTTATTTTTTATTTTTCTTTGAGACATTCACTTAGAAGTGGTACATGTGAGACTCCAAAATTTATCAATGCATCATTCAAAGACCTGCATAAACAGTTGGTGCCATACTTACGAGCTTAGTAATTCATTTGTGTGTTCTGAACAATTTTATATTACAAACTAATTTCACACCTGATTGACAGAGAACAGATGAAATGACCAGCAAAGTTCACTATTAGTTTTCTGAGAGAGAGAGAGAGAGAGAGAGAGAGACCAGGTAATATATATCCTAAGATATTGGATAACAGCTGAACAAACATCAGAAATGTGGCACTATTGAGCAAAAACCTATCAGAGAAAGCAAACTACTTATACATAGTTATAGAAGCCATTAACAAAATGGTGATCTCCTTAATACATTGAAGAGAACATAATTGGAAGATTTAGTGCAAGGTTGCCAATAGTCAAAACCAATGGTCACCAAATTGTCAACAACCCACCAATAAGCTGTCAGAATTTTTCTGTTTGGCTCTCCAATCTAGTGCTTTATATGGACACCCAAGATGGCCATGAATGGGCAGATCAAAAATTTGTATACTCTGTCAAATTATTTACCAACTAGCTTGAGATAGGGTTTCATGTTTTCTTTTATTTTTGGTATAGAGTATACATGACACTGTTCATGCTTGAGGAAATCTCATATCAGTCTGCAATTTGTCCTTAAGCTGGTTTCTTCCACTGAACCACAGTTTGTATATGAATTTTTACACTACCCAATGCAGGGACTGAATTCAAAACTAAATACCATGAATTCATGCATAATAATTGTAGAAAGTTATAAAAAATAAAATTAAAAAAGAGAATTTATTTATGATCAGAAACAGATTTTATGCATTTATGACAGTGCAATAACACCAAACCTCTACACAAAAAATATTAAGGAATGTCTTTTTTTCATTGTTGACTAGTTTCAGTCAGGCTTGAGAGGAGATGAGTTTTCTATGTTGTCAATGTACAAGTGAAGGAAATAAGAACAAAAGATTTCCTATGCTTTTGACTGAAATGTGCTTTCTTTTGCTGACTGAATTGTAAGTATTTTGCTAAGGCAGACAAAATATGAGGAGAGAGAGAAAAAAAGAGAGGAGTGAGAGAAAAAAAAAGAGTGAGAGAAAAAAATAGAGTGAGAGAAAAAAAATAGAGTGAGAGAAAAAAAATAGAGTGAGAGAAAAAAAATAGAGTGAGAGAAAAAAAATAGAGTGAGAGAAAAAAAATAGAGTGAGAGAAAAAAAATAGAGTGAGAGAAAAAAAATAGAGTGAGAGAAAAAAAATAGAGTGAGAGAAAAAAAATAGAGTGAGAGAAAAAAAATAGAGTGAGAGAAAAAAAATAGAGTGAGAGAAAAAAAATAGAGTGAGAGAAAAAAAATAGAGTGAGAGAAAAAAAATAGAGTGAGAGAAAAAAAAAAAAAGAGAAATAGGAAAAGATAGAAAAAGAGGAAAGAATGAAAAAGTGATCTCATAAAAGACAAATTCAAGAATAGTAAAAGTATGGTTAATATTGAACATGCAGTAACAATTCCTCACTTTCTGGTTAGCTTCAACTGTTTCCCCATAACAAAAGCAAATCATGATGGAATTTCTGCCTTGCCCTTACCATTGTTGACATAATGCAAGTCAGATGAAGGGAAATGATTTTCTCTGTTGTCAATGGAAAATTTAAGATAAAAATAGCCTTTATAACTTTTAAATTGAAAATTTACATACATACATACATAATGGCATATCTCACAAGTGATTTTGGACTCTGTCAAAAGGTAAGACACTTGAATCTTATTAACTTGACCCATATCTTTACCTCTATATTTATTTACATATTTATAGTAATTTACTAAGTGTAGCATAGGTATGACACAAGGCTGCAAGTATGGAGTATCCTGTGAGGACTGAATTCACTGCACCATCATAACTGAGCTAGTTTGTTAAGATTACACCATGCCAAAGTGCCAGCTATATTTATTTCTATATCTTTTTATACCTGTATCTCAATATATCTCCCAGTATATATATATATATATATATATATATATATATATATATATATATATATATATAGATATATATATATATATATATATATATGTATATATGAAAGAATATAGTTTTAAGGTGTGCTATATTTATGGTATAAAGTGCCCAATATCAGAGATAGAGCATATGTAAATATAAATATAAAAGTGAACATTGAAGTCAACACTCAGAGGCAACAGGCTGTTTCATGCTAGATGCAATCATCAGGCTGCCTGATGATTGGGTCTAGCATGAAACAGCCTGTCACCTCTGAGTGTTGGCTTCAATGTTCACTTTTATATATAATCAACTGGCCACTCATATTCAAGGATACCCAACTGCTAGGGTGTCTAGCCAATCCCTATTGCAGATGCTCACTCAGGCACATTTGTGTTTGCTCAACATCCACAGATCCCACCTGTGGTTTATACTGCAACTATGCTGAGCAGACTTTAGTTTCTGGGAGAGTGTGTGTTCTAGCGTGATCAACAATTTGAACAAGGCCAGCATGCTCAAGCTCTTAGCCATGATGACTTGTGGCCTCATGCTAGCACAGCTATTGACAGTCCCTAAGAGTTCCATCTACCCAATTTCACTCACAAGGCTTAGGTCAACCTGTGGTGTGGTTTTCAGGCAATTTCCAAAGGTGCTGCACACTGGGTTCAACCTTGATCCAGTCCGATATCATCTGAAGTCTCCTTCCTGACAAAATACCATGGTGAGATTCAAACTCAGGTCTCATGGTCAGAAAGTGAACATTCTAACCACTTGGCTATGCACCCAATATATATATATATATACACTCATGTAACCTAGGGAAGGTTACAGAATAGAATAATCACATGAAGGTTGGTAATGAATGATAATACTTAGGACAAGAACAACACATGTAAGATTCACCAGCAGTGTTTAGAAGTAGTAGTCAACTGCTAGAAGTCAGTCAAGTGAATTAATTCCACAATGAATCTCCAACTGCAGACCAACATACAGTATTTACTACTGTATTTATGTGAATGGGGACATTATTGTCTGTAGGTATGCTACAACACAAACCAAAGCATGTATTCTAACTTATATGCAGGCACTTAACTGCTTTTATGTGCCACATATCTTCAGGATGTAGGCGATCAAGGCCCTCCATATCTTCCTGTCCTTTGTACCTCTTAATAAGTTGTCTTTTTGTTATTTCTTTCAAATGCTGTTCTACCATCCATTTACTTAAACTCACTATGTTATGTACTGCTTTCCTCTTTCCATCAATCTGTCTTGTGAGTATCAGATTTTCCAAACCCACTTTCCTTATTACATTCCCCAGGAACTTCAACTGCCTCTTCCTGATGTTAAGTATGTTTCCTTTTTTTTTCTATTTTGTCTAAAACCTTCTCATTATTCACATGTTCAGTTCAGGGTATCCTCAGCACCTTTCTGTAGAACCAAATTTCTGTTGCTTCAAGTCTCTTCTTCATCTTTAGAGAAATTGTCCAGCATTCACTACCATATCAGAGGACAGATATCATGTAACATGTCAACAAAATCCTTTATATAATCTAGTCTGCAGACCAGACCATCTATATCTTATATATAGACGAGTTAAAGATAAGATTTCCACAAGAGTGGACCACCTCAAAAGGAGATAATGACCAGCTAACAAGAGGTGATGTCTGAATAAATTTGCTGTTGTGAAGGTAATGGCAAACCATAATACAATCTATTTCAAGAACAAACATGGCAATAAATGAATCAAAACAATACAAAGAGTGTCAGGTCCCTTAGAATTGGCTCATTGCCTAGTAAGAAGAAACATATGTGACAGGTATCATTTGTCTGGCATCAGGTAACTGCTTGCAACAAAATCAAAATCATAATGGAGATAGAATATTAGGACACTATACCAATATGGGAAGTTAGACAATGCCAAATAGGAAATATAAAAGCTAAAAGAATCAGAATGATCAGAATGACAAAGGAAAGAGGAGTAGGACTGATATTAGATAAAAACAAAAGGGAATGTATTCTGGGCTAGAGACAATTGGTAAAAAGAGTTCTTTGACTGAAAGTGAAATGGAAGCTTTTCAATATAGCCACCTTAGTCATATACAAATCAACATCACAAAGCAGTGAATAAATAAATTTTATAACACTAGAGAATTCCAAATACCAGAGCAACTTACAGGAAACTATCATAAAAGACCCAGATTCAAAAGTAAGAAAGGAATAACTGGTTAAATTTAATACCTTCAAAGAAAACTACTCTCCTTAAATTATATAAGTGAACAATTTTTGACTTCCATCATGTTATATAGGATTAAAATGTCACAGCTGACTCTTGAGTTTAAACATAGACCACCCGTGAGCAAACACAGGCGATCCCATTATTGAATTAAGTAGATCGTATAACCATAGAGGAAATGCATATATGTAGGAAGTAGCTGATGACTAATGATCACTATTTCTAACCTATCCTCTATTACTATTCAAATCACCATTTCTAGTCTGTCCTCTATACTATACGGACCACTATTCTCTACTCTATTCACTATACTATTTCTCTATTCGTATCACTATAGGGTGGTTACTTTCAAATGAGTATTATCGAGCAAGTACATTAGTGTGAGTGTTATTCGAAGGCGTCTGACACCAGTATTGTTCAGTAACTGCGATTACAAAGTCTTTACTACAACGAGCATTACAAAAATGACAATGAGTATTTGTTGACATCACAAAATGGTAATGAGTGTTTGTTGGCATCACAAAACATTGGTATGTTTGATGCCCACTTTCAGGAGAGTAACTTCTTGAATCTTCTTCGTCTAATGCTTTTCACTGGTGTGAAGTGAAATGATTATATTGAATCAATTGCTAGATCTACTGCTAGTTCACTGTGTCGTGCTAGACCATTTTTCATGCTAGAATCTATCTTGCACATCTAAGTCTACCATTCATCTGTACATTAAATATTACTGCCACTTCTGATATGATGCTTTTGCTGTGTATCGAGAGATTCTTGATAGAATTAAAAGAATGTCATCAGTTTCGACCTAGCATCTTGACTTCAATCACTTTCCCACCACTGTAATAATGTCTTTTCTATGAATATTTTCATGGCAATTGTTCTGCTGAGCTTTTCCTCTTGAGTACCTTGACTTTATGAATTTAAACACACTAGGATGTGCAGTGAGGTGCATTAGGTAATGGCACAAAATGATTTAGAGAGCCAATTTTAAATTCCAGTCAAGTTCATTACCTTCACTTATAAATACTCTTGAGAAAGGCATGAATCCATCTCTTGTCTCCCCGTTATGGGTTAAATAGCAAGACAGAGTGGACCCTATAGTTTGCAACCAGCCTATCACAGAAATAAATGGAGCCTGCTGCATGAAATTTTCTGCTCAGTCAATCATGAATTGAAAGAGATATGATTGCTGAATCATATATCACATATGTCACTTGACTATATTGGCAGCTGCTGTATATTTCCACATATAAGGCAACATTTAGATAAGACAAAACCCAAAATAAAGTAAATTTTCATGATTTTATTTGATATCCATTGTGATCGTAGTGTGGCTCTTCCCCACCAACTAAGACATTGTAGAAAACTAATACTGTATATAAATTTAAATGTCCTATGAGAGATTGTATATCCAAAAAAAAGAAAAAATATTTATGTTGGCCACACTATGACCACGTTGTCTCAGTGGCTGAGTTTTCATTTGAATAATGCATCCAACATTTCTAAAGATTTACAACAGCATATCTGTCCACATTTGCAATTCAGAAAAAAATCTTGTTGAAAATACATCTATAATTTCCATGAAAGTAATATAAACTAAAAATTCTTGAAGCTATTTATATTAAAAAATTGAAACCAAACCTTAATATAAATATTAATTATGAATACTGCACAAATGTTTTAAAATGTATACAGTGGATAGTTTAAAATATTTAAGTTTGTACCAATAGTTCTTAATATTCATTTTTAAAAAAAACTTTAACTTAGTTACCTCCCCTGAAACTTTACTCAGCTAATTCCACTAAACTCAGCATTCATCACTTCACTAGTAAAAAAAAAATTAACTTTCAGATGAATACAGCAATTTTGTCTTTGAAAATGATGAACACTACTATATTTGTCTAGTTTAGGAGTAGAATCTCCGACAGATACCAAATCAGTCAGGCTTGAGGCAATCAAATGTCTAGCCACACTGATGAGCTGTGAAACAGTGAAACAGTCTGTCTGTGGATGGCAATATATATATATATATATATATATATATATATATATATATATATATATATATATATATATATATATACACACACATTCTCCTGAAAATATTATTTTGGTTTAAGTCTCTGGGGAGAAAAAGTAATTTGTAATCAGTGACTATTACTGCTACTGATGCAAGACTTTAAGATGAATCGAGTTCTCCAGTCACTGGCATGTTTGTCTAAAAATAAATACATCTAAATTCACCTTCATCCCTGCCATGTGCCAATGGTCTGATGGTTTTTCGAAACCTAACTGATACCAAATCTGTTGGGTTTCGATTTTGGCTTGAGGCAGTTGTATGTCTAGCCACACTGATGAGCTGTGAAACAGTCTTTCGGTGGATGACAATATACATATATATATATTAGGTTGGTGCAAAAATAATGTCATTTTTTGACATTAAAAATTACGCCAAAAACAACATTTTTGCACCAACCTAATATATATATATATATATATATATATATACTGTATAATGTATGTTATTAAATAAAGTTTGCATGTTTTACTAAATGTTATTTAACAGCACAATGATAATGAATTTAATTCAGAAACATAGGTTGTATATTATCCTAAATGTTGTTATTTAACATGACTACAAGAAATAAATGATTGCTGTGAACAAACCCATAGCACGACAAATCAAGAATGAACAATTTATTTACATTACTTGTGTATATTTCTCAACAGAACTTTTGCAAATTATTGTGCAATTTTCTCTTAAATATTTCACTTTAATATGAAATCAAAAAGTAAAAATAGTTTTTATTACATTTATAACTGTCGTACATCATTATAATGAGGATTGTTTCAACTTGAAATATTTACGCTGGTAGTTACAATACTGAGGCATTTGTTAGCCTACCATGATCTATGGCACAAGCATACTAACCTACTTACCAGTGCTGATACACCACAGGATTTAAGATTAGCTCTTTGTAACTGTTATATTAGACTACCCCCTAATTTTGGGGGAGGTCATTTTTAAGATTTAATGATTGCCTTATATGCAGAAATATCTAGCAGGTCCCATTTTCCTGCTGAAATTGCTAGATGTAATCATAATGTCTATGCTAATGGTTTTTTTTTCTCCACTTCTCACATGGAACTCTTCTGGCTTCTTGCTTTCCAGTCAACATCAATTTTCAAAAATTTAAATGTAATGTCAATTGTTATCTTCTATCTCCTTGAATCCTGTTTTTTTTTTTTTTTTTTTCTTTTTCTTCTTTCTCCTCAATGTTTTCTCAGTTTCTATCATCTTGCATCTCAGTGGCTTTATCACCTTGTTTGAAATTATTAAAAGAAACTAAAAACCAGACAATGAAATAGAAAGTTTGGACTTGAATTGTGATGAACATAGAAGAAAAATGGATCCATTGGTGCACAAGCAATAACCAAAACCTGATTTCAAGAATACTGAACAGCCTATAAGTGAACACAAAACAAACGAATAAACTACCTAACAATAAATAAGAGATTTAAAAATTCAGTTCTACATTATGGAACATACCCCAGTTCTGATTGTGGATATGATCATCACCCAGTCACATACAAATTAAGGATAAAATTTTAGAAATTTAAACAAAAAAAATAAACAAAAAAAACAAAAACTCCAATGCAACAGAATCAAGAACAACTCAATTTGAAAGCAGATGTATCCTGATATAGCTAGCAAACAACTATAAGGCTTAAAAAAGGTCAGTAAGTGGAAGTATGAGTGACATTAGTAAATGCAGTCATTTCAAGGAAAAAGAAATGGATGACATTAAATTCTCAAATTAATGATAAACAGACAGTAGATAATGCCAAGGAATGGCAGAGAATATAGGATTAGCATTAGAAAAAAAAAAAAGGGCAAGCAAGCAAAAGATGAATGACTTGCCAAGAAGTATGCACAGATAGAAACACTACAGAACACAGACATACATTAGAAGATAAAAGAAATAGCAGGATAGAAAACATGTTCCTTGACAGGATGCATAAAATTTAAAAGTTAATGCTCGTAACAGGAAAAGAAAAGATACTACAAAGAAAGAACAAATACATTGGAGGGCTAGTCCATGATTACAGAGGAGAGAAACCTACAATGCATAAAAAAATAAAATAGAAATATCAATAAAAAAAAAAAAAAAAAAAAAAAAAAAATGTTAATACATTGACATGCTAAAACTGTACGAATAAATACCTATATAAGGTTTATCATTTATTATTAAAAAAATTTAAAACCAGAATTCTAAATATAAAAATATTGTATTTCTCTATCCGCAATTCCCTATATATGACTAATGTTGTTATAAATTTATCTGTTCAACTGAAGATTGTATCTGTAAACCAGTGGTTTTCAACCAGGGTTCCGTGGAACCCTAACGTTCCAACAGTAAAGCCCAGGGGTTCTGCTAGAAATTACACAAGTACTATGATTAACAGTAATTTTTAATTCTCCTGTGCAGATATGTGTGTTTAGGTACCTCCACTAAATCAATAACAAAACAGCATAGTATGAATAAAAAAAAGGTCCCAAACTTAATATTTATTGTATGCAACAAGTACAATATGAAATACAGTACAGTTATACACACAGGTCAATCTAGTAGTGAGTGCCACTAATTGGAAGGTCAGACGTGCTTTCGTCTTTTCTCTCTCTCTTCCCCAAGTCTCTCGTAGACAGTTGACTTTAAAGGTACTTACTACCTATAGTGTAATCATTCATGGGCGTGACTGGTTATTTCATTACATCACCACTCACCGAGCTGAAATTTTCCTCTAGAAAAATTTAGCTTCTAATATATTTTTTTTTGGGGGGGGGGTCTGAACTTAAATGCACTGTTGGTTTTCTTTTTCTTATACTCTTGAGGCAAATAACATCTCATCACCACTGTTATATTCCATGCTAAGATGTATATTAGAAGAATGGTTTATTGTACACAACCAGTACAATATGAAATACAGTACAGTTATACACACAGGTCAATCTAGTAGTGAGTGCCACTAATTGGAAGGTCGGATGTGCTTGCATCGTCTCGCTCGAGTCTCTCATAGACGGTTGACTTTATAGGTACTTACTGCCTATAGTGTAATCATTCATGGGTTATTCCATTACATCAGTATAAGAACAAATGTGTAAGCACCTCAGAAATGAAATATCATGAAGATTATAATGAATCCTAGTTTAAGTGACAAATGCTAAAAATAACATGTGAGCAACAAAGGAATTCTAAGAACAGAGAAACTTACATTTACAAGTGCTTAAACTTCTAGGCTATATAAGGAAGGAGGGCCTGAGAATTTAACATTTCAAAGACAAAGTGAAGGAAAGAGAAACAAAAGGAAATCGAGTGGAATGGTTATCAGAACAGGGATAAAGGAAATGGTAAATAGTTGAAAGATACAAGAAAATGTTGGGAGTTAGGGAGATTAGCCATAATCATCTAATTGTCCAATCTTCAGAGACTGTTGCTAAAATAGCAGCATCTGATCCCCCCCCCCACAAAAAAAAAGCAGGTGTTATACTTGGTATTTAACCAAGTCCTCTCCACGAGGCAGGATATGGCATAAAACCAGTTTTTAACATGTAGTTTTCCAAGCGTGTATGCTCGGGCAAAAATTCCCTGTAGACCCTGCATTCATGGGGTCAGGTTTCAGTCTACCTTCCCAGATGAAACACTACCTGTAAGCATAGCCTTGTCTGAGTTCCTCTCTGGCTGAAGACAGAGAGGTCAACAAGCAGTATATCGGCAAACTCAGAGGTTTTATGAATTATAAACAGATGTTATACTCACCAAAGTAGATCATTTTTTGAGTCACTCTCCATCAAAACCTGTGAGCTGAATGTGAACATGAAGGAAGCAAAAAATAAATGTCACTCTTTACATCAGAGCTCATCAAGCATCACATCTGACTGACAAAACAAATCCCCTCAAAAAATTATACATATTAAAAAGAACAGAGAAACTGCAAATGTTTTTTGTTGTAATGTGGATCTTTTTAATAAAAATATATATTATGCTTTATTTTCCCTAATTTGGCAACACGTGTATCAGGTCTTGCAACCTTCTTCAGGAAAAGAGTGGATATTTCCATAAAATGAATTAATTTTCCTTATGTTTTTCGATGTTAAACATTCTCTTTTGTGTGGTAATGGCACAAATGTCTTTCTTGAAATGGCAGTGAGAAAGTTCTTCTACGTGAAGGGTAATAAAACAAGATTGGTCTGAGAAAGGGTGAGGAAAGATATCTGTATTCTTACCTTTTAATAACCCCTGTGTGTTCTTAGATCTATTTCCATTTTTTATATTTTGTGTGTATTTTTGTCATCACACAAAAAAAGGGAATGTTTAACATCAAGAATGTTTAACATCGAAAAACAAAGGAAATTAATTCATTTCAATAATATGTGGAAATATTCACTATTTGCCTGAGGAAGGTCATGAGACTCAATACGCATTACAAAATTAGGGAAAATAAAGCATAATATATATTTTTTTTTAAAAAGATCCACATTACAACCAAAAACATTTGCAATTTTTCTCTTTTTAATATATACACTTTTCTCTCATTGGAACAACTATAACCTCTTCCCTATATATATATATATATATATATATATATATATATATATATATATATATATATATATATATGTGTGTGTATGTAATACAATTTAAAAGAAGCCAATTATGAATGCTACAATGAAAGCAAGCATAACAAAAAAAAAAATGCCGAGTCATGATCCACTGTCAACATTTAAGGACACTGCCCATGATACTGTTAGCAGTCACAGTGAGTGGGAAAGCTGTCAGTGACCCAGGATAACTGACCCAATGCACACATCAACTCCAGGCTCTACAGATTCTCCCCAGCCTCCAAGTCACTTTCCTCACCCACAAAAATATATTCCGCTTGATTCTCAATATCAGCAATATAAAGAATCTCATCTTAACAATTCTTGCCTTCTTTTCATTTTGCTTTACTAGTGGTAAATGTTTCATTTTTTTTTCTCTCATGCTAACATATCACATTTATAGCATAAGCTTTAAAAATCACCAAAACTCATGGATGGAATCAAACTTTTTAAGTTGAATTGTCAAAACATGCATTGATTACTTGCTAGTAGTTTGCTAAAACATTCTCTTGGAATTATTAAAAGAAATATATTCTTCACCAAATAATACATTTTTACCTTGCTTATATATATATATATATATATATATATATATATATATATATATATATATATATATATATATATAATAGGTTGGTGCAAAAATAATTTCGTTTTCTCACATAGTAACATATGTTAGAAAACGAAATTATTTTTGCACCAACCTAATATATATAATATATATTATATATAAATATATAATATATATATATTATATATATTAAATAGATAGATATTAAGATGTATATTTTCCAGCTAATGCATTGCAGAATAGAATTCTTGGCTATTACAGAATTCATTGAATATGAAATAATTAAAATGGAATTCAATGAGAACGAAAAAGGACAATTTAAATATGATGAAATAAGTGATAAAACAAGATGGAAACAGTTTATTTTGCTTATTATTCATCCTGTGTTCTACCCAGCAGCAAGCCTATCATCTATGCATTAATCTATTTGCTCATCTATCAGCCAAGTTATTTTTCAATCTCTGTCTGTCTTGCATTTATTTTTTCCTTGCCTCTTTTACTATCTTTACATCTTTTGCTGTCCAAATTCACTTGCATCTTTATTCACCTCGCTTTATATCTACCTACTTATCTACAACTATATTCATCATCTGCTACGCTATTTCTCTAAATGAAATTATTCATATCTTTCAATCTTATTCTTTTATGTATGAAGAGGTGTAGAAATGTCCTTGACCCCACCCGTTTCCAAAAATCTAAATGACCAAACATCAGAATTTTTTTTTTCTAAATCTTTTTGGTCATGCCAGAAACATTTCAGTATGCCCTCATGAACCTCAACGTATTTTTTTTTTTACTCCTTTTCTGCAGTTCATTTCTGTATTTATTTCTATTCATATATATTTTTCTCTAGATATCTGTGTGTCAGTCTAAATTAATCTTCTTCCTCCATATTATTGCCTTAACATTAGGAATTCAGCCAAGGAAGTATCTTCGTCATTGTATGGTAGAGCAGTCAGTCTGTTTGCATCGATCTTTGCTTGCACGTATACTAACTTCAGTTATTGGTTTTCAATCAAACCTTTCACTATCCATCAATCTAGCAAACCATTTCCTACTTTTTAATGAAGGCACTCACTCTTATATCTACAGATTCGGTAGAAAAAAAAGAAATGAAAATATGTTTATCAATCTTGATATTTTCATCCGTTTTCGCTAGAATCCTTCCATAATGAATTTCATCCAACCACCATCCTAATAACGCGTATAAAGGAGGAGGTTTCTAAGCATCGCTTTCCACCTATTCACACCAATTGTTCCTTCAGATTAGACCAAAAATGGAGTCATTGCTATCATGCCTGAGCTAGAGCTGCACAATCTTCACTTTTCAGCCTTGAGAGAGTTTGAAATTGTTTACTTGATCATCTTCTATACTTTGTCATCTTTTTCTTGCAGATGCTTTTTTGCAAGCCTATCACTAAATACTCAAATGAGCATTCTTTAGTTTCACCAGTTCAGACCTTCACAGCCAGGGTATACCATCATGCCTGAGCTAGAGCTGCACAATCTTCACTTTTCAGCCTTGAGAGAGTTTGAAATTGTTTACTTGATCATCTTCTATACTTTGTCATCTTTTTCTTGCAGATGCTTTTTTGCAAGCCTATCACTAAATACTCAAATGAGCATTCTTTAGTTTCACCAGTTCAGACCTTCACAGCCAGGGTATACCATCCAACTCTCATGGAGTCGAATTATCCTCATTTTCACTGTGTTACAAATGTAAAAAGAAACTTCCACTCAAGCAAGAACATCTACTTTGCGGAACAAGCTCCCTTGAGGATGCTTTCTTGAACACTACAATATTAACCTCTTCAAGTCAAGTGTCAATCTTTATCTATTCTCTTTTTCCTCATAATCTGCATATCCTAACATCTCCTTTATTCATATCACACATCTCATTCATCATAACCATTTCAACCCTTTAAGTGGCTCTAGTAATAATAGTAGCCATCTGTTTGGTCAAATATTAGGTTGGTGCAAAAATAATGTCGTTTTCTCACATAGTAACATATGTGAGAAAACGACATTATTTTTGCACCAACCTAATAAAAGATAATGGTAATATTAACTGTTTCCTTATAAGGAAACATTTAGCATGAAACTCATAAAATCTTTAAGGAAAATAGGCTTCTTAAATCCTGTAACTGTTATTGCCCTTTCTACTATTGATGTAGGCTTTCTTCTTAACACTTTGTTTGAAGTAGTGTAGAATGCCAGCATCTTGATTATGTCATTTTCTGCGTTACATGTGCTATTCATTGTAGTTGTTGCAAGATTGGTTTGTTTTGTTTTACGGCATAACAACCTCAATAGGTTATTTAATGCTGACAAGATTTTTATTGCTGGCAATATTTTTTTTTTTTCAAAATGTATTGCTGGCAATAATTTTTCTCCAAAGATTTATTGATGGTAATAATTTTTTTACAAAGTATTTCTGGTATTAAAACGTATTTTTACACTTTCATAGTGTTTTGACTCCAGTCTGGGGGTTAACTATTTACCCACAGCTGGGACCCTAACAGGTGCTACCACCCCAGGTCAGGAACACCAGCAATTAGGAGGTGGTACCACGCTCTTCAAAACCTCCTGATCAGAGGCCTTGCTGTTGGACGTAGTTTATCGTCTTACCCAGGATGCAGATGTAATTTATCATCATACCCAGGATGGAGTTGTTGCAAGACATCAAGTGATGTGCTCTTTGTGATTTTGTAGTGCCAGTTCACAAAGTTTGAAGGGGAACAATTATTGCTAAGACCTACAGCCTTCATTTACTTAAAACCATTTCAACCATTGATCTGAGAATGTGGTTGTATACAGCTGACAGTTTAGATATTTCTTAAAGAGTTTGGCACCAATAAGCATCTTCTCTCTTTCAGTAAATGAAGTCAGGCTTATTATAGCATTAGGAGTTCAGTTAAGGAGATTGAAAGGAACCATATCTTCATCATCATCGAAGGAGAAAGAAATAATTTAGCATCAATTTGTTAGCATATTTGCCCATTTCTTTTACTATATTTGTATTTATTGTTCTATTTACCAATCTCTCAGTCTAGTAAGCTGCTACTTTTCTAATGAAGCCAGTCACTCACGTAAGAAGTTCAATAAAAAAAAGAAAACATGGAAATGAATATATATATCAGTTTCAGTAAGTTTATCAATGCCCTTATTCAGCCTCTGTTATGCTCGGAGTAAAGGGCACTTATCTGTTTATATTAGATCTTTCTCAATATTTATCTTGGTTCAGATCTTTATCTCTTTATTCTAGCAATGTACAGAGCCACTTCTTTTAGAGGAATGGCAATATTCCTTGTAAGGCATTCCTAAATCAATCAAGGCAAATAATCTCTCCACCCGGACTTGCAGATGGTGTAACAATTATCAGTATAGAAAATGGAACTGGTGATCCAAGTTCAAAGTCTCATCTGATACATCCATTTTTACTCTAATGCTCTTATAAAAGGCATGAATACTACTGTTATTCCCCCAGATATGGGTTAAATAGCTATGTAAATAATATTCTCTAGCCTTTGGAGGCAGCCAGTCTGGAAAAAGAACTACTCTGAATTTAAAAAAAATAAAATAAAATGCCTGAACTTTCAGAACTATTGGTATTAGGTTGGTGCAAAAATAATGACGTAATAATATCGTTTTTGACGTTATTACGTCATTATTTTTGCACCAACCTAATACACTCAGTCAATTCAAATAAATGCCACAGATAAAGCAGACAATAGACGTTTTATATATATATATATATATATATATATATATATATATATATATATATATATATATATATATATATATAAAATGGGGAAAATGATATACAAGTTTTTACATTTTAGAAACAATTTTAGGGGAAAAAATTATGACAAAGTGGAAAAAGCTTTTGTGTGGAACGTTGTGTCCTTTGTGACTTCATTGGGCTAAAGTGATGTTTACATTGATGCAACTGCACATCTGCCTGAAGGAGAGGGGACACTGAAAACTACTGTGTAGTTGCATCAATGTAAACATCACTTTAGCCCAATGATGTCCTAAAGGATGAAATGCATCATGCAAAATCTTTTTTTCTACTTTGTCATATGTTATACATCATTTATATATACTCACAAATATTTCAGTAAATGTTATATTTATAATAAACAGTATTAACATTTACCAGCTTGAACATTCGAGAAAATTTCATACAAAATATGCATCCTCTGACAGGAATCAAACCTGCATCTTACACAGAACTGTGATATAGCCTGATGTGCTATACCAGTTTAGCTATAAAGGGCCATCAGGCTAGCAAAGATCAATTTTACTGCTTTTAAACTACAAACTTGCCATGATTTCCCTCAACTGTCCATATCTGTGTGAAGCATATCTTAATGTAAACAAATGACATCACACATGAAATGGAAAAAGTATGACAATTATTTTTATATATTTTAGTTTTATTTATATTGTTTATTATAAACAGAGCATTTACTTAAAAATTTGTGTATATATAAATAATGTATAACAATAAAATATATTAAAATAATTGTCTATTTTGTAATATATATATATATATATATATATATATATATATATATATATATAGATATGTGTGTGTGTGGGTAGACATACACATTGACTGATAGAAAATAAAACTACAACACCTGAAAAGATGATGCAGAATTTTATCTTGGCACAGTATGAACATACTTTTATGCTACTTTGGGAATATTCAAGGTGGAAATGGTACGAAAATCCAAGATGTTATGATCCCTAATGTCATGGTGGGGTCTATTAAAATTTTGGTAGTGTATGTGTCCAAAATTCCAAAATTTCCCATGTATTTAAATCTCATCGTTCAATCAAAATAAAAGGTAATAAATAGAAGGCAAATTAAAAAAAAATTTTTTTTTTTTTTAAAATGGAGCATGTACTATAGAAGTAACTCACCCTGATCCAAGAATTTGAGTGAGTACCTGGAAATTGGCACTAGTACTTAGTGAAAATAGATTAAACATCATTTGATACCATCATTTTAGTAATTTGTTACTTTCTGAAATTTCATAACCAAACTGACACTGCCTACTGGCTATGGGTTCAGGACTGTACTTGATAACACCAGCAGCAGGATTCATTCAATAACAGAGACATACTGGACGTAAGAATATAACTAATTAAAAAAGTGTGATGTTTCATAAAATTGTTACATAATGTTATATTAACTATTTCCTTATCAGTAAACATTTGGCATTCAATGACTGAACAGTCACTATTATATTCAGCTGAAATTTAGAAAAGCTTTCGATTAAAACAATTTGATAAGAAAATAGGTTTCTCAAGCCCACTGTTATTACTCTTTCTAATATTAATGTGGGGTTTCCTACCTAACCTTTTGTCTGTAGTAGTGTAGAATTTCAACATCTTCATTATATCATTATTTTCCTTTGAGCTACATGTATTGTCTGTTTTAGTTTTTACTACTATTGAGGTTATTTAGTATAATCCTTTTTTAGTGATTTTGTAATATCACTTTGTGAGGTTCCTCACTAAGACCTAAGGCACCATTTGCTCAAAGCCATGTTCAAAGATCTGTGAAAGCAGTTGTATACAGCAGACAATTTAGGCATTTCTGAACAGTTTGAGCACCATTCATATCAGATGCCACGGATGTCTTTATTTGATAAGGCTAAGAACATGACTAGAATTTATAGGCTAATATTTTGGTTTTGTAGCAACCTGCGTTGCTGGTCAGCATATTCTGTGTTCAATTTCCTTATCTCCTATACTAAATGTGTCACAACTTTCTATACACTCATATATTTGAAGCGTTTCTTCTTCAATGGGCTGTGTCCCTTCATGATGTAGGCAGTCATGAATCCACAACTTCTTGTTCTTTGTAAGTGAGTAAGGTTCATCATTTGGCTATCTTCCCTAATCCCTGTTCTGATAACAATCTATATGAGCTTGTTTTATAGGTTATCCACTGCTTTCCTGTCTCTTGCCTTCAATGTCCTGTGAGGTACAAGTTTTCTAAACACTCTTTCCTCATTATGTACCCTAGAAATTTTAATTGACTCTTTCTGATTCTAAGCATAAATGTGTTTTTTTTGCTTCCATTTTCCCTAAAATTTTCTTGTTACTCATATGTTCAATCCATGATATTCTTAGCATCCTTCTGTAGAACAACATTATTGTTGCCTCAATCTCTTCATCAGCATTGTATCCTAGATAAGTATTGTAGCATATGGGATGATAATGGGTATATCCCCATTTACATAAATACAGTAGTAAATACTGTATGTTGGTCTGCAGTTGGAGATTCATTGTGGAATTCACTTGACTCACTCCTAGCAGTTGACTACTACTTCTATGCACTGCTGGCAAATCTTATACATGTTGTTCTTGTCCTAAGTATTATCATTCATTAGCAACCTTTGTGTGATTATTCTATTTAGTAACCTTCCCTAGGTTTCAACAATAAGAGAAATGATATTATATAACAGTTCAATACTCTTTTCCTTGCTTCTAATGAAATTTTTCCATTTCTTCATACTTTGCTTAGATTTTGGAAGGTATCTTTTCCTATTGCAGTGCACCTTCATCACATTAAAACACCGAAAGATATTTAAATTTTTGTATTTGTTTGAATTTATGGTTTGAATCCTAGGGTATTCCTTTTGTAGACAACTATACATTCTGCCTATTTACCATCAATGTTTAGTTCTTTCTTCTTGCTTTCCTTCACTAGTTTTCTGTAGGAGTTTTTTTACTTTCTTTTCTGTGCCTGCTATCAAGAGTGTTATCATCTGCATATCTTATTTTGTTAAGATTGTATCTGCCAATGATGAATCCTGGTAGGACTTCTAATTCTCTCATCATTGACTCTTTGTAAAAGTTGAATAGGTCAAGTCAAAAGACACATCTTTGTCTTATAAGCCTATTTTTTGTTTATTTACTGACTTTATTTTCTATCTGTATGCAAGTGGTTTGCTTCCAGTATAAGTTCTGGATTATTCTAATGTCTTCAAATAAATTAAGCTTATTTAACCATTGAAACAGTTCTATGTTGTCTTTCCTTCATCAAAAGCTTTTACATAATCTATAAAATGGTCATACAAACTTCTGTATTTGTATTATGCTTTCTGATACCATCTTTTTCTTTTTTTTATGTGCCATATCCTTTCAAGACATAGTCGATCATGGCTCTCCACTTCCCTCTATCCCTTGCAGCTCTCAACAAGTTCCTTTCCTCCCCCAGACCATGTTCTATCATCCACTTGGTAAGTATGTCATACATTGTTTTTTCTTGTCTCTCTTTCCCTCTATTTGACCAGCAAGTATCAGATTCTCCAAGCCCTCTTTCCTCATTACGTGTCCCAGAAACTTCAGCTTATTCTCCCTGATGTTAAGTATAAGCCTCCTCCTTGTTTGCATCCTCTCTAAGACTACATCGTTGCTCACATGCTTGGTCCATGATATCCTCATCATCCTTCTGTAGAACCACATCTGTCACCTAGAGTCTTTTTCATCTTTGAGGAAACTGTCCAACATACCATAGTGAGCATAACTATTACATTCAATGTCTAATGAAACATAACTTCTTGATCTACTTCTGGTCTAATTCTGCTACATGTTCTATTCTTTAAAATTCAGAAAAGTTCTGTTATACGACTCATTAGGCTGATTGTTTGGAGTTTTTATTCGTTTGCATCTGGCTTCTTAGGCAATGCTATGGAAATAGATCAATTTAGGTCTTTTAATGTCCTTCCTCAAAGATGGAGAGACTCAAGGTGACAGAGATGTGGTTCTACAGAAGGATGCTAAGGATATCATGGACTGAGCATGTGAGCAACAATGAGATCTTACAGAGGTTGCAAATAAGGAGGAGGCTTATACTTAATATCAGGAAGAGACAGCTGAAGTTTCTGGGACACATAATGAGGAAGGAGGGCCTGGGGAAGCTAATAATCAGAGACAAGGGAAAACAGCGTGTGGCATACCTAGTAGATATGGGCAGGTGGAACACAGAACAGTCTGGGGAGAAGAAGCAGAGGAAAGGAACTTTGAGAGTTGCAAAGGATAGAGGGAGGTGGAGAGCAATGATCGCCTACATCCTGAAAGGACATGGCACATAAAAAGAAAGAATATCCTTCATTTTGGGTGCACAGAAATACAAAATTTCTAGACAAATAACATGAAATTTCTTCAAAAGTACTATGGTATCTGGTTTTGATACCAATCTCTCCTGGAATAGCAGATATTCAGATAAGATTTTCTCTGCTGTCATTTGATTTAACATTCATACCAGTAGACAGTCTTTTAGATTTAGACAGTGATGCCTGCTTCAAGAAGGTCCAGTGTCCTGCAACAATTCAGTACAAGTCATTGATATTTCCTGTGTTTATGGTAGATGTGTGCATGATATTAACAATACAGTGTTTATAGATATATACAGTGTTGACGATGGCATTAAGATCACTTTAGAAACAGTGTTACCATGCAGTGTTGATTTCTATGTCCAGCCTTACTTTTTCTTTACATTTTGTTCTCTTTAGGACACAGGTAACCATAGTTCTAAACAGTTTGCTTTTCATTGTTATCTTAAGATTATAGAGTGGTTTCCCATTACTTTCCCTATGGTTTTGAATTCAGTGCAATTCTTCACCTATACTGGCTGTCACTCAAAACAAGAGAACCCAGTTTACCCTGTTATTTAATCCATAAGGTTAAGAAGAGACAGATTCAGGTTTTTCTCACATGTATTAGTGCAAAAATGAACATGACAGATGACTGCTTCATTGCTTTGCTTTTTAATTATAAGTAAATGTATAGTGACTTTATTGCCACCCTCTGTGTGTGTGTGTGTGTGTGTGTGTGTGTGTGTGTGTGTATAGACAGAGAGAGATATTCACTACTGAATTAAGTGCTTTAACAAAGGAAATTAATTTGACAAAAATATTTGATTAAAATAAATGTTGATATGCCTAAGTACACAACTGATCCCGAGTAAATTATATCAGGATGTTTTTCCATCTAATCTGTTTCTGCTCACACAGTCTCTCCTGCCAGACCCCCCAGTCTTTCCTACCAGTCACCCCAGCTCACCCAGTCTTTCATTTAAGTCATTAATGTATTTAGTTTTGTGGTATACAAAGTTTAGTGACAATGTTCGGTGAACTCTTCATAAAGATATTACAATGAACTTCAAAGAACAGTAAAAACTCTAACTTGATAAAATTCAGATTAATCTATTAAATGCCACACAACACACATGTGCATCTTGGGGCATATTGTCTGACATATCTGTCCATTCCAGTTCTATTTAGGTCAATACAGCGGCAATGAAATGTTCAAGTAAGCTTCTGCTTATTTTGTTGTGTTGTACAGATTTTGTCTTGAATAAATAGCAGCAAACCAAGAAAATACTCTTGCAAAAACAACACTAATTGTTTCAGATTAAATGGATGCATTTTTCCATAAAATTTTTCCATGTTCTTTATTATTTCACTAAGAATAAAAACCTTCATTAATATTAAAAACAAAATGATTTTCTTCACTCACTGATGACCTTTTGCCCAATCACATTAATCCAGTTTGTTCTTATTAACATGTTAGTTACAATATTATCTGATGTTCTGGAAATAAAAATTTCAATTGTCATTTGAAATTTTATCTTTATCAACAGGATTATACTAACTGCTGTAAAAGTGAAAATAACAAAAAATTGTAAAGTTAAAGAATACGCCTTTCATTTTGAGAAAGAGATGTTAAAATCCATGCACTATTTCCTTAAGTTGTTTTTGTTGTTACTACAATGTTCTGACCAATCCATCTGTCTTTTTCATGCATACAACCACTAAGGGAAGACTATCTATTTCCAGATAATGATAGTAAACAAAAAAAATTATTGTATATACTTGGCTTGGCTTATTTGCAGGTTCTTCTGTTGGAGAGTGAGAAACATTAAGGCATCCAGTGGAGAATTCCTTTGTTCAGATGTGAGAGATTTGGAAAATCTCATCACACACATACATATATATATATATTACACACACACACACACATGCTACACAAGTTACTAAAGAATGATATTGTCTGGCTTATGTTTCTGGAAATTAAACAAATCACAGAATATTTTCCAGGATTTCTTTTCTGTGAACCATTTTCTGGAATTTTTTTTCCCCCTCATGTATTGTATGCTTGAAGGAAGCTACAGAATGGATTGATGCAAATTTAACAATGGAAGTAACATACAGAATGATTTTAATACTCCGGACAATTCTTGGAATGAGAAATGATTCTGTTTATGATATATGCACCTGTTCTCTGATTACAGCATACAATTGGGGAAAGCTGGAAAACATAAAAGTTGAATTTTAATGTTGAAAATAAGATTAGTAATCTGAATAAAAAAATAATAAAAATGTCAATACTTTCATACGATGCACTAAAGCCACTAAGATACAAGGGGTTACCGAGTGTGAAAGAATAAAAGAGAAAGATTATTAAGGAGCGAGAACAATAGAATAGTAATCAAGAATACATTAGATAAGGGGAAGTAATCGGGTTGTTTTACCACATTTTTCCCAGCTTTGATTTCTCCTAGTCCAACACAAAATCATCCAGGTGACTGGGTCTCTTGACAATTCTCTGGGATTGTCTTCGTGGCAGCTAATCTGGGCTTTCCGATGTTACGGGAACAGTCGGCCAGAAGTATTTCGTCTCATATTGCTTTTGTCTCCTTCTTGAAGTGGGACACTGATTCTGAAAGCTGATTATCAGTGTCTGTGGTAATATGCTCCCGTTTTAAGGGAGCTATTCTGGTGTCGATTTCTGAATCGTCAGTATTGGGGTCTTGTTACTCAGGAGAATCCAATGTCATTGTGTCATCGTTACTATCAAGAGGGTGAGAGATTACTTCAGGGGAGAGTTACTCTTCTCTCTGGTTTGATAACTCGTCGACAGGGGCCAAATCTCTGAGAAAAACTTTCGATTGTTTCCCGTCGGAGTGCTGGATGCACGCATAAATTGGGCTCGCTTCAGGCCGTTCCACCTTACTCAGAGAAGAATCATACTTGTTTTGTCAAACATAGTTTCTATGTAAAACAGTACCTGACTGTAAGAGCCAGGAAGAGAGGCAGATCCCGTCCAATCTTCACCTCGGAAATTTTAAAAACCTTTCGTAAGGTGTTGATTAGTTCTTGCACACAATAGTGTTCTTATAGCGTACAGAGCCCTGGTTATTACGTCTTCTCAATGTCTAAATGAAAGGTTTGGTTTTTCAAGAGTTAACTGTACGGTCTTCCATATTATGCCATTGTATCTCTGACACTGTCCATTCTCTTGAGAATTGTATAGGATAGTCTGGCTTACAGGATACAAACTGGTACCTCGAATATTGAGAACAGTGAGCAAAGATAGCGTATGAACATTGTTGCACTTACATTTTTGACAGGGAAAGTCAAAACTTTCCCTGTCAAAAGTGTAAGTGCGAATCGCGTGTATTCGTCAACGATAGTATATATTTGTTTCGGGATTCTGATGGAAGAGGTCCCTTAAAGAACATGCTCAGCCTCTCAAATGGCTGTGTAGCTTTTACTGGGGTTCCATGTTCGGGTTTATAGAACCTTGGTTTCATTAGAGTACAAATCTGATAACCGTTTGTTATTCGTTTCATGTTATCAACTGAAAAAGACAAATTCAGGCTCTGAATTACATACATTATCCTCGTGATGCCTGGATGACAGAGATCGTTATGAACTTTTTATAGATATTTGGTACTGTTTGTTGATCCACGCGCTCTTGACAGCGCGTCCGCCGTTGCATTTTCCTTTCCCGACCGATAGAAAAAGTCACACGAAAAACCAGGACGGCTCTACCCTCCATCCCGCTATAGTTTCATTTTGCTTTATATCTTGGGATTAAACATAAAAGCCACTGACTTTTGATCAGTGATTAATTTAAAGCAGTGACCAATTAAGAAATGTCGCCATTTTCTTAGTGCCTCAGCTATGGCATAAGCCTCCTTTTCGACAGCTGAATGTCTGAGGTCAGATTTTGATAAAGTCCTGGAGAAGAACACTACAAGGCGTTTGAATTGCCGTAATACAGCAGCTATGACATGGTTGGAAGTGTCGGTAGGATTTGCCGAAGTGATAGCCGAGTTGGCAATATCAGTTTTTAACTTCTTAAAGGCTTTAATAGCAGAAAAATGTAAAGGAAATTTAATAATTTTCGTAAGTGGGTGTATTTTTTCAGCAAAGAAGGATAGCCATTGAGAATAATGAGCGAATATATCGTTGCAAGGCGGCTATAGTGTTGGGAATAGATAGTTTTAGCAGTTGTTTTAGCCGTTCAGGGCCCAGCTTCATGATTTCTTTGGCCACAATGTGTCCAAGTAGTCTGATGTTTGTTGACCCATAAGAACTCTTGTCATGGTTGAGTGAAAGATTATATTTCTTGACAGATGCCAAAAACCGTTTTAGGTTGCGAGTGTGGTCGGTCCAGTCATGGATGCACACTAGCACATTATCTATGTAGGCAAAGGTGCCTTGTAGTCTTTCTTTAAGAATCATTTTATTGGGGATCCTCTGAAAATTGGAAACCTCGTTAGTGATCACAAACGCAATCCGTTGTAACTGATAAAGTTGTTTGCAGGCCTCAAAAGCTGTATGTCTTATCTTTAGGGTCCATAGTTACTTAGTGGTAAGCATTCCTTAGGTCTAATGTGTTAAATATTCTGTATTCAGTGATCTCATTTATCATCACGTCGGGATATAGGGTATGAATTCAATTAAGTAAATAATAAACAAATTAACAAGCCAATATGGCCAAAATATTAGTTAGACTATAAATATCAAACCAAAATTGGACGAAAAACATAGCTATAACTGTTATATAATGATAATAAAATAAAATACTACATTACTTAAAAATCGAAAACTGAAAAGAGTAAATAAAAATATACAGTATAATAAATTAATAATAAAAAACAAGCAAAATAAATTAATCTAAATTAATCCTGATAAATAAACAAAGAAAATGTTCCTGATAAATAAAGAAAATGTTCCTGATAAATAAACAAAGAAAATGTTCCTGATAAATAAACAAAGAAAATGTTCCTGATAAATAAACAAAGAAAATGTTCCTGATAAATAAACAAAGAAAATGTTCCTGATAAATTAACTGTTAGAAAAATCAAGTAAAGATAATCAATCCAAATAAATAAATGAAGTAATAAACAAATTAAAAACTATTCCAGTCAAAATAATAGTTAGAATAAACTACAGCAATCAACCCCAAAATTGAATAAATAGCTTTATCTTCCCAAACCAAAACAAAACTTAAATAAATGATAAACAAATTTTTACTACATTAAGAAAACACTGATTAAAATGAAAATAAATAAATATAAGATAAGAAATAAAAATAAAAATAAATAAAAAGAAGCAAAATAACCCAAATAAACGACTTCTGCCAAAATAGACTACCCATAATGCACCACTGACCCGTATATATAAATAGCCGAGAAAAAAAACTTGATTGCATCTAGCATGAAAAAGCCTGTTGCCTCTAAGTGTTGACTTCAATGTTCACATATACATTTCATATATATAAATATATATATATATATATATATATTAAAGTTTGATTTATTAAAAAGAAATAAGAACATTAGAAATTTGTTTGAGAAAACAAAATTGATAATTAGATTATAATTTATATTTCATATATAATCACTAGAGAATTTGTCTTCTATGGTATCAGTCAAGTGATAGTGTTGAAGACAGTTCTAAGGATTTTGAAGCATAAACATTTGAAACCAGAAAGAATTTAATTTCAGACTAAAAGAATTAGTCTGGATAGCATATCACATTGTAGATTTAGTAAAGCCAACATACAATGAAAACTAGTCAAAATGGTTTAAAATAAGAAACCTCAGGGATGATAAATTTATGATGGATTCTAGTTTTAATAAATTGATGATATCAAAAACATGAGGGTCCTTGAACAAAGAATTCCCAGTTTTATATCCCCTGACTGTTCAGACCAAAATGCTCATCTCAATTATTATAGTCACCTCACAATATTTCAGACACTATCATTCTGCCTTCTTCAGGTACTTGTTAGATCCAGTCCAAGAGACACGTGTCAAGAGGATTAAATCATTATTTGAAACATAGGTTACTTGCAGTTTTGAGTTCAATCCTGAGTCTGTTAGCACTGATGAATCACTGTGGAAGATGAATAAGACTGCAGATTATGAAATATCTCCTAATTATGGAAAATGTAATGAGAAAAATGTACCCTGTGGATTGAATAAAGGGCTCAGTTAAAAAAAAAAAAAAATCACAATGTTACAGAATAAAACAGTAATCCTCTGGAGAAAGCTGTATGGTTCAATAGTTGAGATGTTAATATAAAAACCAAGATGAGGATGCTGGTTAGAATAGTAATTCCTCATCTAAAAATTATATATATATATATATATATATATATATATATATATATATAAATGAAAAGAATTCACAAGTAGAAAGTTTTTAACTTCTGGCAGAAGAAATGTTTCTATGATGGACATTTGGTTCTGCTATAAAAATATTCTTAGGCATTAAATATATTGAAATGCACTTCTCTTGGAGAATGCTTGCTTTTATCATAAAAATATTTTACATCTTACATGTAAGAAACAGAGCAAAGAGAGATAAGTTTTTTTTGCTTCTGAAAGTCTACATTTCCGAGTGAAGGAAGCAAAAGTTTGAAGTCTGAGACGGTGCTTAACAGTGACAGAAAAATAAAATCGTAACATGCTGAATATGTGCCTCAATTTACTCAAGATTAAATGCACAGGCAATATTGCTGGAACACAGTAAAATATCACATATATAGATCAATACGTATACTTCCATGACAAATAAATTTAGGCGGGGGGGGGGGTCAACATCCATTCTTTGAAAAAAATTTCTTTACAAACAATATCCACTTACTACAAAACATACATCAATTTTTTTTTAATATTCCATGCCTACCCTCTTGTCTTATATATTTAAAGAGAAAGCACTAATGGTACCAACATATTTTAACCCATTCCCAATCTGAAACCATCCTGCGTATGACGATAAACTACATCCGCATCTTGGGTAAGACAATAAACTACATCTAACAGCAAGGCCTCTGATCAAGAGGTTTTGAGTAGTGTGGAACCACCTCTTAATTTCTGGTGCTCCCAGATTCACCCTGCCCTGGGGTGGTAGTACCTGTTAGGGTCCCAGCTATGGATAAATAGTTAACCCCTAAACTGGCGTCAAAACACTATGAAAGTGTAAAAATAGGTTTTAATACCAGGAATACTTTGTAAAGAAAAAAAAAAAAAAAATCATTATCAGCAATACATTTTTGAAGGAAAAAAAATATTACCATCAATAACATTTTTGAAAAAAAATATTACCAGCAATAACATTTTGTCGGCATTAAATAACCCATTGAGGTTGATATACCATAAAACAAACCAAACCAAACACAAATAAAAAATTTACAAGAAAATTATAACTTCTTAGTTATTAGTTGACCAGTGACTTATTCAGCCTAGGAGAGTACAGAAGTTCCAAAATAAGAGGTGTATCAACAGTAGTCAGAACATTAATACATCATATATCGTTCTTGAGTATCAACACAAGTTTTTCTCACAAGCATATGACTATTTGGATAGTAATATTATCCTGCAATATGCAATAGCTTAGATAGACTGTGTGCTGCCCAGAGCAGCCCTTGAGTTAATGACCCTCTCCCCTTACAAATATAAGATATTGCACTGTGACTCCCTCAATATAATTCCTCACTAGTAGCATGACTCACAATCTTCAGTTGTTGAATAGAGTCTGACTCTACTCAACACTTCAAGATTGCATTGTACATGAAACTGTGAAACATGCTAATGGTGAGGAATAATATGTATATTTATTAATATATACTTAATAGCTCTGTCATATTACACTGAGCACTATTTTATTAACACCAGCACTCAATGATAGACGCAATCAGGTGTGATTGCGTCTATCATGAAACAGACTGTCATCTCTAAGTGTTGACTTCTATGTTCACCTTAGATATATATATATTACAGGTAATAATGCAAGAATCTTCGGTAAAGAAATCTCAGTCACTGTGTCTTTATCTAAAAATAAATATGCTTAAATTCACCTTCATACCTGCTGTGCACCAATGGGTTAGTTGTAGAATCTCCGACTAATGCCAATTCAGCTGGGTTTCAATCCGAGCTAGAAGCAACCGGATGTGTAGCCACACTAGAGAACTGTGATACAGTGAAACACTGTCTGTGGATAACAAACATATGTGTGTGTGTGTGTGTGTGTATATATATATATAAAGTTCCAAATTTGGGAAAAATAACCAAAAGCCAGGTTATATTAATATAGATTCTAACCACTCTAGACAAATTTTCAATCTCTAATGTCATTATGTTTAGAATATCTACTAATTCTTCTAATATCAACATCTTCACTTAAAGCAGGTACGATTAGGAACTAGAGCTAAAAAATAGTGGTTATAAAACCAAGCCTGTTTATAAAACTACAGATGAAACATCTGATGTACGTAATAGGGAGAAGAATAGGGGAAGGAAAATTCTATGGTTCATATCCCCATATAATATGGATGTAGCTAATAAATTAGGGAAAGAATTTTTCAGATTATTAAAGAATTTTCCACTGTCAAATAACCTATACAAAATATTTAACAAAAATACTGTTAAATTAAGCTATATTTGTATGCCCGACATTGCAAATTTGATCAATAAAAACAACACTAAAAAGCTCAAAAATAAATAAAATACTGAGTGCCCCAAATGCAACTTTATTAATAAGGCTGCTTAAAGTCTTAAGGGCAAATGCCAATATGAATGCATAGTGTATAAAGTAGAAGTGTATGGCAACAGATACAATAATAATAATAGTAGTAATGGTAACAAAGTATATGTGGGTTCTACCCAAGGATCTTTTAAAAAGAGATATTACAATCAGTTTTGCACGCAAAATATATAGTCACAGGTCTAGTTTATCTATGTGTGGGAAATTAAGAAGTAAGGTATAGATCCTATATTAAAATAGGAGATAGTAAAAAATGATATAAATATAAGACTGGTGATAGATATTGCCTCCTATATATGGAGGAAGAATTAGCTATAGGTTCTTACTCTAAGCCTAATGAATTAATCAACTGGAGGTCCGAAATATTAAATGGTTGCAGGCATAAAAAAAAAGCCTCGTTACTTGGCCAATAGAATTTATGTTTTTTTAATTCTTTCTGGTGGCCATTTTATCAATAAAATGTGATTTGGGCCAAACCTCTTTAGTCAGAATTATCCTGATGATCCAGTAGGTAAAACCTAGGTAGAGAGGTCCTGTCTCTTTATATATATATATATATATATATATATATATATATATATATATATATATATATATAATGGAATAACAATATATATTTTTATATATCAAGAACAGTATTGGGGAAATTGTATGAAAAAGTGGAAAAAGTTTACTTGTGACATGTTTTATCCTTTAGGACATCATCAGGCTACATTTGTTATGTTGGTAGGACTACACATGTGCATGACAAGTGGGTGCTGGGAAGTTTAGAATTTTTTTTTTATCTAGGTGAATTCATTTAGAGTCTTTCTTCCCATCACTTCTGTAAGTAGGTATTCCACACTGTGATATTAGATCTGCCAGGAATGGTGAAACGTTGTAAGAGACAGCACGCAAATTTACAGTAGATGACCTTGTGATTAAGGCACTCTCTAGATATTTATGCCATAGTGAATTATTTTCTTCTTTGATCAAAGTAGCATTTTTTATGTCAAATTGTGGTCAGTCACATTATGATGGGAAACCAACATATTTGATATATTATTTTGTAAAATGTCCCTTTTGTGTTCATATAATCTTTTTAGATTCATTGAGGTTTTCCTTTTGTATTTTTTGTGACAATTATTACAGGCAGTGGAGTAAACTCCTTCAGGTTTTAGTTTATGTCTTGTCTAGTATTGATTAAGTCTTATTGTTTTGGATGTAGTAGTAACAAATTTTATGACGAGTTTAGATAAATTCTTTTCGATTGTAGATGTGATAGAATTAATAAGCAGGACAATATATATATTCTTTTTATTCATTGGGTTCCTCAGGAGGGGCCATTTTTTGTTTTGGAATATTTTATGGGCCTTTTGTTTTGTAATAAACATAAAATCCATTATATATATATATATATATATATATATATATATATATATATATATAGTTTGTGTATTATAATATTACTTTCAGATACTCAACTATAATAGTATGCTTTAAATACACACCAAATATACTTAAGCATTAAAAGTTACAGTTAAGAAAAAAAATCAAAATTGACAGAGGATAAAAGGTGTAAAAAAAATTAGGAGTATTTCTAAAATGAAAACTACAACATTCTACAAAGTAATTTTTCTTGCTTTTTCTATACAGGCTTACACAGCCATAAAAGTGTCATCCATGTCAAACCTTTCTACTTACACTACTGGTAACATGTTATTCTATGACTATTGTATCTGCTGATGCAGTTAAACAAGAGTTGAAGTTGAGAATACTGAATGAGTCAAGTGTCTTCCAATACACATGAAATCTTGTGAACAAACCAGGAAGTGAAGTTGTTAGAACATGTTGAGCAATGTGGGCTTTAGATGGGTAGATATTATTCTATTTTCCCTCCTGTTGCAGGAATGTTATATAGGAATAAATTGTCACTCCTGACACTATAGTTTGAACACAAATCGCTAGAGAGCAAACACAGGTGATCCCATTTTGAATAAGTAGATCACATGATGGTAAAGGAAATATATATATATGGGAATTAGTGTGGCATCTAAGTGATCACTATACGGGTTACTATTCGAGCAAGTATTATTGAGCAAGTACTATCAGTGTGAGTGTTATTTGAAGGCATCTGACACCAGTATTGTTCAACAGTATTACTATAGCTGTATCTGCGATTACAAAGTCTCTACTACAACCAGCATTATGAAATTGATGAGTATTCATTGACATTAAAAAGTGGCAACAATGTTCATTGACATCACAAAAAACAATATACAGAAGAACCATATTTTGGTCATAGATGTGGTTGTTCAGTGTTCTCTTCAAATACACCTTACACCATGATGTTAAGGATTGTGCTTGTATGTTGTCATGGTCTATATCAAACATAAACATGACCATCACCAGTAGAAAGGCAGAACCTGCTCTCATCACTGGGCAGTAACTAATTTTTCAGTTGTGTTTTGAAAATACTCATGTCAAGTAGTACAAAAACAACAGTAAAATAAAAAAAAATATTTGTCAAACTGTTACAAGGCTAGCATAATGGAGCATTTGTTAAAGATTGAAATCATTTGCAATAGATTTGAAGACCAGTCTACTAACCACTTCCTCATGAAAAATGTTCACATGCATCAGATTTTTTAAAATTTAAGGAATATATAATGTAAAACTTCATAGATACTGACTATAACACATCCACAAAAACAGAAATTAATTGATAACTAAAAATAGCAGTCGACACTTAACCTTGCTTCTCACGAAAGGAGAGAAAGTTTTTCTTTTTGAAAATGCATCTTTTTAATGTTAACTTACGAGTAATCACAAAAGCTTGGTTCTTTTTCTTTTAACCCTGACAAACTGAAACCTTGTAGTGTCTTCAGGAAACTTGATGAATTACATGTTTCCTTCCAAAGTGGTGAGGTGGAAGAAAGAAAAAGAAAGACTTTAACTGGTTATGTGTGTCTGGATATTGTGACAAAGAGAGAAAAGAAAAAGAGAGAAAAGAAAAAGAGAGAAAAGAAAAAGAGAGAAAAGAAAAAGAGAGAAAAGAAAAAGAGAGAAAAGAAAAAGAGAGAAAAGAAAAAGAGAGAAAAGAAAAAGAGAGAAAAGAAAAAGAGAGAAAAGAAAAAGAGAGAAAAGAAAAAAGAGAGAAAAGAAAAAAGAGAGAAAAGAAAAAAGAGGGAAAGAAAAAAGAAGGAAAGGAGGAAAGAAAAAAGGAAAGAAAAAAGAAGGAAAGAAAAAAGGAAAGAAAAAGGAAAGAAAAAAGAAGGAAAGAAAAAAGAAGGAAAGAAAAAAGAAGGAAAGAAAAAAGAGAGAAAGAAAGAAAAAAGAGAGAAAGAAAGAAAAAAGAGAAAGAAAGAAAAAAGAGAAAGAAAGAAAAAAGAGAAAGAAAGAAAAAGAGAAAGAAAGAAAAAGAGAAAGAAAGAAAAAAAGAAAAAAAGAAAGAAAGAAAGAAAAAAGAAAGAAAGAAAGAAAAAAGAAAGAAAGAAAAAAGAAAGAAAGAAAAAAGAAAGAAAGAAAAAAGAAAGAAAGAAAAAAAAGAAAGAAAGAAAAAAAAGAAAGAAAGAAAAAAAAGAAAGAAAGAAAAAAAAGAAAGAAAGAAAAAAAAGAAAGAAAGAAAAAAAAGAAAGAAAGAAAAAAAGAAAGAAAGAAAAAAAAGAAAGAAAGAAAAAAAAGAAAGAAAGAAAAAAAAGAAAGAAAGAAAAAAAAGAAAGAAAGAAAAAAAAGAAAGAAAGAAAAAAAAGAAAGAAAGAAAAAAAAGAAAGAAAGAAAAAAAGAAAGAAAGAAAAAAGAAAGAAAGAAAAAAGAAAGAAAGAAAAAAATGCATCAGAGAAGAAAATGTAGGAAAGAAAAAAAATAATCAAAAGCAAAACAAAAAATTAATTTAGTTTCAAAAATCAAATTTAAAATTTTGCATTCAAGCAAACAAACTATCATCACTTGGTGTTGACCTTTGTGTCCACTTACATAGATACATACACACACCTATACATACATATACATATATATATATATATATATATATATATATATATATATATAGACATACATACATACATACATACATACATACATACACACCTACATATATATGCTTAGTTGTATTAATGTGTATTAATGACCCTGGGTTTCATGCCCTTGCCATCATAAGCCAAGTCTCACAAACTCACATCAATACAACTAAGTATGCTAGCTCTATCATCAATATTGAGTGCTTTTTAATAAGTACCATGCATATTTTTTCAGCACTATTTTTTTGGCCATCCATCCATTTTTTAAATTATTAGGTTGGTGCAAAAATAATTTCGTTTTCTAACATATGTTGCTATGTGAGAAAACGAAATTATTTTTGCACCAACCTAATATTTTTAAACCAAAATTATATTGTCAGTCATCAACTAATAATATACATTGTGTACCTGCATGGTCAGTGCAGTGTGTACTATGCAGGAATCCCTAACGAGGCTAGAGCCCCAAAAGCAGTGTTTTTTTGTTTTTTGTACTTTTTTTCTACCTAACTTATATAGTCAATCATCAACATGGTTGGTGCTTATTACCCCAAACCATTCAACCACATGGAGGCCATGGGAAGCAAGGCAGAAATTCTAATTTCAATAGCGCTTATTTTTTTTTTTAATTATAATTTTCTTTCTGAACAGTTCTTTTAAATCAATTAAGAGGGTAATATATTTTGGTAAAATCATTTTATATTCTGAAATCATTCACTAAGAAGGATCTCTGTTTTTTTTTTTTTTTTTACTAATAGTAATACTAACCAGAAATCCATGACTATTAATTAAAATAAAATTTCTAGTGCCTATTTTTTACATTCAGATATAACCGAGAAAATGATCACTTAAAAATAAAAATGTTTAAAGATTTCAACACGTGAAAAAAAAAAACGAAATACTTTTTTTTTTTTTTTTTTTACAACAAATTTTGAATCCCATTTGTGTTGTGTTGGAACCTTCGTAAAAATTTTTCAGTGGAGATGTGCCAGCGATTAATCTTTATGGAAATGCAAAAATTTGGGACTTAAACATTTTTCCGATTTTAAAAAAATAATAAAAAGCCTATTCATTATAAAGGTAAATAATTTGAATATGTCCTGAAATTTTCATTTAAATTGGATTATTCCATAATTTTGGTAATTTAAAAAAAGCATTGCCCTTCCTGTTGAATTTTCCTTTCAGGGTTTGTGGCCTCTATGTTGAAAAACTTTGAAATCAACATGCAATAGAGAAGGTGACCGTGCATCAAAATTTCAGGGGTCAGGGCGGGAGCCTAGGACCAGCCCAATGTGTGTGTGTGTGTGTGTGTGTGTCTATAAAGACAAGGTATATAAAAAAACACATTGGAAGTGATGACTTTCAAAGTCAACTTCCACCACCTGGAGATGATTTGAAATGCCATATATGTAACAAGAAATGTAGATCAATGGTTGGCTTTATGAGCCACTGTTGTTCACACAACAGATAAATGCAGTGTTGTGGTGGGGGAGTTAAACTGATGGACTAGACATGTCAGTGATGGTCATACTTGCTTTGTGAGTTGATAGCCTATATATATATATATATATATATATATATATGTATATATATATAAAGTGTATGTATATGTATGTTATATATTTATTTCAATAAGGTATATCAGACGGTAAGCATTGGTAAAGAAAAGTTTTCCTTTTGTTTTTATTTGCACAAACACACACATATATATATATATATATATATATATATATATATATATATATAACCCCTTTATATCAGTGAGCATTTATAAACAGGTAATTGCCAAAAAGTTTCATATGCCATTAAAACAATTCTTTAGTGAGATAAAATTTCTGGGAGGATGGAATTATGAAACCATTTGAAATTACCAGAAAATTATGGAACAACATGGTAAATATGTTTTCCAACAACTTTCTTTTACTTTAAATGAATGAGTTTTTGGCTATTCAGCATTTTCAAATTGCTTGCAATTCTTGTCTTGTAAACAGCATGCAACATTTCTTCAAATGTTTAATAATGTGATCAACAGTCATATGTGTATTGACTTAATTAATAATGAAAAAAAAAGACAAGTTCTTGACAGATTGTGATATCATTTCAGATGACATTTGACTTATTTGTTTTATTTCTTTTACATTTGACATTTTTCATACAAATCTATTGGCAGAAAGAACAGATTCAAAGATAGAATCTGAGTAGTGGAAATTAATCAAAACTGCAATTTGAAAATATATGAAGACTTACTTTGTTTTCAAAGATATAAAAAAACCAGAAATAACTCAGAGAAATAACATGAAATTTGACAGTTGCTTTATGGATGCGATCAAAGAAAGACATTGACGATGAAACTGATAATAGATTTGGGTGACATTTAAAAACAGAATTATACTAAACCCATGCATTAATTCAGCTTACAAGCAAAATTAGATACACATGGACATTACATTTTCAGTATGATTTTTCCATGTCTTTCACCTGATGATTGACTCACAGATGAAACAATTAGAGAGGTAAGCAATTATTTGTTACATTTTAACTCAATGTTAAAATTCAAATAGTGTAAATAAGGAATCAAATACTTTATAAAATACTACATCAGTAATCTATACTAAAAATATGTGGTCCTCCGATACTAGCCTTTGAATGTTTGTGTGTTTCACTCCCATATACACACACACACACATATATATATATATATATATATATATATATACACACACACACACACAGGTGCAATGGGTAAAGTGTTGCCATTTTATATTTTTAATTTTGTGCATGCATGTTTTTTTTGTGTTTGATTTTGTCAACTGTACAGTATAGTACAGTCAGTTGGGCATGATCTGCAAATAAAAGAGCAACAATTAACTCTGCTAGAAATTTGGAAATGGCATGCTGCTCTGCTTGGCATTCATGTCAGGAGTTCCAATATGAACCTTACAGTGTTTGGGTGTCAATCTGAGGACAGTGTGGAAAGAGTTGAATGAGTCTAATGATGATTACAAAGATGATGGCATTGTTATGCCTCCATTCACCTTCTCACAGACCCTCAGACTCAACACGGGGGACTACATCGTGCCTTGGGGAGGTAATGCTGCCCTGGGTTAAGAGGGTAGCTCCTGGAAGACCCTATTTCTAGCAACAAGACTTTGCACCATGCCACACCAGCAGGAGAACCCAGTTATGGCTGTCAGACAATCTTTGTGACCACATCACCTCTTTCATCTGGCCACCTAACTCTCCAGACACCAACCCCCTTAATTATTATATGTGTAAGCACAGTTGAGCAGGAGACCAACAAAACTCCTTGTAAAACCAAAGATGAAGTGAAGGCAAGGATTATGGCAGCATTCATCAACTTAAACAAGGAGACCATCCAGAAGATATGCAGGAGATTCTGAAGTTATCTGGAGGCCGTGGTTGAAACCAATGGCGATTTTATTGAATAAATTTACTCTATAATATTTGAAGATATTTTTGTATAATTTTGGTAAATATATCTGTTAAAATGAGATGTCAGTGTTATTTTCATTTTATTTTGTAATTTAGATGGCAATTTATCCATCGCACCCTCTGTGTGTGTGTGTGTGTGTGTGTGTGTGTATGAAATATTTCTCAAAGTTAACCTGTAGAAAAGACAATATTTATAAATATAAATAACAATAGGAAAACAGTTGCCGACGCGTTTCACCCAATGTGGACTTTTTCAAGGCAAAAAACGAAATGAATTTATTAAAATAACTAATAATAACAAAAACAAAATGTCCTTAGCAACTGGAAGAATTTAGAGAACGCTATTTTCATACTGTTAACTGAAAATTACGTCAATTACTGTCACGTGTGGAGATATTGTTATTATTGCTGCGTTGAGGGATTCAATCATTTTCTTTTCATTTCACGATATTGTTGTGTACGTTTGTTTGGGTGAGTAGTAATTCTGTTAAGAGAGGTGAAATAGGGAAAAATATTACTCTACGGCCAGGCTTTTTCCCTAGTTCACCTTTCTTAACAGAATTACTACTCTAATACAGTTTGTCTATAAATTTGGGGAGGGGGATGTTTTTGCAGTCATTCCCATGTGAGATTGGAACAAAGAGACCACACCTATATCATGGTCACTTACTTGCAGCTGGTGTAATCAGTACATCATTCGGGTTCAAAAACTGTTAAACTAATAAAAAATACTTTGCCAGCGAAATTTCAGAGCAAAATAAAAAATGTAGTCTAACATATCAATAATATTTTGAAAAAAAAAAATCACACAGAAAATCAATTTAAACGTACCGAAAGTCACTAATGTTCGAGTCATCAGATGCTTTACTAGTCAGAGCTTCACATCTCGACAACCAATTCTGTGGTTGGAAGACATGTTCAGAAAGAACAATCCTGTTGATGAGAATGTGCTGTGTCAGGGAGCATTAACATTTTCTATTAATATTTTTTTTTTGTTTTAGAAGAAGCAGCTGCTGATTTCATAGTTATATAAAAAAGGACAACCCCAGTATTTAAATTTTGCTAATTGTAATGACAAAAGTATGCAGGTGTAGGCTTTAAGAAAGCTTTATTCAAATGAAAATACAAGGTTTGCGTGTAGTGTCCTTTTATAGGTCCAGTAAACAGAAATAGCTCTAACAAAGACGAGAGTAACAAAACAAGGGGAGACCACTCTTGATTATTCATAATACTAATATCTGTGGATTGTACACATCTGCAGGGAATGTATTACCCATAGATAATGCCATTATACTCAGACATACACAAGAAATTATGAACTGATTTATTATGAACCGATTAAAAAAATAAGATAAAAAAATAAAAAGTTGGGGGAGAAAAAGAACTTCCTCCCAAAAAGAAGCAGAGATAATTCCTGAAATTGAGTAATTGTCTTTTGTTCAAAAAGAAAAATTTAAGAATTCTTGTTGCCATTTGTGGACTCTTCAAAGAAAGAAAAAAAAAAAAAAAAACAAAAAAAAACGAAACATTTTTCTCTTTTGAAGTTATTTTTTGATTCTTGATGCTTTTCAGAATTTTATGGAGGAAAAAAAACCCAATGTGAAGTAAAAGATAAAAATAACTTAATATTAGAATATCTAATAAATTACATATTACAATGCAATAAACTGATTCATCTACAAAAGAAAACAGAGTGAAAATTATTGAAGATTTAAAAATAGCAATAAATTCATTGTTTAATTAATCCATTATATCGAGGATGGGATTTATTTAACAAAGGGACCCAAACTTTCATCCATTCTAATGATGTAACACTGAAAGTTCTGATAATAGGAGTGAAAATCAAAGAATTCATCATTATAATTTAGCACTGACTGTGTTAGAACTCAGTTTATCTTGGAGAGATCATTTCTTTTTCTCTCTCCATTTCCATTGATGTTTTCTTTGGCTCCTCTTTTATTGAATCAAGTTCACACTAAATGAAGTGAAGCTCAGATATAATCCATTGCTAAAATCTGCTTGACATTTTTTTTTTAATCATTCCCTCCCCCCATTAAGGAAATAAACCCACAAGTAACTGAGGGAGTTACTGAGACTGAAAAAAACCCAGAAAGGACAATAAAAGAAAGATTCAAGAAAACAGAAGAATAACAAATAACATTGTAATTAAATTTTTGAAGATTGTAGTTGACAGAAAAGCAAGAAGCTGGAAGAGAAAGAAATGCAGGAGAAGAAAATATTAACATAGAACTTCCAGTTGCAACTAGCAATTTCAACAATAAAATTATGAGAACTAATGTGGTGAATAAAAAAAGAACAATATATTGTACTCACCGAGGTAGGAGGGGGGAGTATGTGCTCCGTCGTCGTCGTCGAAAATAATAATTTTCTCCCGGGCCGAACTAGGGCCAAAGGTTTGACGATTTTTATAGACGCTCGTATCACGTTGAACAAGGCCTTGAGAGTTTAAAAAGGTGCTACTTTTAGTCGCAAGTTCAGTTTTTGTTTTTCTCTACAGAACCTTTGTAGAGCTCGCTTGTTATGCAGACGAGAGTACCGAGTGTTACCAGTCATTTGAATTTTGTTACCGTTACAAGGAAGACTTCACTTGTAAGCAACGCCAGACTCTTCGTTGCAAGCTTTGAAACCGTCTTTCATTTCCCCCCTCCCTTACTCGTCGGTGAAATAATTCCGACACTAACCCTAATGTAGCACTGTGTTTAAGTTCGGGAAGTTAGGGTACTAAAGGCGAAGCCACATCAGAACAATTACCATGAAAATATTTATAAGGAAGCTTGTTATGGAACTTAGGAAAGTTTCTGAAGCTGAGATTCTAGATCAGAGCCGATAATATTGCAGATTATTCTTTGGATTTTATCAAGAATCTCTAGATATATAGAAGAAGCCGCAGACCAGATGTGACAGCAACATTTGATGCATGGAGAAATGTTAGACTTGCAAGATAGATTCTGGTAAGCAAAATTGTCTAGCCCAACATAGTGAACGAACTTATCTATCAGCAGACCTAGAAATTGACTCAATAAAATCATTCCACTTCACGTCAGTGGAAAATGTGAAATTGAAAAGTTTAGCGAAGAAAATGGCAACTTACCTCGTCAAACTGAGCGACAGCGCGTCGCTTGTATCCTACGTCGAAAAAGAAAGAAAGCGCGCACGTGACTCTTTGTTTCTAGATGAGAACACGATCCAATATTTTTTTGGTCACGTCTCAGCCAATCACTGACTTCTCGACCTAGAAATAAACATACGCCGCATATAGCCGGGGAACTGGCTCTACGACTCATTCCACGACGTAAATGAGGATTTTTTTTGAGACGTGCAACTGTTGGATTGCGTTCTTTCCCCCCTCATACAATTTTAATAAGATGCACTCTTCTAAGTGTTAGCACCAGGCATATGGATTAACTGCTATGTAATATAATATTTCCTGTATGACAATGGATACTAGAATGTTTTCTCGGAGATGAAGACACTAAGATGTGATTTTACCGAAAAATGTTGAGAACATGGACAAAGCATACGAGATACAACTGAGTTAAGACAAATAAGAACAGCAAAGAAGTTTCTGTTCGCAATCAGAATGGGACATTTTGGTGGCACATAATGAAGAATGGAGGCTTGGAGAATTCGAAACTAAAAGGACATATTCTAATTTTAACATACGCAGTGTACACTATTTACATTATTCGGACTACTGTCTTCATCTTTGTCGCCATATTTGTTGTAATAAATATGGCGACAAAGAAAAGGGCAGTAGTCCAAATAATATAAATAAATCGTGGTCGGTCCTCGTCTGTATAAAGAAGGCGCGTTTTTGTTTCTGATGACTGGGTTTTTTTTTGCTCGTGAGAAGGTTGGACGTGTGACACTGTTTTGTCGGTTATCCTCCTCGCGTTTTTCCTATCTGATACTATCAGTTGAGTCGTTGCTTTACCACCTCACCCTGATCTGGCATCTCGTCTACAGTCGCTCTCTAACAGACGAACCGTCGGCTCCCTCTGTCTTTTCTATAAATACTTTCACGGTAACTGCTCTGACGAGTTATTTTCGCTAGTTCCCAAACTGCATGAATTTAAGCTAGGTCGGCATCTCGGTCCCACCCTTTCACTGTCGAAACGGTTAAATGTAACCGTCTCTTCTACTCCAATAGCTTCATGTCTCGCATTTCCTGTCCGTGGAATTCCCTTCCTCTTGCTTCCCTGATAGCTATAACCTCCAACTATTCAAATGCAATGTCAATTGACATCTCCAGATGCCTTGATCTATTCCCAATGCTTCTCTTTCTTTTCTCTTTTGCGCCTCTTTACTCTTGCCCCCACTTTCTGTAACCCCTTGCGTGCTAGTGGCACTTCCGCCTTGCTTGGGGCGAAAAGTTAAAAAAAAAAAAAAAATACCAGAATGTATACAGCTGAAAAGGCATTAAAACTTAGCTTACTAAGAAAATAGAAAATGTTCTAAAAATGAAAGAACAAAGTGTAAGCTGTTTAATATCTACCTTTCGGCACTGTTATGTTTTCACACCCCCTCCTCAAAACACTATACATGTTCTTCCTACGCATTAAAATTTGCATTATGACACTTATACTGAATACCTGTAAAATGTGTTCAAGAAAATCATCACTAAAAGTGTTTTCAATTTAATACAAATTCAAGAATCGATTATATTAAACAGGATATTTATTTGATACTGTGGGGTCTCACTCACATCATAGCAGGAGAAATTAGCCTCGTGGACACGAAGATAAAAGCATACAGGAAATAAAACGTACACAAATAACAGTAAAATCGTAGTAAATTGTGTTAATTTCATACAATATTTATATTTTTTGGTATTGGCGTATCTTTTACGTTACAATTGTTTTATGGTACAGGTGATAAAAGGGAGGAATTACTCCATGTTACAGAGGGAAGTTGGACACGTGTTGCCCGTACCAAGGTTCGCGGTGAAGAGATTGAATTTAACATCTTTTGGCGAGATGTGCGTATTTCCATCAAGAACAGTTTTTGTTGCATGCTGGGAGTATTTCTATTATTTAATTCATACAACATTTTTATGTTATTGTTATATTTTATTTATTATTATTATTATTATATTTATTTATAATAATATACCAATGATTTCATACCAAAAATAAAACTTTAAATTGATTCCGTATAAACACTACAAAGTAATCATCCCTCATTATTTTTCTACGTGCCAACAACCATACATTGATTACCACGATGCCTTTAGGATAATGGCGTAAAAATATAAGCCCTTACTCTTCTATATGGTAGTAGATGCTGGATATCACTGATGGAGAAAAAGCTTGAAGGGACAGAAATGCAATTCTGCCAACAAATTCTGAGAATGCAGACAGATGATATTTCTGAGACATAATGAAGAAGCAAATCTTGGAGAATTGACCAAAACAGGACACACTGAAAGTAAGAGTAGCAGGTGAGATAGTGAATTATGTACTTGAATTTGAATTCTCAGCGGAACGTTTTTTTGAACTGGCACGCTTCTAATTTGAAATGTTCTACTGGTATGAGAGCCCAGACGGCAGTAGTAGTAGTTATAAGAGTACCATAAAAACATCGATCGTAAAGGGGTAAGATTCACTTCGTGTAACAAAAGATATGAAATTGCGAAAAGCCGTGACCGTCAAAGGACATGGAATGCAGAGAAAGAGGTTTACGTAATTAACAGAAAAATGCTTAAGAATAATTTGTCCATACACTAAAAAGCAAATAGTATTTAGTTAATTCTTAATAATTACATTTTTACAGATGGAAGTCGAGAAAGAACAGACTTTCGGTTTGAGAGCATCTGAAGTCAGAGACATTGATTTATAAAGAAAAGAAAATTTTGATTGAATTAAAGCTGTGGTTTTTTGTTTTAACTTATCGTCAATAAATTATTAGACATGTCTTTGATGTCCAGTTCTTTAACGTCAATGAACGAATTCATCCGTAAATATCTGTCATGACCTTTCTTACATGGCTCAAAACATTGAAGCGGGCCAGTGTAAGCGTTGTTAGATAAACACATGTGTCTCCTGAAATGGCCACAACAAACATGTCGGACTCGGAATGTGAGTCCACGTAAGGAAACGTAAAGAAACGACAAGAACATATGTATGTACAAACAAATGATAATGTATTAACAACAATAGGATTACAATTGACAAAGACAATAATGTGTCTAACAAATGAATGTGGAAACTTTTTGGTCCAAAGTATGTGAAGTGAGCGAATGTGCATAAGTACGTGCGTGTGTATGTAATGTTCATGCATGTCCTAAAAAGGGAACACGTTCTTCCGTAAGAAATTCACATGTTGACGTCTATGCGGAGAAACTCTAACTATGCTTTAGCATAGAGGAACCCGGACGAAGCTTTGCCGAAGGAGGAGGGAGGTAGACAGGGGAGGTAGACAGGCCTTGAACCCGTCTAGGCGTGTTCAAAAAGGCTATATTTTTGGCCGAGCCTACGGGCTCGGAGATACCCACATTAAACCGGCCTTGTGCCACATTTTATCCTCGTGGGTGGATAGATAAATACAGAGAAATGAGAAAGACAGGGCGAGGAAAGATATCGCCGAATATTTATAGACAGGAAAACGACCCCTAGTAGCGGTTTCAAACATTAGGAGGAGGTAACCCGACAACATCATTACTTTGCACAAACTGCTTTATTGCTATTTTCTAGTTTTAATCATAAAGATATATTCCAGAAATTATCAAATGGGAATCCTATGATAAACCACATTCCCGTTAATCCTACTGAATTTAGTATTGCTTTCATTTGAATTATTTGAATGCTTTCTCAAATTCCCACTTGTTGGCTATTCCGGCGTGTAGGGGCTTCCTTACTTTGCTCGATTCAGCAGTAGCAGCAGCGGAAATAATCAGCAGAGTACAGCCGGAAGACCCAGAGGTCATAAAACCATTGATTGAGCCATATTCGATCCCTTTTCTCCACTGTTCATTTTCAGCGGCCTCTACCTTCGAGATGGGCTCGAAGGGCCACACACAACCCTTGCTGCAGAAAACAAGGCTTGTCCTGGCAGCTTGATTCCTTTCTTGTTCCTCCAGTGGAAGCTGGGCGGAGAAATCTCCATTCGCGACATCTACCAAGGAAGAACTACACCCAAACCCTTGCAGAAGAAGATGAAGCCTGTCCTAGCAGTTTCACTTGGATGTCTTGTTCCTCCCGTGTGAACCAGCTGATACATTTCTCTCAACAAAAACTACTCAAGACCTTTGTTAACTGGGAAATCTCACTTTTCCCTGGCAAAATACTATTTTGCACTCTTTCAACCAGAAATAAAAGCTGTTGAACAGTTACTTCAAGCATTCAGTTTTGTTCATTTCACTCTCACTACCGAGCACAAAGACATACGCAACCTGATAAAATTTCCACATACCGTTCCTGACTAAAATTACAGCCAGCATGTTTTTGAAAGGCTCGCAATCTTTTCTATCTTCGGGGCGAACGTATGCGTTTTCCCAAAAATGTTGTAGTATTTTCCCCATTAACCCTAGAACACTAACCATGGGTATATAGTACCCAGCGCAAATTTTCCTATTTTTAATTACAATTTTCAGTACCTGATTTTCTTACCTAACTAATGTTTTTCAGTTCCTATTAATGTTAACTCAAAGTACAAAGTTTGAAGTGCCTGCATGTAAAATATTTCAAATAAAAATTTAATATTTTTTTTGATATTTTCAAAATCGAGTATGATATACCCATGGTTAGTAGTGGTATAACTTTAATTGATGGGTAGTGTTCCAGGGTTAACGTTGTACAGGGTGATCCGAAAGTCTTGTCAACTACCTACATGATATAATTTTCTATTTCAGATGGCTGATACGAGCTGGTACAGTTTGGAAGAGATGCAGGAGTGACAAAACTTTCAAACCACTCTGTACATTATTTTCATTTCTGTGTCAAATATCTTTGTTGGTTACAATCTCTAGGAATGACTAAAATTCCCCCCGCTTCCCGCTTATTTTCACCCTGATTATTGCCCGAGTACTTCGTTATTTCTCTGTTTCAATTCATGCTCTGCTGAAAAACAACATTACGTACTCTCAAAGCGTTTAGCGTTGTACATTATTGCTAGCAATAAATATTTTATAAACATCTTCCTAATCATATTCGGAACAAATAACATCTTCAAAATAATTGTTTCATAAATATATTATTGTTCATTCACATAACTCTCACCTTGATGAGCTTGTTCAGTTAAACAAGCTTGATTTAAGCAGATTTGAAATTGGCTGAAGCAGCCTTATTTTACGTAGTAAAGAAAAAAAGTTTAAATATTTGCAACTAGCATTAGCTCGAAATAAAGATGTTGCACCTCCTAAAAAAGACGCCATTTATCAAGTCTCGATAGGTGATCTTTTTTTTCTTTCTTTCTCTTCACCTGCTGGCCGAGCTGCTCTTTTGCCAGGTGACACCGATGGGGGAACTTTAAACTGTCGAGATTCGCCACACATACTAACAAAGCATAAAAATGTGTTTATATATATATATATATATATATAAACTCTCCGATCCTGAAAAGGAAATCTAGTGGATGTTACAAAAACATTTTCTTTACTCACAAGTCATACATGTCATATTTCAAACATTCTCTATATTTATTCGCACCCACTCCCAGTGGTTGGATAAGGCACAAAGTCGGTTTATAGTGAGGAAACTGTGTACATGGGATAAGGCAAAAAAAAAAAAAAAAAAAGAATCCCAGTCCCCGCAATAAAGTGATTTATTAAGTGTAGTTTAGATGTGTTACAAGGTCGAAACAGTGGTGAAACAGAATCAAGGAATTCCCACCTACCTGTGGCTAAGAGGACGCGATGTCTCGCTTACCCGGTCGAAGCCGCCATTTTCAATTTAGGCAAAGCGCATGCGTGGTTCTAGTGCCCTTTTGACCTCACTTATGCCACCTGAATTGGTAGCCTATATTCCTGAATTAGCTGCCAGAATGTTTGAAGTCTCCTCTTCACCGACATTTTAACAGACCAACAATTCTGAGTTTGATCAAAATGCGTAAAAATCCAACTTAATGAGCCAGATTTAGGCGCCGAGTTTGACCAAACATAGCATTGTTGGTCTGAGAAAATGTTTGTGAAGAGTAGACTTCAAACATTCTCGCAGCTAATTGAGGAATATCGGCTGTCAATTCAGGTGGCATTAGTGAGGTCAAAAGGGCACTAGAACCACGCACGTGCCGCTTTACCCAAATTGCAAATGACAGCTCTGACCGTGCAAGCGAGACATCGGGTCCTCTTAGCCACAAGTAGATAGGAATTCCTTGGTCCTATCTCAACACAGAAAGTATGGAGCACCCAGTGAAGATCGAACTCACTATTCAGTCGTCATTGTTTTAGCAAAACAAGCTTGCTAACCATTAGACTACGTCAAGATACTCCGGAAACATTCTTTTTGGTATCTGCGAAAAGTTTACCCCCTCCACAATGTAAAGACGATCTCCATTTGATTGGCTGTGAAGGGTCACATTATCCACCAAGCTCGGCGCATACTAATTAGGAAAGGGGGAAAGAAAGAAATTATTCATTTGTTTTATTGTTTATTCTTTGCCTTCTGTTTTCATCATCTTTTCAATCAGTTATATCTTACTATCCATTTTTTTTTCACGTCAATATTGGTGACCTGATAACTTCCAGATTAGTGACAGCTCTTCTTATCTCAAGACAATCACAACAACACTTACTCTATTGTAGTCTCGGTACAAGAATGGAAGCAACAAACTCACCCTTTCGCCTTTCACCGTGTCCAAAACAAGGAAGTGACGCACCTGCATTCAGCCCATTTGCTAAATCTGTCAAATCGTTCGATTAGTGGCCATAAATTTCTCCTTCTGTCCCGCTTGCCACCGGTCTGTTTTACGATAATGGTAATACTGACAGTTTTCCTAAAAGAAAATATTTGGCAATCATTGCCCGAACAGCCAGTACTGCTTTCTGTTGAAATTTATAAAGTCTTTTAAAATGTTTTTCGAAAAATTCAGTAGCTGTTATCGCTTTTTTTCCGTATTAATGGACGAGGGTTCCTTCCTAACCGAATTTGAAGTAGTGTGGGATGTTAGTATTATTAATATTATTTTCTTTTTGAGTTACATGTGCTATCCATTTAGGTGTTGTTACTGGTAGTAGTTCTTCAGTAATGTAGTTTTTGTTATTTTGTCGGAGTTAACTCCTCTTTAATTCCCTAATTGTTCACTAGGAGTCGCTCTCCCTAAACTATAAATACTGGTCGACTTCTTGCGTCGTTCTCTTTTTACTTTTAGCTAGGATATGTATGTTCATTGGTCCCTTTTATTTCTGTCCCTATTCTTCTTTAAGTTTAATACCCCATCCCCTCCCTCGTTAGGTGGTCAGTAATGTCAGTTCTCTGGTGGATGTGGATCGTCTTTCGTTTCGTCTGTGTGTTTTCGTATTTGTTTTTGTGTCTGTGTGAGTGCTTGGGTTGAACGGATGTTTTATATTATTATAGTCCTGCATTAATTTTGTCCAGTTAACTGATATTTCTGCTACATTTAGTGATTGCGGGGGGCTATTATTAACATGATTTTGTTTAGTTTCTTGTAAATAGTTTTTATGTCATATTGTAAATACTCATTGGGGCTAGTTTTTAAAATTTTTAAATTGTTGTTTTATTCCCCCTCCCCACTACAGACGATAAATTGTACATATGTGGATCAGTTAGTATTTTCATGGAGACATTGAGGTATTATGGTGGATGTGGTGAGAATGGTACGAAAGAATATGTTGTTTCGGTGTAAGGAATATTGTTTGTATAATTGGGTCAGAGTTTGTGGTTAGCTAAGTTTAGAAGTTAAGACAGAAGACCGACCCCCTCTCCCTTCCCCATTTCGGCCTTGTGCCACATTTTCTGTATTTTACAGAAATCAATATTCTTTTCACTTTGCATTTCAGCGGACACATTTACAAAAATGTGATCTCTCGCAGAGATCTGCGTTTTGCCCACTTGTGGGAAAGCGCCATGAAACACACACACACACATACACGTACGTACGAACATTCACCAAAATATAAACTGTTTATGTTCACACACAAACACTAATGTTGATGTGTTTGTCCATTGTAAATTTTGTTGTTTAATACATATATTTATTGATATATATCATGTCTTTTTTGTTTTCTTTACATCGTCCGCCATGTTCTTGTAGTTGAACCTTCTTCTAGCAGGAATAAACACGTGTGTTTCTAATTCAACAACACGCAAACCCACACGGTCCGCTACAATTTGCTACAGTTCTTTGTGATTCTGTAAGTCCAGTCCATAATATTCAAAGAAGGATGGTCTTTCGTAAGACCCACAGCATTCACTTTTTTTTTTAATCATTGATGATCTTAGAAAAAGCAGTTATAAGCTGTCCACCCTCTTCAAAAAGAAAACCTAAAAGTTTCTTCAATGCATCAGAACATCCAAAGAAAAAAATTATTTATTACGGTATATAATATGCAATAATTGTGGCACATGGCCGAAAGGATGTTATAGTGGAACACACCTATTCTATTGTTAATAGACTATCCCACCTATAATAAGTAGGAGTTGTCAGTGGGTCAGTCAGTCGACTGGCTGATCGGTTGATCTCTCTGCCTTCGGGCGGGGAGGAACCCGAAGGAGGCTACGCCGAAGGGCGGAATCTCTTTCGGGGAGGTAAACCGACCCTGAACCCGTTTATACGGGTTCAATGGGCATATGTTTGGCCGAACCCACGGGCTCGGAGATCCCACGTTAAAAAGGCCTTGTGCCACATGATGCCCTCGTGGGTGGGTGACTGAATATCGTCAGTCAGTCGACTGGCTGATCGGCGGAACTCTCTGCCTTTGGGCGGGAAGGAACCCGAAGGAGGCTACGCCGAAGGGCGGATTCTCTTTCGGGGAGGTAAACCGACCCTGAACCCGTTTATACGCGTTCAATGGGCATATGTTTGGCCGAGCCCACGGGCTCGGAGATCCCATGTTAAATCGGCCTTATGCCACATGATGCCCACATGGGGGGGGGTGACTAAATATAGTCAGTCACTCGATGCCGGACGACCGTTAGTCGGATACTAAAGTATCAGCGACTACAACTAGATTTCTCTGCGTAATTACCTATATCAAGTTCCTAACGTTTTGTACGTCGAACCTATTTTAGGACCGACTTAGTACAAATACAAGCCTCCACTGTGAAACCACTCCATAACAAAGGGGAAGTGGGGAGAGGCTGGTCTTTGCTAACTATTCTATTCCTAGTTGATCACGATCATGACCCATTCATCCAATACAATTGCACCATTTACCACAAGAACTCATTCATCACCATTCAATCCTACATATATTAGGTTGGTGCAAAAATAATGACGTAATAATGTCGTTTTTTGACGTATTTTTTAACGTCAAAAAACGACATTATTACGTCATTATTTTTGCACCAAGCTAATACCATATACTCACCAAAGGAACCTACAAAAACACCCCATGATATAAAAATTTCAAATTCCTGAAACATCCAAAGACAAAAGGCCTCTCTCTCTTTGTTTCCGTTTTTTTTTATTATGTATGCGGGTTTTCTGTATAATATTTTCAATATATGCTGTCTGTTTACCCACAATACATATTGCCTCCTTCCGTTACTTCTGAAAAGTATTTAATCTAACAATAACTGCTTTCTTCTCCCACTTACTTTCCTCCTCCTTCGAGTAAGAAAGTAATGAGTTTTCCTCTTCAACTACAATACATCTATCGAATCACTTTCGTTTGATACAAGTGTAGCGTATTAGATAATCTTTTGTAGCAGATACAAGTGTTTGAAGTAGTTATGCTGCTGGGAATTTTAAAATTTATACAATAATAGGTTCCGCCACAGTCTTCCTAATTGAAAAACGACTTTTAAATATCTTAAATAAATACCATTTTTGAACTTAAATTTCGGTTTTATTTGAAAGCCTAAAAAAAAAAAAGCTAATCCAATTTAAAAGAAAAATTAGTTTGAGTATTTTTTTTTTTTTTAGGAATTTTTAAAACCTTGGAACACTTTCTCGTCACTCATCGAAACGCCATTACAGAAGAAAAATGTAAAAATACAAATTTAAAAATCTAATATTTATCCTAAAGATGTTTCGAAGTCATTTAGCAAATTTAAGGATTATTATTCTATACGATTTTATGAAACTTTGAATAATGTTATTTTTATACTACATTAGAAATATTTTTGAGTTAAATGATTCGTTTGAGCAATACATTGCTTTAATTCTTATTTTCGTCACTGCTTGATATCATAAAATATATAATAGCAGATATCTATTTTGGTTTACTTTTTAAATTATTCTGAATTTAAGAGTTATTGAAGTATCATGTATCACTCGATAATGAAAAGTAGTCAAAGGCGGTTAATCCGAATTATTTCCTTTTTGGACACCCATATCAAAAATAATCTAACAGTCGCTTAAATGAAAAATAAAACTAAAATTCTTTCAGAGGTTCATATTCAAAAAATGGCATTTAAACTTTACATTTTTTTTTAATTTTCAAATATTTTTTTGTCTAATAAAAACAAACTTTTCTGATAACCAGCAACGGAACGACTTTCAAAGTCACCACTGGAAAATTGCCAGTATTTTTTTTTTTTTTAAATGAAGTGTATTTTTTTTTTGTCCAGTCTGAAAGAAAATATTAGGTTGGTGCAAAAATAATATCGTTTTTTGACGTTAAGAAATACGTCAAAAAACGATATTATTTTTGCACCAACCTAATAACATTACTGAAATAACACCTCCAGGAATTTCTTTATATAACTGTAAAAAATAAATAATAGAGCGAACACCCCTTCCAAATTAAAAGCTACACACAAGATATCGAAAGAGGGTGGAGCTTGAAACAGACTACCCAAAAATATTTCTACAAAGTTTTCTAATAAAATAATCTATTCATCACACAATTTGTTCATCAATGAATAAGTACTGAAAGTTAATTGTTTGAATCGGATAATTTATTGACTTCAGTGGTGTTTTGGTTTGGACCTTGGTCATACCTAAGCACGTCTGTTCAAATAAACTTCCTGTCGGATTTTTTTATAAAATAAATAATTGTAATATTTTGAGAAATAACAAGCGTGCCATACCAAATAAGCTTCACCGTCCGTGGACTTAGTGATTGAAGGAAATCAATAATCGTACTGGCTCTTATTTGGTACAAATTTCTCCTGGCTTTCTCACATGACATGGTTAAGCTTAAAGGTGACAGAATTGATAAAAGGAACAACGGCTTAAAAATTTAGAGTGGACAATTCTTTCTTTTAGGCAGAAGAATAAAAACTCAAACTCCTGCTCGAGGTTTAACAATAGAAGAAAATGTTTATTTATATACACGAGGAAAAAAAAAGGTAAAGGGATGTAGGCAAGATATGAAAGAAGGAAAGGGAGAAGAAAATTCCTTTAAAGGAAGAAAAAGTGTTCCTATAAAGATTTGGTTAAAATATTTCTCTTAGCGCCTAAAAGTTCTTTAAGCAAGTAAATTGTTCTTAAGGGGTAAACACTCACATAAGATTTCTTCAGGGATCTTGTTGAGTAGGGAAACAATAGGAAGATCTGTAGTTTGTAGTTGAGTTCGTAGCAGTGGCTGACGACAGGAATTTCAAAGTCCTAGGAAGCAAATGTTGGGTAGTTTTTAGCAGAGGGCCGACGTTCTGTCGTTAGAGCCTAGCATGTAGATTTCTCGCTTGAAACAAGTTCTGAAGATGACTGGTGTTACTGTCGCCGACCTGATGTTCTCACAAACGATATCATACTGACAATATTTATTGCTGTAAAAATACAACAAATGTGGCACAAGGCCAAAAAGGGGGTTGGGAAAAAGGACGGTCATCACTTGTCTTAATATAAAACTTAGCTAGCCACAACCACTGACCCTCTCATACAAAACAATATTCCTATCACCAAAGAGACGCATATTCTCCGTATTTATTGAGATTAGAAGGCTCAGAAATATCGAGAACTTTTCCCCTCCAAAACTGCAAGGGTGAAAGTCGGAGCAAAGATCTAAAAAGAGGCTAGAACGTGAACTTGTAAAACATTGTAGTAGGAGTTCTCAAATAAAATTCTAATAGATGGTTTGACACAAGGGCGTTAAGAATTTGTGAAAACCCAACCAAAAGGAACTGCGGCAGGAGTTTGGCTGAAACATCCCTGTCTGAGACCGACAAGCCATTAAAATTTTTCATAAAGTTTTTGTTTTGGCAGTTTATTCATTAAGGTAAAAATGGATTCCAAAGAATTATAGAGGAAACGGAAACTAATTGGCTGTGGATGTATTTATTAATCGTTAAGCAAAGTAAGCATGTGCTTTGGGAGAGGGTCATGATTTCTAAGTATAATAGAGAAACACAAAAGTACAGATGAGAATTTACTAAACTTAGTTTTGACACAAGGCTACAAGTATGTAGCGCCCTATAATGATTGAACGCATTACACCTTAGCAAGGGAGAAGGTAGGATCCACCTAATTTGCATAGTGGAGTACCGACCATATAAATATGGTTGGTACCGGGAAGACAGTGGAAGGAATCAGGAGATGCAACCAGAGACTCTGCCCGACTGCGACTCAGTCAACACACATTCCAGGAACGGTCTTCCCAGGAATATACAAAAGACTATATTGTGTACACTTTCTTGTTTCAATACATATTTTTGTTCTAAGTACATTTTGTGTTGCATTATTATTCCATGCATTAGTCAAGTTTCAACATCTGTCTAATCACTTTTTCATTCAAACACAACATTCACAAACATATTGAAAAAGGACTAATATTTTTAAGCAGTTCCGGAATTATATAATACACACACACACGTACGTGTGTGTGAAATTTCATATAGAATATAGGCAAAAGGGAAAGTTATCTTAGCCGATATGTTTCGTCCTCCGAGGAACTTTTTCAAAATAATTTTGCTTTGGTAAATCCCTCTGATGAGTTATCCTTTTGTTTTGTGTGTGTGCGTGTGTATATATATATATATATATATATATATATATATATATATATATATTTCCCCTCAAGTAAGGCAACAATGCCACTAGAATGCAGGGGTTTACAGAAAGGGCACCCCCCCACCAAAAAAAAAAACAGGATCCAAACAGACAGAGGATGGCGATTGACATTGCATTTAAATTTTTGAAGTTTGTAGTTATCAGGGGAGCAAGAAATTGGAAGTGAGTTCCATGGGGGAGAAGTGTAAGAAAAAAAAAAAAAAACTGAGCAGAAATGACGGTTGCATCTGGCTGGTTCAACAGTCAGACATAGTTGTCAGTTTAGTAGTACGTTTAAATTAATGTAGTTGGGGTACCAGGGTGGGGTAGGGAAGCTCATCTGAGCAGTTACTATAAAAATATTTGTAGAACAAAGAGAAGGAAGCCACATAATGTCGGTGTGAAGAAAGTGACCGAATGCCGGGTCAGGATCAATTGTATTGCAGACCCTTCTTTAAATTTTATCAAGAATATTGGGGTGCACCATAGAAGACTAGAGCAGATATGGCAACAGTATTCAATATATATATATATATATATATATATATATATATATATATATTTATATATATATATTATAATATTTTTGTTATAAAATATTTTACATTGCTACACAAAAATTTCTGTGTTTCAAAACTTAAAAATTGTTCCAGCATCAGGTGATGTTGGGTAACATCGTCTGATGATGGAACAATTTTTAAGTTCTGGAACATTGAAATTTTTGTGTAGCAATGTAAGATATTTTATAACAAAAATATTATTATAATATTTTGCTTTAGGTTGTATCAAGCACACTTTTAAAAAAAAAGTAAATGCTAAGAACGGTGGATTCTTAATCTGTCTGTTCTTTCTCATATATATATATATATATATATATATATACACACACATACATACACACATGCAAATACCCTTGGGAAAGGTATGAATCCATCTCTTCTCTTTGTCTCCTTCCAGCTATAGGTTAAATAGATCAAATTGTGCTTTTTAGCCTGGGTTGGTAATCAGTATAGGAGAAGGACAACTATTTATGAAAGCTCAAAAAAGACTTTCTCTTTAGTTCTGAGTTAATCTTTCAATCTTTTCTTTAACCGTCACAAAAATGACTAGCATTTTGTATTTTACTATTGTTCACCCAATACAAGGCCCAAGAGCCACTCATTGTAGATGGTTACCAAATGGGGATGTGTGTAAGGGTATATAGGTAGGGAGCAAGCTTTGAATATTATAAGGATGGTTATTTGAGACATACCCACACATATATTTTTAATTCAGACCTTATGCACCCCCACTTAACTTTTGGAAAAGAGGTAACGATTTGTTTTTAAATTTCCCTAAAAACTCCTTTTTATCTCCAGTTACCAACCATCGCCTGAGGAAGTACAATCATGGTACTGAAACATGAAAGCTTTGTGTAGCGATTTAAAATGTTTTTATTATAATCTCTTATAATAATAATAATAATAATAATAATAATAATATATATATATATATATATATATATATATATATTTGTTGGGTTTTTTTCTTTTACCACTTATCAACCACCCTGTGGATTGTTTAAAGTTGAAACATATTTGGATTGTAAGAATAATTCTTTTTTGTGAAGGAATATTGCATTAACAATTTTTGAGAATAACAATGATTTCTACAGATACTAATTTTACTATTTAACTCATGGATGTGGAGAAGAGATAAATTCATGTCTTTTCCAAGGGCATTTGCGTATAAGTGCATGCAATGACCCTGAGTGCAATTTGAACTCAACTCTCTGATTTCTCTTTCCGAGCCACTATCCATTACAACACTTATTATATATATGAGTTCCACTTGAGGTTTGGTGTGAACTTGATTTCAAATAGAAGTTCCAGGCAAGGAGCCTCATTATGAGTACAAGCATTCTACATGAAAACTCTGTAATGATGAAATGTTCCCAGCTTAGTTTTGGATGCATTGAATGTTACAAGCCAGTTCCTTCCTTGTTGAGAACTGGTATAATTTAGAAAGGGTAAAAATGTTTTGCAATGTTGTTGCTATTACAAGTTTGATCCTCATTGGGAACTCTACACTTATGGCCTTGAGCTTAGCTTTATATAATAAGTTATTCTTTTTATTGCTCTAACAGAATTATTTGTATATTTCTTTTATTGAAGTCTTATTGAAATTCAAAATCAAATCAAATGGACTTGGAAAAAACATAAGTTTTTAAAACAAAAGTATGAACAAAGAAAAAATTAATGCAAGATTCACAAAATTGAAGCGTTTTGCATATGGGGATATTTTATTTTTATTTTGCAGCAATATCTGTTCAATAATGGAAGAGCAATCAATATAATTTCTCATTCAGCATATTATATTACTGTCTGATTTATATCGGTTGAGATTCCATATTGTCTTTCTTTGAAACAAATGGCTAAATTGCTTGCAAGAGGCCTGTGAGAAAACAGGCTTTGATTAGAGAAACTGGAGTTTGAAGACTATAGAGAAAAATCAGTCACCTGCAAATTCTTTTTTACTTTTTAAGTAAGCCTCTTTTGTGAAGATTAGGAAAACTTTTGAAGGCAAATAAGTAAAAACACAAAATGCAGAAAAATGAATTCAATATGCAGAAACGTAAAGATTTGTATAAATCCACACTTAAATAAGAGGGTAAGTGGAAACAGCAGGAGTAAAAATAGTTAAAAGTATAGAGAGGGGAATAGGAGGAGAGAAATGATTGATTGGTGAAACAGAAAGGAGAAAGTGATAAATGACTAGAGTAACAGAGAAGAGGAGGAAGAGGTAGACAGTAGCAAACATTTAGAAGAGGTGGAGAGTGGTAAACAGTTTGAGGAAGAGAGGAGGAGTAGGGAGAGAGAGAGAGTGGAAAACAGTTGGAAGAACAGAAGAGGCAGAGAGTGGTAAACAGTTGGAGGAAGAGAGGAGGAGTAGGGAGAGACAGAGAGTGGAAAATAGCTGGAAGAACAGAAGAGGCAGAGAGTGGTAAACAGTTGGAGGAAGAGAGGAGGAGTAGGGAGAGGCAGAGAGTGGAAAATAGCTGGAAGAACAGAAGAGGCAGAGAGTGGTAAACAGTTGGAGGAAGAGAGGAGGAGTAGGGAGAGGCAGAGAGTGGAAAATAGCTGGAAGAACAGAAGAGGCAGAGAGTGGTAAACAGTTGGAGGAAGAGAGGAGGAGTAGGGAGAGACAGAGAGTGGAAAACAGTTGGAAGAACAGAAGAGGCAGAGAGTGGTAAACAGTTGGAGGAAGAGAGGAGGAGTAGGGAGAGACAGAGAGTGGAAAACAGCTGGAAGAACAGAAGAGGCAGAGAGTGGTAAACAGTTGGAAGAACAGAGAGGAGGAGGCAGAGAGCAGTAAACAGTTTGGAAGAACAGGCAGAGAGTGGTAAATGGTTGGAGCAAAGAAAGGAGAAGGAAGAGGTGGTTAAAGGAATAGAGTGGGACAAGAGTAGAACAACAACAGATGGCTGAATGAATAGGTGAAAAGTATGATTGATCTCAAAGGTGAATTTAGGTTTAATGTTTAACCCTAGAACACTAACCATGGGTATATAGTACCCAGCACAAATTTTCCTATTTTTAATTACAATTTTCAGTACCTGATTTTCTTACCTAAATAATGTTTTTCAGTTCCTATTAATTTTAACTCAAAGTACAAAGTTTGAAGTGCCTGCATGTAAAATATTTCAAATAAAGATTTATATGTAATTTTTTTTTTGATATTTTCAAAATCGAGTATGATATACCCCTGGTTAGTTGTGGTGTAACTTTTATTGATGGTTAGTGTTCTAGGGTTAACCATCTTATATACTAGAAATGATGACTATCATCTTTAGCTTTATAGATATTTCTTGTTAAAGAGTGAGTAATGATGCTGAGAAGTCTGTAAATATGCATATTTATTTCAACTGTAACAGATCTAACAATATACAATGTTCCATGTAAAAGTGGAGTGGGGATAAGCATTTAATTTTTTTTTTTCCACTCCTGAAATGAGTCAGTAGAGAATAAGAACAAAACCAAATGTGACCCATGATGTCTTTATACATGAGAACTTTTAAAATGAAAAGATAAAAGAAATAAGGCTGATGCTATGAATGTGGTCAGATGCAAATATTTTCAGTAAATTCCATTTTTGCTGACAGATAAAGGAATGCTGATATTTCGACAAAAGCCTTAGTAATCAGAAATGTGGTTCTATATAAGGGTGCTGAGAACCCCAAAGACTTGAACCTGTGAGTAAAGAAAATGTTTTAGGGAAAATGGAAACAAAAAGAACACCTATATTTAGAATCAGAAAAACGTAATCGAAATTTCTAAGGCAAATAATGAAAAAAGAGGACTTGGAGAATTTGACACTTACAGGAAATATTGAAGGCAAGAGAAACACATGAAAACAGCGAATAACAAACATATCAATCTTGTGTAAATTGTTGGTAGCAAAAAGGTTAGGAGAAATAGTAAAAGGAAAAAAACCTTACTAAGAGCTAAAACTGGCAGGATGTTGTGGGGAATGATGATCACCTATAAATAGAATTGGGATGAACCTTTAAATGATTATTTGATCTGAATAACAAAATTACTACTAATTATTCTTTGTTTCTCTATCTCCCAAGTGATATTCACTCAAGTCAAGGCTTTGACTGATTGTCAATCACTTGGGCTTTTGTACTTGAAAAGAGTTTCCAATTACTTCTACTAGTTATTTAATTTTGTATCAACTAATTATAATGATAATTAGATATGTGTATCAAACACACCCAAGTACATCGATAAGTCCATAGTCTTATCACGAAAAAGGCATTTATTTTATGCAACAAATATTTTTTCAGCATAATCTCCTTCTTAGTTAAGGACCTGATAGACTAAATCCATCAGAGTATGAAACATGTTGGTAAAAAAAAATTTCCCTTTTGTCTTTATTCATATTATATATATATATTATGAATGTATGTATGTATGCAAAACAGATCATGGCATAGCTGTATCTTTCTCCATGTAAATTTTGAGAATAATAGAACTCTGAAACTGATAAAGTTACTCTAAATAAATATTCTTAAAAACTCGTTTCATTTTCAATGTATTTTTCCATATATATATATATATATATATATATATATATATATATTTTGAACAATAAAAAAAGAATTAAAAAATTAAAAAATTAAAATCTTCAGACACACTGGGTTGTAGATTAATATTCTTTCGTTTTTTTTATTATTATTCCATTTAGATTCCTCGACTAGTTTCGACCAAAATGGCCATCATCGGGAGGAGAAATATTTCTGCTTGCTGCTAGCACTAAACTAGAGAAATGAATCTATATATATATTGTGTGTGTGTGTGGGTTTATATATATAGTGTGTATATATGTGTGTTTATGTGTGGGTGGGCTTATATATGTATGTGTTTGTGTGTGTGTATATACACATGCACACACAGAGTTTCCCCTGGAGGTTACCTCCACTCACCAATGGTCTTGATTGTAAAATTTGTAATTTTACATTCAAATCTCCTGATGAATAGATTTAATACCCATGAAACTGAGTAGAGACAAGCTACATGAACATTTGATTTTATGTATTACTCTTGATATCGACCTTTATAATTACAAATATGGCATGCCTTAAAAATCTTCTAGAAATACCCTGGTTAACTGTTTTTTTTTTTTTTTTTTTTGTTTTTTGACAAAAACTATCTCTCACTTTCTCTCTCTCTCTCTCTCTCTCTCTCTATATATATATATATATATATATATATTTGGATGGAATACAGCTGTGACCTGAATGCTAAAGTGTATGTGTTTCTTGTGACAGTGAGAAATTGATTTTTCATTTATTTTCACCATAGGGAGGAAAATAAACAAAATAAAAATATTTTAAAGGACATAAATTTATATGAAAATTGTTAAAAATATAATCTACTATTTAATTTTTTTTTTTTTTTTAAATTTTTCTCTATTTTAGATCTGCTGATATTAATGCCTGGTTGTCAGCAAAAGAGGCAGGTCAAGTTGGAATCTACATATTGGGGACATTAATATTAAGTAAGTACAGAAGTTTAATTCTGTGGGTAAGTTAGTATCAGACAATGGAAAGTGTTTGCACAAAAATATGAAGGTGCACAGGAATAGAGGAAGAGGTCTTTCAGAAACAAAGTGAAAGAATAAAAGATAGAAAAATATCTCTTGAAGTATCAGTGATGTGATTTTACCAAGGAATACTGAGAATACCACAAACAAAAATTTGAGCAACAAGGACACATGGCCCAGTGGATAAAGATGTTGGTTAGATCCAGTGACCAGACCCAAAGAGTTGTGAGTTCAATACCGGGCCACAGCAGTGGTGAACCAAAACTAGGAGAGTTGAATTAAAGGGAAATAACTGAGACATCCGGAAGAGGCATGACACGTGGAACTAGAACAATCTATCCCAGTGGATGAAATAAAGGGTTCGGTTTGAAATTCCAATCACCTAAAGAAAGCCAGAGCAGACAACAGCCAAAACATCGTGAATATGGCAATGAAGATGAGGCTAAGAATCTGAATAACGTAAATAATGCGAGAAAATTTTTAGTTAAGTAGGAACCATAAGGAATCTGATATTTACAATCTGAAAAAGACAGCTGAATTTTCTGGGTTGCATAATGAGGAAAGAAGGCCTGGAGAATTTAACACTCACAGGATATAGTGAATGAAGCAGAAGGAGTAAGTAATTAATGGGTTTGTGTGAATAAATTGCAGAACAGGTTATGTAGAGAAATAAAGTTGTGGAGAGTTAAGATCGTCCATGTACAGAAAGGACATGTCATGCAGAAAATAGGTTAGTATGTAATAGAGATATTTTTGTCAGGATATCTTAAATTGAAGTTCTTAAATTTCTTAAAGGTTTAACATGGTTGTCAGGTTTGGTGACGAATGGGATTAAATGTCGGTCACCTTGAGAATTTATTAGGTTGAGTCAAGTTTCTTTTTGTTTATCAACTATATTCTTAAAAAAAAATATTCACCATGATTTGCAAGGACTCTACTGCCATTTTATGGGCTTTGAAGGGGTGGCTCTCCAATAACATTTTATGGGGCTTTGAAGAGGTACTTCTCTCATACCTTTCAAGTAAGTTTCTGCAGGTTTTGATGTGAAAAAGTTTTCAATGAAATTTCCTGAATCTGGATTTCATTAGGGAAAGTTTTCTTCATCAAATTATTTTGCAGTAATCAAAAAAGCTGATAATTATTTGGTGCAAAACCAGATGAATATGGTGGGTTGGGTTGGACAGACCAACTGAGTTCTAAAATTTTTTATTGTTTTATTTTTATTTAATTTTTAATCATTTCACTACATGCAAGGTTATAATGTTACTAAGACGCTAGGGGTTAGCAAGAGCGAAAGAAAATGAGTAAAGCTTAGTGAGGAGAAAGGACAATAAAAAAGAACAGAATTCAGGAAAACTGAAGAAGGCAATTAATATTGCATTTAAGATTTTGAAGATTGTAGTTGACACAGAAGTAAGAATTTGAAAGAAACTTCCAGAATGCAAGAAAAGAAACTATTAGAATAGAACCTATGGTTGCATCTATTTCAACAATAATATAATGAGACCTAATAGCCAATCTAGTATTATGCTTAAATTCATGTGGCCAAGGTACCAAGGAAGAAAGCTCATTAGAACAATTGCTATGAACAATATTTACAGAAAAGACACAGTGTTGTTGTTATTATTATTATGATATAGTCTGTTGCATTCACTTTCACACTAATGCTCTTGGAAAAGTCATAAATTAGTCTCTTTGCTCCTCAGCTATGGGCATGGTAGAGTAGGCTCTCTAGCCTTGCGTGGCAAGCAGTCTAAGAGAAGGAAAACTTAATTCAAACTTCGTAGAATGCAAAAGGAAACCATTCCACTATTTTCCTCAAGAATGCATGGTAATTCACAGATAAATGAAAGAAGTCTTGGGAGATTCATGGGCATGGTATTTAATATATATATATATATATATATATATATATATATATATATATATATATGAATGAAAAGTGCGTGTGTATATATATATATGTGTGTGTATATATATATATGTGTGTGTGTGTGTAATATATATATATTATTATTTATATATTATATGTGCAGTACTTATTAGAAAGTGCTCATTATCAGAGATAGAGTTAACAGCTCAATATGAGAGATAGAGTTAACATATTTGGTTGGGTTGATGTGAGTTTGTGACCCAGGGTCACAAACTCACATCAAACCAACCAAACACACACAAACACACATGCATATATATATATATATATATATATATATATATATATATATATATATATATATATATATATGTATAATCTCCAACATACAAAAACACATACATATATAGACACAGAAAACACACACATACAACATAATAACCTTGCTAATCAGACACTTCCTCTGTAGCTAAATAGTATAGCATATCAAGCTATAATGGCGATTATGTGTAGGATACATGTTTGATTTCTGTCAGAGGACACATATTTTCTTTGAGTTTTTTTGGACAATCAGGCTGGTAAATGTTGTTAATAATGTTTATTATAAACAGTGCATTTACTTAAATATTTTCTCATTTTATGGGCACTACCAGTGGCTAGCCAGTCCCTATTGCAGATGCCCATTCAGGCATATTCCTATTTTTTTGACATGCATGGGATAGACCTTATACTGCAACTATGCTGAGCAGACCTTAGTTACAGTGTCTTGGAGAGAGCTCAGAATCCAGCATGAACAGGGTCAGTATGCTCATAACCTCAGTCACAATGACAGAACTTTGTGCTAGTACATCCATTAACATCTACCCAATTTTGCTCACAGGTCTTGGGTCTTCAGGCACTTTCCAAAGATGCTGCATCTGAGGATCACCACCCAAGTCTGATAACATTAGCATTTCACACCCTAAACTGACATATATATAGATATGTAAAATTTCAGATATAAATAAAATATGTTAAAGACAATAAAATAAAGAGAAAGGGAAGATTTATCTTAGGCGACATATTTTGTCATCTGATGGACATTATCAAGATAAATGATAAGGTTGCCATTTGTCTTAATTGGTCCATTAGAGGAAGAAATGTGTCATGTAAGATAAGTTTTCCTTTTGTCTTTATTCATATGTATGTATGTATGTATGTAAAACATTACTTAAAATTTACACTATTTATAGAAACAGCACTTATTACTGAGGACTGAGCATTTGTGTTTGTGTATATATATGTAGATACTTTTATCTAACCTTGCTAACCAGACACTATATAGCTGTTCCATGTATGATACATATTCAATTTCCTGTCAGAGGGACACATATTTTCTTTGGACAATCAGGATAGTAAATGTTGTTAATACTGTTGATTATAAACAATACATTTACTTAAATATTTGTATCTATAAAAATAATGTATAAACAATATATATATATATATATATATATATATATATATATATAGATATTAGTTATGGACAGAATTATTCACACCCACTTCCATAATTACAAATAAAGTGCTAATACCTCAAATTTTCATTGAAACTTCAGGAACATTTTTTCACAAATGATGAAATAATGGATTTGAAAGAATCTACAGTTATGTCCATAACAAAATTTTTATTTCAATGTCAAACAACAATAATACAAACAAAAATCACCATAGGACATAATTATTGGGCCGCTTGCCTCAATAATCAATTGTGTAACCTTTTTTAATGATTATTGCCTTTAATTGTTTTTTGATATTTCCTTACAAGATGATTACGCACACTGATAGATATTTTGTTCCATTCTTTCTTGGTAATAATTTCTAGTTCCTGCAAATTTGAAGGACTTCTTTCACTTACTTTTTTCTTCAAATATGCCGATAAATTTTCAATAGGTTTTAGGCCAGGACTTTGTGCATGGCACACCAGTACCTTAATTTTGCTGTTATCTATGTATTTTGTGACAAATTGTGCTGTTTATTTTGAATCATTGTCATGTTGGAACGTTCAGTGATACTCCAAAGTCAGATTTTGTGCACTTTGTTTTTAAATTATTTTTAAGAATAGCCAAATACAGATCTTTATCCATGATACCCAGTACTCTCATGAGATCTATTGGTCCAGAAATAGCTAAACATCCCCAGAGCAGAATGATCCGAGCACTATGCCTAAATGTAGGGAGGGTATTTTTTGGTTTGTGAGCTTCATTCACCTTCCTCTATACATGACAAGAGCTTATATTTGGTTTCATCTGACCATAAGACAGAATTCCAATATTTACTTCCACATTCTAGATGCCTTCTAGCATAAGCTAAACTGCATTTTAGGTGTTTAGCATTAAACAATGGCGTTTTCCTGGCTGACAAGCTTAAAGTTTTGCTTGATAAATGCATCTAGTGACTATCTTCATCAATACATTCAACCCTGATGTCTTTACATCATTGACAATGTCCTTTGTTGTTAAGTGAGGATTCTTTGAGATATCTCTAACAATTTTCCTTTCCATTCTCTCAGAAATTAAGCATTTTCAGCCAGTTCTTAATTTATTCTCAACATAATGAGTTTCATTGTACTTCTTGATAATGCTATGAATTGTCAATTTAGGGACATTTAAATGCTTGGAAAGTGTTGTATATCAATCAACTTGCTTGTATGCATCAACTGTTAAGTTCACTTGTCTTCACCATGGTTGTAGAATGAATGAGTTATCATGGTGCATGGCACACACATATTGTCTTCTTCATTAATATTTATGTTATAGAATCAGATCAATACTATTTCATTTTCAAAGAATGCTTGTATTAAATGTCAAATTAAGAAAAAAAAACATTACAATTGCCATAGAGCAATATTATTTCATAATTTCTATAATGATGAGGGGGCGAATAATTTTGGACTGCACCAATTTTTAGAAAAATCTAAAACTATAAATATAGAAGATCAAAAATTTAATGAATTATTAAAAACTAAATACGGAATCAACTATTTATGGTAAATTCAATAAGTACTTGCAGATATTTGCATTTCCTTAGAAAATATGCAAATATTCAGTAGGGTGAATAATTCTATCCACAACTGTATGTATAAATTATTTTCAGATCTAGTGTATCTGTAAAGGAACAAAATAAATAAAAAGACAAGAGGAAAAATTATTTTTAGCCGATGCGTTTTGTCCTCTGAGGGATTCTATCAATGCAAGGCACATTTGCCTTGATAAGATTATTTGCGTTGATTAAGATTATTTTTCCCTCTTGTCTTTATATATATATATAAGTGGAAATGCCAAATATTTCCTTGTAGGGTAAAAGCTAATATTACCATTACCATTTGCAAACCATTTTTGACATGTTTCGCCTTCTTCATAAGTGAAAGGATTTTTTTTTGTGTTTCAGTTATTTTTCCATTTCTTAAAATAAAAACCTACTATGCCAGCAAAAATGTTGCTTATTTTCTTACAACTTAGAACTAGTAAACAAAAAAATCGACTAATTTTGATAAAATTTTAAAAATGGTTTCTCATATGACAGTTGCCACAAAAGAATCAAATCCAATCTTTTTGAATGAAGATAAATGATCTTAACACCATGAAAAACAGAATTAACATTTTAGGCTGCACAGTACTTTCTAAAATTATTGATTTTACTTATGTAATCACTGCATTTAATTCCTGTCTGCAAATTTTCCTATGCTGGAAGGTATAAAGAGACTTACTGATTTGAATCTGTCTTGAAATCGCTTGGCTGATCACCTTGAGAACAGTTCAATTAGTATCAGTAGTTATTATTCTTGGTTTCTGAAATCTTCCTCTCTAGGAAAATGAGGACCCAACAATGTAATTACTTTGGCAGTTATGGTGAATGATCTTGAACAAGTGGTTGTTTTCCTTCGTCTCAATGAACAATAGAAGTAGTTTTTGGAACCACAAGATTTCCAGTAACTTGAATAACAGTTTCAGCCCACTTTTCAAAATCAGAAAATGATTGGCTTTGTCAGTCTTCAACCAGTAAACATATTTGATTTATTTTTAGGTGTGAAAAAAGTTTTATTTCAGAAACCAAGCTATAAACAGAAAAAAATTCAAATTCTTTTATTTACAGAAATTGTACCAAAATATTTCTTTTATGTACCCCTTCAATAGAATCTTCCTCTTTTCATCCATTAAAACCTATCTTTGATTTGATTTCATTGACCATTTAGGTCTGATAGAGGAACTATTCCAGTTCACAAAGTCATACATGCCTGAAGATTGAAATACCAAAATTCCAAACCTTGTCAGGAGTACAATAAGGTGGAAATGAAAGGCCCAATCTACTTCATCTCTTCTTAGACTATACCCTTCACATATACAAGCACAGATATAAAGAGATGGCCACTAAGTGTTTCATACCACATCCCAAACAAATCTAATAGAAAACAGTGATCAGGCTTTCCTTCCCAAGGCCAATGTACTGATACTGAGGTGGTGCCATGCCAATAGCACAGGTCTTAAAATTTGGGGTAAGAATGAACTGGAGCAAAAATCAATATCTTCTACCAATTATTTCAAGAAATAGGATTCAAAATAAATCTTCCAAAACAAAAGTTATGATGTAGAACTGGAATAAAATCAATGATAGAATCCATCATAAAATTTCAAGATACAGAATCAGTAAATACTAAAGACATCAAAATAACTGTGTATAGATCATTTCATTTTTTTAAATCCTTTCTCTCAAAGCAAGGTGACAATGCCACTATGGCAGAGAGGGTTACAGGGAGTGAAAGAGAAACGAGAAGATTTTAGTGAGGTGGAGTGAGGTTAACAAATTTAGTATAAGAGATAAGGAAATTGAAGATACTGTGTTAGGGGTAGTTTTACAAAACATCACAAGTAGTTACAAGACCAAAAAATTGACCTAAAATCTGAAGTTATATTTCTTAAATAGATTCATCAGCTCAGAACTAGCTTATGGATGTCACACATGGCACCCAACCTGTTCAGAAATGTCTAAACTGTCAGCTGTATACAGCCACTTTCTTGAATACATAATTAAAAATAACTTCAACTGAAGGAAACCTGTAGGTCTTTGCAAGGACCATCCTTCTTCAAAGCTTGTGCATTTGCAATACAGAATCACAAACAATAAAACCTTATCAAATAACAGAAACCACATCACTTGAGGACTTCCAACAGCAGCAACAATTAAAATCGATAGTGCATGTAACTCAAAGAGAACATAATGGTATATCAAGATGTTGACATTCCACACTACTTCAAACAAAATGTTAGAAAGGAAACTCTCCTCAATACTAGAAAGATTGTTAACAGTTGGCATGAGAAACTATAGCCTAAATGAGCTTATGTTCCTCTGATGTTGCTTGTACAACACTAAATACTTCTTTTTCAGTCTGCTGTTCTTGAGTTCCTTCACATGTCACTAGTGTAAAACTCATCTCCTTCTCACTGCTCCAGTCCTCTTTTATTATACAAACACCAACATGGCTAACTGACCAATTAACATTCTTTGCTTTTGTCCTCAGTTACCCAGGCAAATAGCATCCTCCAGTCCAACCAATTAGCACACAAACTGGTCAAACCACGCTAAGCTGTACAAAAGCCACCATTACAGAATATACACCTTTGGAATAATCCAGTGTTAGGATGGGTGATTCATGCCATTTTCAAAGAACAAAATGCCACTGCTATATGTTGTGTATTGAGGTAAGGAACTTATTTTCCTTTGCACCAGATGCAAGCCACACTGACTCGTTTCCTTCTGCATAATTATTCACTATAGAAACCTATTTTATTAAAAAAAAACTGTTTTAATAGTAAGATTTTCTTAATTTCAACAGCAGCACTGGCTGCTTGTCAATGAAGGCTTAATGTTTCTTTATAACAAAATGGTTATATTACCATTCAGGGTATGGGGTGGGGTCATAGCTCCCCAATTTTCCATTCTTTGTAGCTTTACATGATCATAAAAGCTGAATTCTTGTGGCAATAACAATGAAGATGAGCAGTCTGCATGTAATTAATGTAAATAATGATAACTCCTCATCCCAGAAATTCAGACAAAAAATCTAAGTATTTAATATTTTAAATCATAGATTTTTAAAAAATGTTTCTTTTATTATAATTATGAAAATGCAATTTGGTATTTGTTGTAACCTAGGGAAGGTTATTGAAACGAATAATCATATGAAGGTTGGTAATGCACGATAATACTTAGGACACGAACAACACATATAAAATTCACCAGTGGCACGTAGAAGTAGTCAACTGAATTACACAATGAATCTCCAACTGCAGACCAACATACAGTATTTACTACTGTATTTATGTGAATGGTGACATACCATTATCATCCATAGGTATGCTACAACAGTATTTGTCTTAAATTGCTCTGAATCTATTTTTAGTTTGTTTTTTTGTTTTTTTAATTAAGCCTTGGTTATGGTTTTCTGGGGTAAAAACAGACATTTATTGTTGCCGTATTAGAAAACTTGCCATTATTTTAAACGGCAAGTATTCTTCCTGATGCCCAAGTGAATGTAAAATAGTGGATTCCCATTCATATCTCTTGGCTAAAAACTGTTAGAAATTTCTAAAGAGCTATCCACTGACATAACTCTTTGTGATAAAGAGATTTATCCACATGGTTAGAGCTTCTCATGCCAATTCTGAATTTAAGAATAAACTAATAGGAGAAACAAAATAGAAAAAATAAAGAGGAAAACAGAAAATAAAATATAAAACAAGAACATTTTTGTGCACATTTTAAATCTTAATGTGAAATCACAAAAATAATAAAACAGAAACAAAAAGAAGAAAGTTAAAAATGACATGTAATGTCTTTAGGAAAATAAAAAATAAGCGAAGGAGAAAAAATGAGGAAATAGAAGAATGAGGAAAATGAAAGAATATGAAGGAAAATGAAAGACAATGAAAGAATATGAATAAAAATGGAAAATGAAAGAAAATAGGAAAATGAAGGAAAATGAAAAAAATCAAAGAAATTGGAAAATAAAAGAATATGAAAAATATGAAAAACTGAAAGAATATGAATGAAAATGGATATTGAAAGAATATGAAGAAAAATGAAAGAAAATGGAAAATTGAAGGAAAATGAAAAATAAAAGAATATGAAAAAATGAAATATGAATGAAAATGGAAAGTGAAAGAATATGAAGGGAAAGGAAACAATGAAAGAAAATAGAAAATGAAAAAATATGAAGGAAAATGGAAAAATGAAGGAAGATGAAAAATGAAAGATGAATGAAAAATGAAAGAAAATGAAAGAATATGAAGGAAAATGGAAAAATAAAAAAATGAAGGAAAATGAAAGAAAAAAATAAAGAATATGAATGGAAAGTGAAAGGATATGAAAGAAAATGAATGAATTTGAAGGAAAATGAAAGAAAGAAAATATTAAAAAAAAAGATTTCCAAAAATATAAGAGAGTAAAAAGTAAAATAAGGAAATAAATGCGCAGAAAATTGAAAGAAAAAAGAAAACCTGAATTTAAATTTACAATAAATATTTTCATTTATTTTATTTTTTTTTTGTTTCTTACAGTCTCGTACATGTAAAATCTAATTTCTGCATGAACTTGCGATCATTGATTTTACTTGACAACAAAATATTATATTCCAATATTTCATTTTTTTTTCTTTATTTTTAAACAATATTTAAAAATACATATCTATATTTGAATGAATAAGCTCTTATTACTGTAAGGGATTTGATTTTCCCAAGTGCCACATATTCTCGGCCTTATGCCAAAGTAAGCTAAGCTTAGTAAATAATAATGTAAGGATATAAAAGTGAACACGGAAGTCAACACCGAGCAGCAACAGTCTGTTTTAGGCCTTAACATTTCATTCAAATTTGAAGCAGATTGTTGCTGCTTGGTGTTCACCTCAATGTCCACTTATATATGATTTTCACCAAAACCCTCAGGCTTCATTTGCTCAAAACCTTTTCACCATGGAAGTGCTTGTTTACAGCTGGCAGTTCAGATATTTTGGAATCGGTTTGGTGCTATGCATGACATTCATATGAGAGTCTCAATCTCAATCGGATTTATGTTTCGGCTTTGTAGCAATTTGCGGTGTTGGGTGAAACTACCTCTGGTTCAGAATGTCAATCAGGAAGAGATATTCTTGTACTAAAAGTGACTGCTGTCTGGAATAGTCATGAAAGTGGGAATTTTTAAATTCATAAAATAAAAATTCCAGCCAAGAAGTTTTAGATAACATTGATAAAGTGGAAAAAAAATAATAGGACCATAGTGAAAATTATTTGAAAACTAATAAAGGCTGCTTATGGTGAAAATCCTCCTTCACTGAACATTGTGGACTGGCGCCAGATATTCATAAAGAACTGTACCAAATAACAGAAACCACATCTCTTGAGAACTACTAACAGCAGCAACAACTAAAATGGATAACATGTAACTTAAAGGGAAAATAATGACATAATCAAAATGTTAACATTCCACAACACTTCAAACAAAAGGTTAGGAAGGAAACTTCAATCAATACTGGAAAGAGCAATAACAGATACTAGACTTGAAAAACTGGTTTTCCTCTTGTTTTAAGAGAAAGAATTTATTAATTTCAACTGAAATAGTACTGGCTGCTCAGTCAGTATGTACTGAATTGTGAAGGGTTGGAATCTAAAGAAATAATCAAGCCGACGCTTGTAATATTTGATATATAAAATTATTGTGAAGAATTGAACATCTCAAAAAAGGTTTGAAATGTTTAATGATGACGATATATTGCAGAATGATGCTTTGCAATCAGGTAGGTTAGTTGAGGTTCATAGTGATGAAACCATTATACTCCTTACAAAAAATTCGCATTATGTGATGTTAGAGATTGTTTATTTTGATCTTTCAAAAACATTTTCACCAGCTTAGTTATGTTAGTAGCTTTGATGTGTAGCTTCCACAAAAGATAAGAGAAAAGACTTATAGTAATAATAAATAATGTTGGGAAAAATCTACTAAAAAAAATACTGTTATTTATATTTCAGGTACAAAACTGAAGTTATCAGATATAGATTCCTGGAAGTCCCGACGAGAAATATGCATTCCTTAAGTAGGTGATTGAAATCTTGTTTTATCAGTGGCCAAATTTGTAAATGCATGTTTTGGCTATAGAAGCGGTTTCCTGGGGGAAAAGGTGATACAGGTTTGACTTTGACCCAAAGAATCGTGTTGTAACCTTGAATGGGTTACTGAATGAAAAAATAAAATGGTAATCATTATAACATCAACAAAATACAATACTCGCCAGCGGCGTGATGTAGGTAAACCACTGCTAGTAGCGGACTACAATAATGTCCAACGTATTTATGAGGATTGGGACATACCCATTAGTGTTCATAGGTACGGTATATAACAAATAATATAAAAGAATGGCTACTTTAATAATCAGATTAAATTGAAAGAAGAAACATTTGACTCTCTCTGTCCCATAATTATTGTTCCATTTGCATACACATTTTATTAACTAAATAGAACAATTATTATGGGACAAAGGTTGTAAGCTAGAAAGTGTTACTGAATGAAGAATAACAAAAAAGGAGGTTGGAAATGAAATGGTAATGTTTATAACATCATTAAAATACAATACTCGCCAGCGGCGTGAAGTAGGTAAACCACGGCTAGTGGCGGACTACTTAGACAGTATATTACCTCCACTTGCAATAGTGTCCAACGTATTTATGAGTATTTGGACATACCCATTAGTGTTCATAGGTACGGTAACAAGTCGTGAGTTCAATACGTGGAGAATTGAGTTACTAAAGGGAATTAACTGATACTGAAAACTAAAAAAAAGCATGTCACTTAGAATTGGAACAATCTACCACCATGGACTAAATAAATGGCTCGGTTCTGAAATTCCAACGTATATCACTTGAAGATGGTCGGAGCGTAGACCGGCCGAAACATTGTGAATATGACAATAAGGTGAGGAAAACAGTCCGAACGATGTAAATAGTATAAATAGTTACAATACTACATCTTAGAAATAGAGACAGAAAAGCAGACTATTATCAGTATAAAGGTATATTACATACATTTCTTCAGACTCTGTAAAGAACTCTCCCAAAAAATAAAATAAAATAAAATAAAATAAAAAATAAGCAAAACTAGAGGATGTTAGAAAAGAGATGTCTTCAGTCTTACGTTAATGTTATACCTCTCCCCCTCTGGCTTCTACAAATACTGATTAGTTGTTAAGGGTCATACGACTGGCCAAGTGCAGAATATATTAATTAGGAAAAAGGCAGTAAAATTATTCCAGACACTTTATTTTTTAATCTCAAGTGAGCTGTGTTATATATATATATGATACACATCAATAACACCCATCAAAATATGTAGCACTTTCTAGAATTTAACGTATTTCAAGGCAAGCAGAATTTTTGTCAAGAAAATGCTCAGTAGAAAAATCTTTCAACCAACTTCAAATTTTAGGCCGTAACACAGGTAATTGGCTGTGGAGGAGATACATAGTAGTAACGGCAACTGATTGGTGTCTTTAACAACTCATAATTTCAAAAACAAAACCTACTACCTATGTGTAGGGTTGCAGACCCCAGAGGAAGAACTTCTCTCCAGCCGCTCAGTAAGTAATACTTTATTTTGTTCAGAAACGTAGACATTTGGCTTTAGACGCTATTGTTTTAACAAAAGGCGTGCCTTTTCCCACGGTCAGATTTTTATAATTTTATTTCTGCTTTATGGAGTAAATATTTCTTGAAATTTCAGCCTGTTATGTATTTTGTTTTCATTCTATATTGTTTTGTTGAAAATATTTTTGCTGGCATTAGATACCTTCTCAGTAGATATACATACCAATTCATATTTAAACTATTTAAAAAATGAAGTTGCTAATAATTTGTAAACCTGGGAATGTAGAAACGTTTGTTCTTACAACTTTGGCTAATCTATTCTTCATTTCTCGTCAGGTGTAATTCCAAAGTTGCGTAGGACAAAGATATGTCTTCTCACTGGATTTGTTCAACCTCTAAGAGAATTGGAGACTATACCTGGATTTATTATTGATGGGTGTAATATTAACAATGCAAACAGATAACATTGCGTTGATGGCAGGCACAGAAAAACAAAAACAACACTAAGAAATACTACAGAACCTCCTAGACAGAGTAGTGAAGGAAAGCGTGAAGAAGGGACTATGAACTGTAAGAAAACAAATTACGGTTGTCAGCAAAATAAAAAAAATCAAGATATGAACTACCATTTGGAGATGACAACATCAAACAAATCAGTCAGTTATGTCCCATGCGTGATACACGCTTAGGTGATGATGTATTTTTCGATACATGACTGACGAGGAAGTTTTTTCCGGCAGTAGGTTGCCATTTCTTTCTGCGGTAGACCAGTTTCCATCCAAGGCTATAGAACCCGGTCTGTACTACTATTTACCCATAGCTGGTGGGAGAAGAAGAGGGTTCATACCTTTCCCAAGGATATTAGCCCGTAAGTGAATGTAATGGATTTGACTGGAATTCGAACTCGGCTCTCCGATTCCTCAATTCGAGTCGCTATCCATTAGTCCACTGTACAGGAGTTTAAATATCCGGAACGTGTTTTAATAGAGAATCTAAAATGCAACGCTGAAATCCGAAGGTGCACTGGATTAGTGTAAGATGCCTCCCAAAAGCTAAGCAAAGTATTAAGAAACAAGAAAATTTAATTAGAAACAAATAAAAAGATTGCTGAACTGTTATGTAATATCATTCCTCTTGTAAAGTAGTGAATGTTAGACAATCTCCTCGCAGATGAAGAGAAAAATGGAGGCAACATAAATTTGGTTCTACAGAAGCATGCTGAGAATACCATTGTTTGTGAGCAAGGCTTAAGGAAAATAGAATAAAAAAGGACATTGATATTTAGAATCAGAAAGAGATAGCTGAAATTTCTTGAAAAATTAGGAAGGAAGACTTGGAGAATTTTACACTTATTGGGCAAAAGGGCCAGGAGAAGCCAGCAGGCCACCTACCTGAAGAAATTGTGAGAACAGATGGCGGAGCAGTGGGTTGGAAATTCTATAAAGGGACAAACGTTAATAAGGGTTTCAAGGGAATAGGAAGCCGTGGAGAACGCTTACGCCCTGAAATGACAAGGCACATGGAATGAAGAAGAAATAACAAAAAATATGTACAACAGAAAAAATATGTCAATAGCCTGAGAGTGTTGAGAAAGGTTCAAGTTTTCAAAATAAACAAAGTTAATCACATTTTCCATTCACGAATATATAATTATTCTAAAACCCTTCATAATTAATAAAGATCACAAATACTTCATTAAATCCCTATCTTATTCCATCTCTTCAAATTTGTAGAATTGGGCGGTAAAAATGGATCATTTTAATACAATTTAGAATTATCCTCAGATAACATGACCGCTAACCAGAACAGTCCTTCCCCTGAAATCTAATATGGCAGAATAGTCAAAAGTATATCTTCTCACCGGACCTATACAGCGAGATTCACTATTCAGTACTGGCGCGGCCACAATCTTAACATAAGATGACACAGTACTGATAGCAGTTACGGAAAGAATAATACAAAAGCTCCTACAGTGAAAGAAAGCGAAAAGAAAGGACAAAACATAATCTGCAAGAAGACAGAATGCATGCTTATTAGCAAAAGGCCAAGCCCCAAATGCAAATTACAAATCGGAGGTACCAAAATCAACCAAACACAAGAAATTAAATATCTGGAAAGTGTTTTGACAGAGGACGGAAAGTGTGACCCTGAAATCCGAAGAGGCATTGGGATAGCGAAAGATGCCTTCCAAAAGCTAAGCAGAGTATAAAGAGACAGAAAAACTTCGTTAGAAACAAAGAAAATAGTACTAGTCAGTTATATGTTACCTTCTATATGGCAATGAATGCTGGACAATCTCATCAAAGATGAAGGAGTGAATTCACGCAAGAGAAATGTGGTTCTACAGAAACATGCTGAGGATATTGTACATGTAAGAAATGACGAGGTTTTAGGGAAAATGGAAGCAAAAATGAAATTTAACACCAGGAATATACAGTTGAAATTTATGGGGTACATAATGAGGAAGGTGGGCTTGGAAAATTTGTTGCGCTCAGGGCAGATTTTGAGCAAGAGATACAGAGGAAAACAATGCATATCGTACTTAACCCTGTTCCGCCATCCATTTTCTCAAGCTCGTTGAAGATAAAGAAAAAAAACAGAATTTATTTATAGCTGCAAGGGACAGGAAATTGTGGAGAGGCATGATCGTATACGTCGTGAGGGGACACGACATATAAAGAAGAAGAACAAAGGCCTGTGAGTTTGTTGATCTAAAAGTGAATTAGGAGAAGGGGTGACTGAAAAAGAAAAGACAATGTTAAAATTGCCTTTGCACTGGAGAACTTTAGTTTCTCTCATCCAGCCGGGAGAATATCAGAAATGATAGGGTATGACCATTGATCACACACTCCTTCGTTAAACCATTTAAATAACGACAACATCAGAAGTTTTCTACCATAACTTGGGCTGGGCTGATATATCTTTTCCAAAGCAGAAAATTCACTAATTCACAACATGTCATTCTCAGTCAACATCTCAGATTTAAAATCAGAAAGAGTCTATCATCTGTTCTGTCTCTCTTGCCTTCTCTATGTCCTGTGATTGTCAAGTTCTCCAAGCCCTCTTTCCTCATTGTGTGTTCCGGAAATTTCTGTTGTCTCAAGATCCTCTATCCGGTACGTTGATTCCACATGCAAAATAAATTGCCGGTGCCAACTGGAAGTCCCAATAAGACAATGCATCGGGTACAAAACACAACACATTGATTTCAGAAATACAACATTGAGTTACGCAGTATGTTCTCCTGACATCAATCCAATTGAGAAGCTGTTGTGTTTCATTTCTCGTAAGGTGGACGTCAATGCCATCCAATCCAGTAATGGAAAATAGTTTATACATGAATGATTTTTAATAGACAATGATCAATTGCGTTGACTGGTAAAAAGCTTGCCTAAATACATTTCAGGTTATTTATCATCTGAATGTGTTACAATGTACTAAAATTAAAGTTTTCTCTGGCATTCTGTTACTGGTCTAACAGTATCGCAGCAGATGTTTTTGATCTTTTCTTTTAAGACTTTTTTTGACTACAAAAAATACTTTTAAAAACGGTCACTTGTAGAAAAAGTTTTCTCATACAATATAGACATTAAAACTAGCTAAATGCAACCTTTATAAGTTGAAAGCTCAGCTGGTTTTATAAATATCCACCTCACAATATATATGTGATAATATGTGTGTGATTATATATATATATATATATATATATATATATATATATACATATTAGATAAAAATATCTAGGCTATTCAAAAACAGTATTGTTTTTTCGTCATTTGTTTCCTTCTCTGGCGATTTGATCGTTTACTCTCCAGCCTACATTGATTGTCTTGTGTTTCAAAATGTCGATCTGTCGATCTCAGGAATACAAGGATGCAAAAACCAAAGGTTACGTGGGCTAGGGGAGATTTGTATGATATATATATATATATATATATATATATATATATATATATATATATATATATATATATATATATATATATATATATATATATATTACAGAAATAAAAGTGTGAAGCTTAATATTACTAGACATTTTAAAAACAAGCGAAGGAACCGGTTTCGCTCCCGCTCTTCAGGCTTCCTCGGGAGATTTAATTTAAATTAAAAACACAGAAAATGTACAGTGAAAAGGAAATGTGGAGGAGAAAAAAATGCTTATTTAAATTCAGAAACTTTTTTTTTCTTCCATATTTCCTTTTCCTTGTACATTTTCTGTGTTTTTAATTTAAATTAAATCTCCCGAGGAAGCCTGAAGAACGGGAGCGAAACCGGTTGCTTCGCTTGTTTTTAATATGTCTAGTAATATTAAGCTTCACACTTTTACTTCTGTCATTAAATTTTGTACCTACAAAAATATCTTTAAATATATATATATATATATATATATATATATATTTGGTTGGATTGATGTGAGTTTGTGACCCTGGATTTCACGCTTTTACGATCGTCAGATAAACTGATTAATTTATATATACACACTTCACACACACACACACACACACACACACACACACATATATATATATATATATATATATATGTATTAGTAGTAAGGAAATTAATTCCAAAACAAAACAAAACAAACAAATGCAATAGTTAACAATTTCCGTCCTGCAAGATTCAGACAAGAATCAAAAAACAAGTTAACATATTTTGAAATTAGCCAACAATTTTTCTCACTATTTGACAGTATGTCTGACTACTACTTTTTGCTTTTATGTGCCGTGTCCCTTCAGGGCGTAGACTATCATGGCCCTCCGCATCTTCCTGTCCCTTATAGCTCTTAATAAGTTCTGTATTTTTGTTATTTTTCCCCAACCCTTTTCTGCCATCCAAACTTATCAAGTACGTTACGCGCCGCTTTCTTCTGTCCGTCTTTTCCCCAATCTGGCCTGTGAGTATCAGGTTTTCCAAGCCCTCCTTCCTCATTACCTGCTCCGGAAACTTCAACTGCCTGTTCCTGATGTTAATTACAAGTTTCATTTTTGTTTCCATTTTCTCTAAGATCTCGTTGTTGCTCACATATTTAGTCCGTGTGTGACGTCCCCCGGTGTCACTGCGCCAAATGTGACGTCTGCCTGGCCGCGCCTGCCGTGGTATCCCGGTCACGGCACCAGTTGTGACGTCACCCCGTCTGTCTCAGCGCCGTCGCCGTCCTATCCTGTCCTGTGACGACCAACTGGCTTGGTATTGGTCGCGGCACCAAATGTGACGTTCTAACCTTTTGCTGATTCGGATGGGAATCTGGTTAGATTCGGTATCAGCCTTGTCGTTCCCAGGTCGCCTCCAACGTCTGGTTATCGAAGTAACTGTTTTGATTTCTAGTCTAACCTACCCACGTTGTGATTTGATCTTAGGTAGACGAAATCAATCAGTCGCCGGGCCCTAATGCAAGTCGAGCCCGAACAAGGGTAATACCGCACAAGTATATGTAAAAGAAAATAAAGTCACAAACTCGAAAAGTTCAAATGTGTTAAAAAGGAATAACAATATTTTATATCTGGTTTCTGAATACAGGACTGCGTCTTTCTTCCAAACCGCTAATATGGATACGTGACACTTTGCGTTTGTTAGGCGAGTCTTAACATCTTAAATTGTTCTTTTAAGAAACTGGTTTTGGTGTATCTTCAGGTGATATTCGTAAAACTTGCTTTGGTGGTGTCAGTCTAAGTCGTTCTTAAAAAATAAATTGTTCTTGGTTAGAAGTTGAGGTCGAGAATTGCGTGGAATCTTAGTCAGTTTTCCGCGAGGCGGGTCTCACTCTGCAACTCCAACCCAACTCAATTCAACTCAGCTGCGAACTGCCTAATTCAACTGCCGCAACTCGTTGCGACTCTGCTTATATGGACGCCGACTAAAACCGTGGTGGATCTGTCGGGTTTTGAGGTTCCTTGATAATTCTAAATCCGCATTAAGGTTTTTTTCTTTGTTTTCGGTCAGGAAGAATTATTAATTTCCATTATTGGAAGTCTTTCGCCCTCCCAAATTCTTCCTTTCTGATATTGGTATCTCACCCATACCCTCCGAGGGTGTCAATGGGTTTCCCCTCTCTCTCACAGTGGCATCTCACACCGATCCCTTCAGGGGGGCGTCAACAGGCCTCCTCTCCTTCTTCACATGATTACCTTCGCTTACCGCTCACGCCACCATTCAGCCAATGGACGCCCAGCAGTGTGGGTGTTACCAGACTGGCCTCGGTTTAAAAAATCTTGCTCAAAGAAAAAAAAATCTTCCTTTTTTTTTCTTTTTCTCTTTCTTTTCTTTGAGAAAACACGACTCTAATCTCTATCTTAACCAAATTTCATATGAAAAATCGTCAACAAGATTTTCGCCAGCATCAAGTGGGTGGTCATCTGGCGACTTGGACGCTACAGCCAATTATTCGTTCTGGTAAAATAATTTTTTTTATCATGGCCAGCTCCGACACAAAACAGGTGCTTTTCTCAAATGATACCTCCGCAGATAGTTAAGGGTTTAATCTGTCCTTCTTTGTACTCTGGGTGGTCTAACGGACATTTTGGTTTCGGTCAGAGCATGACCTAATTAATTTTTATCTCTTAGCACTCTGTCCCGTAGGCCACTCGACCAATTTGAAATTTTCATTATCGCCATGGGTAGACGGCTGTATTTTATTCGGTGCGTCGTCATAAATCAAATTAAACCGGCAGAACCGAGATCTTACTTTCTTCGCTAATGAAAATAGAATCTTTACCACTTTTCTTTGTTAGAAAAAATAACATTGTTCAGTGTCTTTTCGTGATATATTCTTATCACCTAATTTAATTCTCGCCTTTTTTTTTCTTTTTTCACGCAACCACAAATAGTGTCACACGTGGTATTCTCAGCATCTTTCTGTAGAACCACATTTCTGTTTCTTCAAGTCTCTTCTTCATCTTTGAGAAGATTGTCTAGGATTTACTGTCATATAAGAAGGGAAGATATCATTTAACAGTTCAATGCTCTTTTCTTTGTTTCTAACGAAATGTTTCTGTCTCTTTTCTATATTAACGTGTTCAGTTTTTTTATTTTCGCAGGAATGTAATTTTTTTAATCGGTATCACCCCATGCACGGCTATAAATCCACTAAGACTTAAAGGGGTTGTTGTTGGAGTTTGGGGGTACCTTGGTGTACTAGTGAGCCGGCAAAAATGATAGAAGGGTTAACCAATCAGAAGGCTCAAAATATTTAATGCGACGTGTATAAAGGCGGCCATGTTTTTTCCTCGAATACTCACTGCCAACCTTTGTTCGTGAGTGTTAATCTTTAACGTTGTTTCATTGAACAGATTACGTACTGCGCTGTATTCTATATTCATAGACTATAGTGAACATGGTCAACAAAAGTTATGATCCCAGATTACGACTGTATTTTGACGGAAGCGAGTCAAAATACGAATTGTGGGAAGTGAAAACCCTAGGCTACCTTAGAATACAAAAACTTCATGACATCATTCTTTGCCAAGATGACCAGAAAGAAGAAGACGATTTTATGGAAAGAAATGCGGCCGTGTTCGCCGAATTAATACAATGCCTGGATGACAGGAGTTTGTCTTTGATAATGAGAGAAGCCAGGGACGACGGTGTGGATGAATTAGGAACAGAAACATTAATAATGGATGGGAAGAGGAAAGAGTAATCAGGAGCACAGTAGGTAGCGATTGACATTGCATTTACATTTCTGAAGATTAAAGTTGTCTGGAAAGCTTGTAGCCGGAAAGGAGTTCCACAAACGAGAAGTGCGAGAAAAGAAAGTGCTAGCATAGCATAGCATAGAACTTATGGCTACATCTAGCCAGCGTAACTGTAAATTAATGAAATCTTGATGCCAGTCTAGTACTGCGCTTAAATTCAAAAAAGTCTAGGTACCATAGCGAGGAGCTCATCCGAACAATTACCATGGAAGTATTTATAGAAAAGACACAGGGAGCTAATCTTAAGGCGGTGGGAAAGTGACTGAAGACGTACCGCCAGATCAGGACCAATAACATTGCTGATTCTTTGGATTTTATCAAGGAACTCAAGGTAAATAGCAGGGCTACTGGATCATATGTGGCATTCTGAACTTGGAAGAATGGTAGACATAGATATTTTATTATGCAACTCGATGACGATTCATCATATAAACAGATATAATTTTCGATATTTATTTTTATTTCTGATAAATAAAGATTGACATGCCATGCATGAAAGCTATAAAAAAAGAAAAAAAGGTGTAAAGTTATTTAGTGATAGGAAGACAAGGTGGAAATTGCAAAACATTCTCAGAGATTAAGGAACAACAATAATAAAAGACTGAAAACATTGACCATATCAGAACAACACAAGAGACTGTCGTTAAGAATGTCACAGAAAGAAATCTTAGCAGAACTTAAAGATTAAGAAGCAAGAAATGTTTATTGACTAGCAAGAAACTAGTGTTGTTAATGTTAGTAGAGAAAAAGTGCATAATCTTCAAAAAATTGGCTGTAGACATGAAACTAACCAAACTATCGTCTTTATGAATTTGGGATCAAATATGGATTCCAGTAGAATCACAGGATAAGGAACAAATAGAAAGCGTTTATAAATTTAACAAGTTTCGCTTTTTTCGTTTGATCAGAATTCTTTGCAAATAATTTATAGAAGAGAAAGTTTCAGTACTTTGAGTTCTGTGTTGTTTATTTTTAAATGGTCAGATCGAGTTTACGTGTTTTTGTTTTGTAGTGTCGGCAAAAGAGTAATAAACTTCACGGCTACTCTTAGAGGTGGGGAGGATAAGAAGAAAAGAAAGAAAACTCTCGCTTTCCTTGTTAGTTTCTTCATAGGATTCCATCCTAAATTGGCATTCGAACAATCTTTGATGTAAAGTTTGTTAGAGAAGCATTATTGAAGTATTAAAAGAGAAAATTTCCCGAAGAACCTCATATTAACCCCAACTTTACAGTAAACGTGCGAAAAAGGAGGCGGAGCGTTCATGCGTTTGCACTTGCAATTGAATCAAGCTCTGACGCTTCACCCCAGTTTGATTGTTAGATTTGTGAACAATGGCAAACTATTTGAAAGTTATTACGGTCATAGTAAATTTACTGAATATCTAAAATATTGAAATAATTTAACTCCGCGCAACGACCACACAAGAAGTTTTTGTCGATGGAATTCCTTTATTAAGAGCAATCAAAAACTTGCGAAGGACGTACCATAAAAATAATGAGGAGTGAGGAGTAGCTTAGTATATCAACGAATAATGCATGCAAGTATGGACGCAGGCAGCCATTTCTAGACAGAAGGTGCAGGTATACAGGGGGGGGGGTTATGCAATTACAGCCATGTACACCGGGGCAATATCTGCTATCCCGGTTAGTATTGAATAAAAGTGTAAAAATAAATGCAAAAAATGTGAATTCTTGTACAATATTTTGAGGGATACAGATTGCAACTAAAAGTTACATATTCAATATGATATTCACTAAAGACAATATTCGTTTCACACTTTGTGGAACTGAATATTGTCAACCTTGCCAAAAAGGTTTCAAACACACCAAATGAATAGTCATCAGTATCTCTAGATATTAATCCAATAGAAAACTTGTACTACATATCATTAAAAAAGACAGAAAAATAATCTTCAAGCGAATCTTTGGGGAAACAATAAAAACTGTTGTAAATAATGTTGAAATTCAAACAGCAGAAAAGATATAAGCATTTTTAAGGGACAGATGAAGCTTACTGAATATCATAGAGCCAATAATAATAATAATAATAATAATAATAATAATAATAATAATAATACTATTTGGTCACTCGTATTCGAGTATTCTATTAGGGCGGCTAGCCAATCCTTATTCCAGACGCTTGCTCAGGCACATTTGTGTTTGTTCAACACCCACAGAGCCAACCTGTGGTTTATACTGCAACTATGCTGAGCAGACTTTAGTTACAGTTTATGGGAGAGAGCGTCTTATCTAGCATGAGCAACAATATGAACAAAGACAGCAGATATTAGCACTTAAAATAATAATAAAAAATATTCCATGGAGCAAAACATACGAGTAGAAAATGAATAAGAAATGGGCGTGAGACAAAGATGTCTTTTTAAAATGTTTCAGTTCACCCCAAACAAAGCAGGAATGCCTCTAGTTTGCAGGGGTTACTAGAGGAGAAAGTGATAGAAAAGACTGAGAATATGGAAGATAAAGGAGAGACAAAAATTAACAGGGTTCAAGAAGATAGATGCCGATTGAAGTTGCCATTTAAATTTTTGAAGATTGAAGTAAGAAAACGGAAGGGAGTTTCACAGATGGGAAGTGTGAGAAAAGACATTATTGGAGTAGAAGTGGCGGTTACATTTAACTAATTGAACAGTAAAAGGGTGGGAGTTAGATGTCAATCTAGTAGCGCGCTTAAATTCGTGTAGTCGAGGTACCAGGGAAAAAAGCTTGTCCGAGCAGTAGCCATGAAAATATTTATAGAAAAGACAGAGGGAAACGTCGGTGAGAAAGTGACTGAAGTCAAAATGTCAAGTCAGGATCTTGTTTTGGATTTCGTCAAGAGTCGAGATGTACAGCAGGAACACCAGACCAGATATGATAACAGCATTCAATGCACGGAGAAATGGTAGATTTTATAAATGTCCAAGATGGATTCTGACGAGAAAAATGTTTTAGCATAACACAGTGAATGAACTTTCCTTGCAACAGATGCAGTTATTGATTCAATGTAGACGTTCCACTTCAAGTCAGTGGAATCATGATGTCAAGAAGGCGTAGCTTGTTGCTCTCCTGGAGTTTAGCATCACTCATGCTGGTGGCAAGCAGAAAAGGTTGTCTGTCGCGATTAAATAAAAGCAATTTTGTTTTGTAGGCGTTCAAATTTACAAGCCATTTATTGCCCCAGTTCATCACCGATTGGGACCCTTTTCTAGAGCAGTTACCAGGTTTACTTTCTCAGATATGTCGGGTTTGCTACCGAGACAGGAGTAAATGCTAGTATAATCTGCATAAATACCTAATTTGGAACTGGTGACATCGAGATCTTCTGCTCAAATTTAACCTCTACAGCGACGCTAACCTAAAACTACTACTCTACAGAATTTATTATCGGTTTATTAAACAATATAAAGTGACACGGTTTTGATGGCCGACAAAGAAAGAAAACTAGAGGACTTCCTAGACAGGGTAGTAGAAGTCACACATTTTTTTTTGACGTTAAAAATACGTCAAAAACCGTCATTATTTTTGCACCAACCTAATAAATCATTGTTATAATTTGTGGAGAAAAATGATGTAAAATGATTTCAATATTATTCAATGATATTGCCATGTGACCTCCATCTTCTGGCTTTCTCCTTCTATATTTTGGATAGGAGTCATTTACTTGTTCAAATTTAAATTTAATTTAAATCAAAGGGAAATCAAAGGAAAACAATTTTTAATGGGCGAGTGGGTGGTGGGGATGTGCCCTCCTTTGATCAAAATACCCTATGAGTCATTCTCTTGTTCAAATTTATATCTAATTTATATTAAAGGGAAAAATCCAGAGGTGACCCCCTTTGATTAAAATGAAATATACTTATCCAAGTACCCTGGGTAACGTAGTTTCAGAATATATATTATTATGGGGAGGGGTCTATCTCTAAAATCCTAGGAGGAGTTCAATAACAAACAAACGGGCTACAACTTTATATATATAGATACAGAGCAATCATTTTTAAGGCCCAAGAGCCACCCAAGTTAGAGGATTACTAATTGCGTCTGTTGTAGAGTAGTACGAAGTGTAGATTATAAGGATATGTAAGATATATAACGGTTGACGTTAGATTTGAAGGGTGATCGAGTAGCATCCTCTCGGGAGACTGTTCCACAAAGTAATAGTCAGCTGAATGGAACTTTCTCCTTACTAATGAAATGCAAAGGGAATGAGGATGATTCGACTCTGTGAACGTGGCATGGCAAGTCTAGATGTAAAGGTTTGAACTGGGAACTAAGTCATGAAGCTCATCTGAACATTTGCCATGAAAATAGCGATAGGTTAACGTGTGGCTAGCAACGTTTCGTCAGTGGGAAAAGAAGTGTGAAGTGGAAAATAATCAATCACCCACAAAACAGCGTAAACGCTTTTGGGCTTTGTCAAGGCTGGAAAGTGCTCACTGGGAAGCAATACTCCATTTTGGGTCTGATATAATTTAGAGCATAACAGGAGGCGTCAAATAATTTCTGGAACTGTTCAAGGAACTAACCCTTTTTCCAATGTCTTTAGCGATCTTCGAGTCGCTACATCACACCCACATCACACCCACCCAGTGCTACACACAGGGCCTTGTCCGGGGTGTTATGGTTTGTGCAGGGATCTTCAAGATTGGGGAAAAACTAGAAGATAGTTTGTGATTGCCCGCATTGACAATTGGGAGCAACACCGATGGCATATCCTCATTTCTGAAGGTTGGTTCTGCAGAGACCAACAGCTGTTCAGAGGTGATTCAGGCAGGACCAGAAGAGCAAGGGAGAAGGATTCTGTAGGGCTGAGAGATTGTCTGTGTTCCACGGTGTGGAGTGACTGACTGCAAGGACAGACGCTGACTAGGAGCTCTGTTGTTTACTGGTTCGGCTGAATGTAGAAAGCTGTGTCTTGACTTGAGCAACTTTGTCACTGGTTCACAGCTGTGAGAGTCGGTGCCGAGATTTCCTGACTAAAGAGTAAGGAAAAAGTTTATTATGTTCTTTTAATTACATTCTTTACACACACACACACACACACACACACACACACACACACACACACACACACACATATATATATATGAATTTAAGTAAAATTAAAAAAAAAGACAACATTAAGGGTCCATTGATTATATTTTATTTCCCCAGGAAGGTGATTTTTCTTGGTTCTTCAGATCACATTTCCAAACATACAAAAATGATTTTAAATTTACGTATTATTTTAATACGCTTTTGAGGGGCAGTTTTAAGTTGATGTAAGGTGATAGAGAGATGGGGAGGAGGAGGACGACAGATATGGTCGAGATTAGAGAAGGAAGGGAGAGATAGGAATAATTTTAAATCTATTTTTATTAAAATACTTAAGAGTAAAGGAGGAGGGTAATGACCAGACATTGACCTATTTAATAAGTCAAACGAGACAAATATATATATATATATATATATATATATATATATATAAGTAAATATGTGGATATAGATCCGACAGTATGAAGAAAAATATGAAAAACAAAAATCCGAATATGCAAGTATGCTGTTTTAATGTTGTTTCAATGTCGACGTCAGACGTTTCGGTCTAGTAGACCTTCTTCAGGACATAGTTATTAAAACATAATTAAAAGTAGACGATATTCAAGTCAACATGAAAAGACGATAGACATAAGACTAATCAAAACAGAATAATTGAAATTTTTAAGATCAGCGTTCCGTTTCGCAATACGATCACGTCGGCGTCACGTGGGCGATGTTGTGAAAACGTATTCCTAAAATAGAGTATATTTTAAATGAAAAAGAATTTTATTTTAATCTAAAATTTATAAGTACGTTTGTCCCGCATTAATCTTGCCAGAAAAGGGGAAATATTAAAGAAGCCGGATCTAGTATTCACCGTGCGTGAGATAGATATTATGCCCGCCTCATAAATCCGTCAAAGATTTTTATTATGAATATATTTTAAAATCTTCACAGAATCAAAATCGAAATTATGATCAAATTTAGTTATGTGTACAAATAAAGCATTGTTTAAATTACCGAGGCGAATATCTCGTTTATGTTCGAAAACACGAGATTTTACGGACCTACATGTTTCACCCACATATTTTAAGTCACAGTTGTTGCATGAGATTTGGTAGATGCAAGCATATGTAATATGTTAATAACTATATCCTGAAGAAGACCGAAACGTCTGACGCCGACATTGAAACAACATCAAAACAGCATACTTGCGTATTCGGGTTTTTGTTTTTCCATATTTTTCTTCATATATATATATATATATATATATATATATAGGTGATTTAGGTAAGAGCAGTAGGGCCAGGTATTACTGGAGCCAGAGGAAGGATTTGGTCGGGCTAAGAGAGAGTATGTCTTTTTTAGCGTTGGAACGTATTAGGTTGGTGCAAAAATAATGACGGTTTTTGACGTTAAAAATACGTCAAAAACCGTCATTATTTTTTAACCAACCTAATATATATGAGTTCCACAATTAATAATAACGCTCAGTATTAATTCGTCAGCAACCAGTATCTACTTTTTCTTTTAAATTGCAAGGAAACTTCTCTCGTATTTTACTCAAGCGATTATCATTTGTACTGTGAAGAACAACAAAATCACTTCTTAGTTACAGTCTGATTCAATCAACTCCATTTTTTTCTTTGTCATTGATCAAACAGCTTCAGTGATGACTTAAAACTTGTCATCTCAGTTTATCTCCAGTCAAGATCAAAGCAAAGTGAAAGCTTAGAAGGTCGTCAAATGGTAATCAATACGCAAGAATTTTGGCTTAATGCTGAGTCGAGAGGGGCATTTTTTCTGTGTCTTCTGCAACGTTTAAGGTAACATTTGACTTTTAACTATTCTTTTCCTTTCAGCTAAAGCTGGTTTTGAATAATTTGGAGATAAGTATGCTAGATATTTGGTGAGGCAAGTGTTTAGAACACGAGCTTTATAATGCAAAGGGAAAATAAAAAAAAGAAAAAAAGATATTTTCAAATTGTATTTTTTATCAACATTATATTTCAATCATAGAATTTTAATTTCAGAATGAAAATTTCCCATTTCATAATGTGATTCATTAATATATCAATGCGCTTAAATAAAATTTTTACTGCTGCATTCTTATAGCATTGTTGCTTGGCTGTACTGGCCCGTTTTGGGAACATAGGAAATTGCTTCTGTCTATATTTTTGAGATTGTAACTATTGTAACTATTTACATTGCTCGGACTGTTGTCCTCATATTTATAGTCTTTAAAAAGTTTTCGGTTCGAAATTCCAACGTATATCCCCTGAAGAAGGCCGGGGCGTACCACGGCCGAAACATTGTGAATATTATAACAAAAATGCGGACAACACTCCGAACAATGTAAATAGAATAAATAAGAAATTGTCATTTGCTGGAAATAAATGACGATAAAAAAAATAAATGTAATTTTTCATAGGCACCTCTATTTTAGTTTCGATCGGATATTCTGGACTACAGACTAAACTAAATGACACCCCCAACACATAAAACAATAATGTAATATTATACTGGAATAGACTTTTCACTCAATTTCACACCAGACTGTCAAGGAAGCCAGGTGCTCGACTAGAGTTGACCCCATACAAGAGTGGCGATTCGCGATTCGCCCATTGTCAGTGGAGACACTGAGAGGTGAACACCCTTGGGCAAAGCTGCTCCTAGATAGGTGTGCGTAGATGAGAGAAAAACTATTGCACAAATAGATATATAAACAGCCGCTTCAGAGAGGAGAGATATCCCAGGTCGAATATATAAGGTCTACACATGAGATAGGAGGCTCAGTGGAGCCGCACTCCACAGACTGGTGGAGAGCCCCTCGTTAAGGATAAATCCAGTGTTGTATGTGGATAAATACGGGTCAATGATATTATATTCTCGTTAATTGTAGTTAATGAGGAAAGAAGGCTTGGCGAATTTGATAGTCACAGGACATGTTAAAGATAAGAGAGGGGAAACATTGTGTAATCTACTTTATGCACTTGTAAAAGGATAGCAGAACAAGTACAAGGAGGAATAGTAAGAGGACAACTACTTCTTAGAGCAATGAAAAATAGGAAGTTGTGTAGAGCCATGAGAGGCCACATCCTGAAGGGACACGTCACATAAAAGCAGGAGACTTATTTATTGCCATTGATTATCTTCAATATTTCTATCCCAACATAACCAATAATGGATCCGTGGATAATATGACATTTCCACGTATTTTGGAGAAGTATGGTGAGGCTAATAGTATTGCACACAGTATAAATGAGTAAAAAAGGACAATTCAGATGCAGTTATCGAAGAGGAACAGAACTTTATATATATATATATATATATATATAATTGTGGACGAAAAGAACTAGTGATGTATATATTTAGTACGATATATCACTTTAAATGTTATTTTTAGTGGGTAGCCATATTTGAGTAGACGCTCCATTTTAAACAGTATGTTTATTTTCGTCTAACGGCCTGAATATTTTTTTCTTTAATAACATTTTTCGAATATTCAGGCCAGTAGAAGAAAATAATATACTTTTTAAAATAAATGGTACGATTACTTAACGTTCAAAGTAATAAAAAATCAATAAAAATCTATTACTTATATATGTATATATATATATGATGGACTATCATATCGATTTCGATGTATGAGGTTCTGACGACCACAAACTAATTATCTAAGGTGCTGAGTAAAACCTAACCGTTACATAATTTAAATAAATAAGCAATACAGTGTAACCCGGATATAAGAGAGTTGTCGGGACCAGAGAAGAAGTCTCTTATATCCGGGTTTGGTCTAATTTATATACATTAACACAGGCTCTAATTTATGACCAGAGAAAATCTCTCTTATATCAGGGTTTCTCTTATATCCGGGCCTCTTATATCCGGGTTACACTGTATTTTATTGACGCCAGCACTCAATGTGCGGTATCATATATATATATATATATATATATATATATATATATATATATATATATATTAGTTTTAAAGTGTGCTATATTTATGGGATAAAGTGCTCAATATCAGAGATAGAGCGTATGTAAATACAAATATAAAAGTGGACTCTCTCGTCGATTTGCACGTATGAAGGCCAAGCAACCCAATTCCCAGAAGCTGACAGCCAGTTTCGCTGTCAGCTTCACTTGCACAAATCATTTGATTATAGTGCAGAACCAACTGCACTTCTTTATTGCAACCCAATGCTACAGAACCCAGTCTGGAGGACAAGAAGAGGTTACATACGTAGTTGAATGCAATGGACTCGACTGGAATTCGAACTTGGCTATCCGATTTCACAATTCGACCCGATATCCATTGCCTACATATATATATATATATATATATATATATAAATATATATTACGTTGGATAAATGCACTATTGATATCTATATATTTATTGGCTATGAAATGAACTATTGAGGCAGGTAAATTTATTGCATGTGAAATGAACTATTAATTAATATATATATATATTTATTGGTTATGTAAAGGACTATTGATGTATATATTTGTCGAGTTTGGAAAGGAGTATTGGTATATAATTATTTGGTAAGAGAAGGACGCTTGACATTTATTTGATGATAAGGATTAAGACAATCTCATATATCAAACTGATGTTGACAACTTCTTTCGACAAAACTGTATTTTTCAACTACAATAATAAATGAATCAAAGAGAAGTTAACTGAAGGCGCCTGTTAGATTTAAGGTGCGCTGATATCTTTCAAAGAAACTAAGTCAGCGACATTAAAAAGGCGATTCTGGCCAGACATTAGTTACAAGCAATTAATACATACGGACATCAAAAGATCTTAGATGCTGGTTGTATTCGTGTGACGTAAAGATGTTTCTAAGGCGGTAAAGATGCACTAGGTGGCGCCCGGGAACTAAGCAACTTACACCTGAGGATAAATGAAAAGTGTATCGGCTGAATCGTTGTATATGTGTGTGTGTGTGTGTGTGAGAGAGAGAGAGATTTGACCACTAGTCCAATCAGTGCGCAGAATAATTAGAGTCTCTTGTATGGTAGTGAATACTGGACAATCTCCACACAGATGAAGAGAAATGTGGTTCTACAGAAGGATACTGAGAATTCCAAGGATGCAGCCAGTAAGCAATCAAGAACTCTTATACCCAGAGTCCGAAAGAGACAGTTAAAATTTCTTGGGCACATAATGAGAATGGAGGGTTTGGAGAACTTAACCCTCACAGGGCATATAGAGGGTAATAAAGATAGGGGAAGGCCACCTACCTGACTAGATTGTGTGAACGGACGGCGGAACAAGGGGCTGGAGGCAGAGGAAAGTGACAAACGCTGCTAAGTGTCACAAGGAATAGGAAATTGTGGTGAGCCATGATCGCCCACCTCCTGAAGGGACATCGTAAATAGAAGTAAAAGAGATGAATGAATAAGATGGCAACTTAACGATTAAAAAAGAAGAAAGTAAAATAAATACTAGTTTTTCAAAATAATCTCTTTCATTTTGAATATACATAATTCCCTGTGAATGTTATTAACATGGATCGAACATTATACCCTGAAAATTTCAGATCAATTTCAGTTAATAACTACTTATCAGTTTTTCTTATTGAAATAGCCTCGTATTAGTTTGAGGATATATTTTCTAGAATTTAAAAAAAATAAAAGCTTTCATTTATGTAAATTCATGTCATCATTATTCAGTTACAGTACAGGATGCGATGGATAAATTGTCGCCTAAATTACGCAAAGACGAAAATAACACTGACATCTCATTGTAACAGATATATTTACTAAAATTACACAAAAATATCTTGAAATACTAAAGAGTAAATTTATTCAGTAACATTTCGATTGGCTTTAACCACGGCCTCCAGACGACTTCGGAATCTCCTGCAACTCTGCTGGACGGTCTCCTTGTTAAGTTGGGGAATCCTGCCATAATCCTAGCCTTCATTTGATCTTTTTTGTTAGAAGGAGTTTTGTTGGTTTCTCCCCAACGCATAATAATCAAGGGGGCTGCAGTCTGGGGAGTTAGGTTGCCAAATGTAAGAGGTGATGTGGTCGCAGAAATTGTCTGATAGCCATGACTGGGTTCTCCTGTTGTGTGGCATGGTGCAAAGTATTGTTGTCAGACATAGCGTCTTCCAGCAGCCATCCTCTTGATCCAGGTCAGCACAACCTCCTCAAGGCACTTGATGTAGACCTCCATCACCAACAAATTCGAGAGCTCTTTTCTTATCATAACGATCAGAGTGAGATTTCCGTACTGCCGTACCTTCGTAATCACCATTAGACTCATCCGATTCTTTCCAAATCCTCTGTACTGTCCTCAGATTGACATCCAAACACCCTGAAATTTTCGTATTGAAGCTTTCGGCGCGAATTCCAAGCAGTACAGTATGTCGTTTTCAAATTTCTGGCGAAGTGAATTGAGTCATGGTGCTCTTTTTCTCACAGACGCTGCCCAACTGACCCTACTACACTGTGCAGTCGACAAAATAAAAAACAAACAACGCGCAAAGGCGAAATTAAAAATATAAAATGGCGACAATTTACCCATCGAACCGTGTATTTTTGGTGACCATATTTTACATTTTAGATATAATTGTGTATTTCTTCATGAAAGAGCGACTGGCCTTGATTTGACGAATTTTTGAAAAATATTTTTTCGGCAAAGGGTAAAGCTGAAGAAACGTACCGACAAAAAAAGAAAAAAGAAAAACTAAATAGTGAGTCAAAAGTTCGGGTTTTCTCTTCAATTACTGTATATTCAGTCGGCAATTTTTATTTTAAAAAGCTATACTTAGAATTTTAATAAAACCCAAATATATGAATCTGGATTTATCCATTCACTTTTCTTCGAGAATTGACAGCAATATATGAAAGACAATTGCTCTGATTGATCAGTCTAATAAATTGTGTTCAATATTTTTGTTGTCATTTCTCGAGAAAAAAAGTACAAATTCAATTGCTCGCAAAGAATTTCAGTGAATGTATGTAGCAAGAGCAAATGAAAGGAATACACAAAAGATGTAGCCGTAACTTCTATGCTAACAGTTTCTCCTCTCGCACTTCTCACTTGTGGAACTCCCTTCCTGTTCCATGCTTTCCAGCCAACTTTAATCTTCAAAAATTTAATTGCAATGTCAATCGCTATCTACTGACTTCCTGCATGTTTCTAGTTGTACTGCTTTGCCTGGAGTAATACCGATTAAAAAAAAAACTCCCCTAAAAACAAAAAACAAACAAAAAAATAACAAAACAAAACAAAAAAAAAACAAAACAAAAAACAACCCCCACCAAAAAAAAAGAAATTGTAATGACAAAGGTATCTTAAGTGCTAACCAGTTTTCAACAGTTCGTCTAAACCTTTTCGCATCAAAACCCGTAGAATTTTACTGAAAATAGCAGATACAGAAAAAGATTACAAACCTCCTACAGAATGTAGCGAAGGAGAGCGAGAAGAAGGGACTAAGCATAAAGTACAAGAAGACAGAATGCATGGCCATCAGCAAAAAGATGAGCCCGATATGCAATTTACAGGTTGGGGACACTAAAAACAAGCAGGTGCGGGAATTTAAATATCTGGGAAGTGTTTAGACAGAGGACGGTAAATGCGACGCTGAGATCCGAAGATGTATTGGGATGGCCAAAGATGCATTCCAAAATTTAGGCAGAGTATTACGAGACAGGAGGATTTCGTTGGTAACAAAGAAAAGAATACTGAGCTGCTACGTGTCATCTGTCCACTTTTACGGCAGAAAATGTTGGACGGTCTCCTCAAAGATGAAGAAGAGACTCGAGGCGACGGAGATGTGTTTCCACAGAAGGATGCTAAGGATATCATGGACCGATTGTGTGAGCAACGATGAGGTTTTGGAGAGGATGCAAACAAGGAGGAGGCTTATACTTAACACCAGGAAGAGGCAGCACGTAATGAGAAAAGAGTGCCTGGAGAATATGATACTCACAGGTCGAATAGGGAGAAAGAGGGACAAGGGAAAGCAACGTGTGACATACCTGGCGGGATGATAGAACGTGGTGGTCAGAAGGTGGCAGAAGGACAAAACTTATTGAGGGCTACAAGGGATAGAGGGAAGGGAAAAGTCATGATCGTCTGCCCTGAAGAGACACGGCACATAAAAAGAAAGAAAAGAATATAGCGAGAGAAAATGCATTAAAACAAAATTATAATTACAATTAATCGTGCCTATGTATATATAGATATATAAATTTTCTTGTTCTCGTGTGCACAGACATTTTCATAAGTCTATCAACAAACAATTCGTTTTCATAGTTATTTCTTTATAACAGAGGAAACAATAAATATTGCGTTGTAGTTGATTCACATATTTATATCAAAATTTTCTTGTAAATAAACAATCTAACAAAACAGTGTTCACTTTTTATTGCCAATTATCGAGAAAAAGACTACAGATCTAGTTTCATATATTTGGGTTCTATTAAAATTCTAATAATAGCTTTGTAAAACAAAATTTACTGAGGGAGTCAAAAGTGTATACAGCAATAACGGTGTCAAGAGAAAAAAAAATCCTTTTGATAGATTGTTTTTTTTTTTGTCGGTAGGCTTGTTAAACTTTGTTCTAGGTCTTTCCAAAAGAGAAAGGTAGATGTTTAAACACCGACCAGTGATTCTTTACATAAAGTTATATGAAACCCATTCTCCCAAACCCTATGAAACGTATCATAGACAGTGACGTCCCTAGTTTTGCTGGCACACCGGGTAAGCTGAATTTCGCCCCCCCCCCAACCATACAAGTATGATTTTTTAGCATGGCGGTTCCTAACCGTGAAAGTAAGGACTGGTGGAACTAAAGAATGTAGTTCGTCAGGGCACTTTTTATGATAGAGCAGTGAGAGGCTTGCGACATCTCATCTGTGGGAGAAGGTTTGCAGAGCGGAACACGGAGAATCTTTTGAAAGTAGGAATGTGAAAATTTTATTAAAGAAAACTGTAACGGATAAAAACGAGAAGAAAGGTCACTATTTTGACAACAGAAAAAATAGATTGAAAGGTGAAAAAAAAAAATTCCTTGATATAGGAAATAATTTAGTCGGTTAAGGTTATTATGCCGTATATACTAATCAATCGAAATATGAAAGAACATCAATCCCACGAGGCAAAAAATCAATTCCGAAAACGATAAAAAGATCCACATTTTTATTTTTAAATTGTTTTTGTAACTAAACTTTCAAAGGTAAGTATCTTTCATAAGATTAAATTGCCCCAATACAAGAGCCACTTCAGATAAAAGGTTACATTCAATATATCAATGATGAATGGGGTACGTGATATGAATAGAAAAGAAACGGTATGAAGAGAAAGTGGTAGGAAGAGAAGGTGATAGAAAGAGAAGACGGCAGGAAGAGAAGGTGGTAGGAAGAGAAGGTTGTAGGGAGAGAAGGTTGTAGGGAGAGAAGCTGGTAGGAAGAAAGGTGGCAGGAAGAGAAGATGGTAGGAAGAGAAGGTGGTAGGGAGAGAAGGTGATAGGAAGAAAGGTGGCAGGAAGAGAAGATGGCAGGAAGAGAAGGTGGTAGGAAGAGAAGGTGGTAGGAAGTGAAGGTTGTAGGGAGAAAGGTAGCAGGGAGAGAAGCTGGTAGGAAGAAAAGTGGCAGGAAGAGAAGATGGTAGGAAGAGAAGGTGGTAGGAAGAAAGGTAGAAGGGAGAGAAGCTGGTAAGAAGAAAGGTGATAGGGAGAGAAGCTGGTAGGAAGGAAGGTGGCAGGAAGAGAAGGTGGCAGGGAGAGAAGCTGGTAGGAAGAAAGGTGGTAGAAAGAGAAGCTGGTAGGAAGAAAGGTGACAGGAAGAGAAGGTGGCAGGAAGAGAAGGTGGCAGGGAGAGAAGCTGGTAGGAAGGAAGGTGGCAGGAAGAGAAGGTGGTAGGAAGAGAAGGTAGCAGAAAGAGAAGGTGGTAGGAAGAGAAGCTGGTAGGAAGAAAGGTGGCAGGAAGAGAAGATTCTTGCCACCTATTCTACCAAAGCTTCCGATCATCAAGAAGGTTATGTAGATAAGGAGAGAGCATGACGATTAACTTGAAGAGATTTAAGATTGATGAATTCACGGAAGGATCTCCGTGGAAGTCTTTTACACAAACTGGTAGCTCTTAGGAAAAATAGCTGCCTGAGTGGAACGTTCTTCTTGCATATATAACACTGCCGAAATGTGAGGGATTTGACTTCGTGAAAGTTGCAAGCTGTGTTCTAGTTGTAAAGGTCTGAACTGTTGGAACTAAAGAAGGGGGATAAGGCCTGGGAGCCACATGATTCAGAAAGTTACGTTAAAGTTTAGTTTATATGCATAGGAGAGGAAGATAACTGTTAAATCTAAACTTGAATAGGTTGAGATTATAGTGATCCTCTTGGTAATCGGTTCCACAAAGAAGTGGTTCGCGGGAAGAAGCTGCTCGAGTCGAAACTTTTTTCTCAGCAATGGAATGTGGAAGGAGTGTTGGTGGTTTGCTATTATATAAGTGTCATGGTGGGTACTAGCGGTGAAGGTCAGATCTTGCGGAACCAAGGAATGTAGTTCGTTCAGGCACTTTCCGTAGAAGTAGCAATAAAGCATTGAGATGCTCGCCACGACCAGCCTGTGTGAGAGGTTGGAGTGTGGAAAATAATTCTTCTCTAACAACAAGACGTTTTTGAACTTTGTCAAAATTGGAGCGTGAAGACGGGGCAATTTCCGCCCAAATATGGCAATAGTACTCCATTTTCGGCCTGATCTGGCTCTTATAAAGCATGTGCGAAAAGTTTGTATCAGTGCATCTGGTAAAACATTACCGTGTAGACATGGAAGGCAATAACAGGAAAGGGGTTACTGACTGAAAGAAAATATTAGTGAGGGGAAAGAACAATAAAAGGCTCGGAGTCAGAAAGACAGAAGAGGGAGATGCGTATTTGGATATTTTTTGTTTGTAATGTATTTTTTGCCATATCAAAGTTATCTCCCCTGAACTGGCAACTTTAGATGACTGTGTTTTTCTTATGACAACTGTTTCAACATCTTTATGAAAACGGCATACGAAAGAGTAGATTATCGTCTTCATCTTTGTCGTTATTATCACAACGTTTTGGCTGTTGTGCTTTCCGAAATAAACATCGATAGGGACCCTTCTTCGGATGTAACTTTCTTTGGAAAAATTGATTTCTTCTTTCCTGCTCATAGCCAAAGATGGTTTTATCTTCAGTTAAATAATATATTTTATCTTTTACGGTTTAAAACCTAAATATACTTTAGATTGTAAGAATATTTTTTCTTTTATTTTTTCGAGTGGATATCGCATTAACAATTTGTTTTAGTTAACATCGAGTTTTCCATATAGAAGTTCTACTATTTAACCCATGGATGAGGAGAGGAAGTTTATTCATACCTTTATCAAGGATATTTGCGCATAAGCGAATGTAACAATTTCGACTTGTTATCGAACTCGGTCCTCCAATTTTCCCTTCCGAGTCGCTATCCATTACATCACCCACCCATCCTCGTTTTTGTCAGCAGGGGTAAATTAGTAATATATGAACATTGGACATCAAGCGAAAAACTGATTTTCTATAGTTACGACATATTAATATAATTCGAAATAATGTACTTAATGACTCATGTGGGAAAACCTAAGGACATCAATTTCATTATGGCCGTCATTTTGACAGCACATTTATCATAGTGGATGAATTTATATGTTAAGTACAAATACACAAAAAACTGTATCTATCTCTATATATACATATACGCATACACATAATCATATATATATATATATATATATATATATAATTCACTCTTGAAGATGATCTCGGAGAAAATCGAAAGTACTTGGGTTAAAAAATACGGCGCCTCTCTTGATGAATTTCAACTTAACATGAAGAAGCTAATGAGAGAACTAGAAAGGATTATTACAAAATTAAAAACACATAATATGCCTATATTATTCAATGAAACATGCTTGAATATATATATATATATATATATATATATATATATATATATACATTTTATGTATATATACACATTTTATATATATATATATATTTCATATATATGTATATATATATATACATTTCATATATATATATATATATATATATGTGTGTGTGTGTGTGTGTGTATTTTTTACTTCCAACCATATTTTTAGAGCATTAATTAAGAGAATGAACCTCCGGTGGGTTACGAATTTGCTTCCAACTTTGTAAGAGAAATTAAAGCCTGGTCTAGCGTGCTTTAGGCTGTTCGGCCATGGAGAACTAACAGAAAGTTTCTCTTTTTCCTTTTAAGGAATGCCCAGGAACATTAATTTTTACTAGAGATGTTGTTTACTTTAAGGTATGCATAAAACGTTAATTCTGCTGTTAGATCCTCACTTCTTGCTTGTGAAACTCGCTTCCGGCTTCCTGATTCCCAGTCAAGTTTGATCTTCAAAAATTATACACAATGTCGGTTGTTTATTCTGATCTTTTAATTCTTGTTCTTTTATTGTTCTTTCTCCTTAATAGTATATTGTTTCCTATTCTCTAACACTCAGTAACCCTTTGCATCATAGTCGCTTTATTGCCTTACTTGGGGTGAAATGATTAAATAACGCTTCAATCTTTTCTTGAAAAAAGTTCTTCGAAGAGTTTAGTGGAGAATTTTTATTTGCATTTATTTGCATTTCAATTCTCTAAAATAAAATCATAACCAAATATTCTTGGATTCTATGCAAACATTAATAATATAAGCAATTCTTTCCTGAATACCAGCTTAGTGATTAAAACAAACCAATTTTTTAATACAGAATGCATTAATAAATATCGCCGGCAGTTTCATCATTTAACTACATTGCCGTCTCCCTACAAGGAAACATTTTGTATTCACTGGCTGCGCAGCCAGTACTGCTTTCGTTTGAAATTTATAAAATATTTATCTTAAAATAATTTTTCAGGTAAATAGCTTTCTAAAATCCAGTAGCTGGTATCGCTCTTTCTAGAACTGATTGATGTTTCGTTCTAACCTTTTATTTGAAGTAGTGAGGAATCATCTTGATTATGTCATTATTTTCTCTTCGATTTGCATGTGATATCCATCTTAGTTGTTGTTGTTGGTCCTCATTTGATGTAGTTTCTGTTCTGGTACCGTTCTTTGGTAATATTTATCTCCAGTTCACAACGTTCAAAGAAAGATGGTTTTCGGCAAGACGCTCAGGTTCAAATCGCTCAAAGCCATTTTTAACCACTGATCTTAGAAAGTTGTTCTATCCAGCTGACAGTTTAGATATTTCTGAATGGGTTTCGTGCCATGTATATCATCCATATAAAAGTCTCTATGGGACGAGATAAAGCAAATGAATAAGGGCAAATATCAACATTTATCAATGTTAACAGGGACAGCTCGGGCTGGTGTAATGGTTAGCAAGCTTGTCTAGCTAGAAAAATTACGACGGTGTAGTGAGTTCGATCTGCACTGGGGGCCCATACTTTCGGCCATGTGCCACATCTAAGCTACGCTTGGAAAATCCCTTTATCACTATTAACGATCAAGAGAGGTTTTTTGTTTAATCAGACAGGCAACATAATTAAAGTCCTTTAAAAAATAATCACCAAATCAACTCAGATGTATTTATCTTAGTATTGGAAAGTTTTCGGGTTCGTCTTTGTCCAAAATACTCACACTATGAGTTACAGTAAGATCGAACTTAACACTTTTTAAACAGGAATCCGCGGCGCAAGGCCGAAGAATTCAGCAAGCTTTTACAGAAACGCCTCAACTAATCGGGGAGATAATACAAAACATAATATTCCTAAAAACCCGATAGCTTTATTTAGAATTGTATACAGGATCAGCAGAAATGCTGAATTGTTTTTCATTGGCATCTCGTCCGGCCACTTTATATAATACAGATGATAGTAGGACAAATTCCAGCCTCTTATCCCAAATGTGGACAAAATCCCAGTCTGATCAATAAAAAATCTCTCATATATACAGAGTGTATCAAAATACTTTTACAATCACTGGGGACGGTTTCCTCACACTAAAATAAAAAAGTCCATATAAATGTCCGTAAATCTTTCGTTTTTCAGTTATTACAATTAAAGAAAGTTTCCAGTAGATGACACTGTGTTGCCGCGTAGACTAGTTTACGTTTGTCATTTATGTACATTTGTCGCTAGTCTGTCTTCAACGTTTAACGCGCGTAGTAGTAAGTTAACTGAGAAGTGTTCCGTTTACCAGTGGTAGGATATTCATATCGTCGGCAGGCAGATATGATTTTTGCATACAGCCGTACGAATGGTAATGAACGTGAGGCTGCACGGCTGTATCAGACTGCGTTTCCAGACGGAAGGCAGCCGAGTAAACCAACCTTTGCTGCTGTTTATCGTCGCGTTGCTGAGACCACAGACTATAGATCGAGGAAGTCCAAGATACGCCTGATCCCAAAGAACACATTCTACATTCTGTCGGAGACAATCTAAGCATCAGTACACGTCAAGTGGCCCTAGCATGTCGTACACCTCATAGTACCGCAGGGAGGGCACTTCAAGAGCAGCAACTGCATTCGTATCATTTGTAACCCGTGCAGTGTTTTTCTCCTTCTGATTACTCACCACGGGAGAACCTTTGCCGATGGTTTATTGCACAAACTGCATATCCGTTGTTTGTCTCTTCAGTCTTGTTTATGATGAGGCAACATTTGGAAGAGATAGAACAACAAATTTACACAACCAACATTTGTAGACGCGTCCGACTCCCCATGGTACAATACAGGCTAGACATCAGCATTAGTTAACGATTAATGTATGGGTTGAAATTACAGGTGACTACTTAGCAGGCGTATGTGTTCTCCCAGCACGTCTTACAGGAGATGTCTACAGGGATTTTATTTCGAACACACTTCTAGAACTGCTAGAGGATGTATCCTTGCTAATACGAAGATGAATATTGTTCATGCATGATGAGGATTCAATACGTTTTTAGTCACATTGTTCGCGATGCACCGGCTTGCATCTACCATGAAATAGGTAGGGGAGGACCGGTTCCATGGTCTGCACATTCCTCCGACCTCAATCATTTGGATCTTTATCTGTGTGGACACCCAAAGCAATTGGTTTTTGCAGATGGCATTAATAATGCAGAGACGCTTCATCAACGTGTTATGGGGGCCCTGCGAAACCATTCAATAACGTGTTGGAATATTTGCAAGGGTCCGCCAGTCAATGATCCGACTGGTGCATGCGTGTGTAGAAGCAAGTGGAGGACATTTTGAACATTTGTTATGAGTTGCTGTTTTGAGGCACAACGATAGCCTTTTGAACATATGTTTATATAGACATTTTATCTTGCTTCGTTCGTCAGGAATCCGCTTCCAAAATTTGTAAAAATATTTTTGGATTTAATCTTAGATTGTACCTTTAACAACATCTGTTTTTCTTTTAAGCGTTTCACCCCAAGCAAGGCGGGAAGCCACTAGCACGCAAGTGGTTACAGAGAGTTGGAGCGAGACCAAATAGGAGTGATAGAGGAAAGGATGAAGAGAAGGATAGGGGATAGATCAAGGCATCTGGAGACGTCGATTGCTATTATATTTGAATAGTTGGAGATTATAGCTATCAGGGAAACAGGAAAAGGGGAGGGAGTTTCACAGGCGAGAAGTGCGAGACATGAAGCTATTGGAGTAGAAGAGACGGCTACATTTAACAGTTTCGACAGTGAAGGGGTGAAAGCGAGATGCCAGCCTAGTAGAACGCTTAAATTCATGAAGTCTGGGAACCAGTGAAAGCAGCTAATCGGAGCAGTTACCGTAAAGGTATTTGTAAAAAAGAGAGAAGGAGGCGACGGTACGTCTGTGAGAGAGCAACTGCAGACAAGATGCCAGAATAGGGCCAGTTACATTGCATATCCGTCTCTGGATTTTATCAATTACCTTGAGACAAACAGAAGAAGCTCTAACCATTTAAGGCAGTAATACTCCATTCAAGGGCGAATGGTTGATTTGTAGATTTGAAGGATCGACTCCGGCGAGAAAAATTTCCTGACGCGGCACAGGGAGCCAACTCTCGTAAACTTTAAACTTAATAACTCTAAAACGATATATCAAATGGACTTTTGTCCTTGTTTTGGTGTGAAGAACCAGCCCACAAAGTTCGTAAAATTATTTTTGATACACCCTGTATAAAGAAACAAATTTAACATTGAAAATTCAAGGAATTTTTCATTCAAAATTTTCTGTCAAATTGAGACAATAATAATAATATACAATATATAGGCTTATATGTACAGCATCCAATATATAAACTCCAATATAAAATTGAGATGATAACCACAATATCTAATATATACACTTTTTATGCTCACAAACTTATGCACCATTTACGATTATGAATGATCACTTGAAATGAATGATCACTTGAAATGATCGATTGAAATGAATGATCACTTGAAATGAATGATCACTTGAATGATCACTTGAAATGAATGATCACTTGAAATGATCACTTGAAATGAATGATCACTTGACTGATCAATTGAAATGAATGATCACTTGAAATGATCACTTGAAATGAATGATCACTTGAAATGATCACTTGAAATAAATGATCACTTGAAATGAATGATCACTTGAAATGACCACTTGAAATGAATGATTACTTGAAATGAATGATCACTTGAATGATCACTTGAAATAAATGATCACTTGAAATGAATGATTACTATAAATGATCACTTGAAATGAATGATCACTTGAAATGAATGATCACTTGAATGATCACTTGAAATGACCACTTGAAATGAATGATTACTTGAAATGAATGATCACTTGAAATGATCACTTGAAATAAATGATCACTTGAATGATCACTTGAAATAAATGATCACTTGAAATGAATGATTACTATAAATGATCACTTGAAATGAATGATCACTTGAAATGATCACTTGAAATGAATGATCACTTTAATGGTCACTTGAAATGAATGATCACTTGAAATGATCACTTGAATGGTCACTTGAAATAAATGATCACTTGAAATGAATGATCACTTGAAATGAATGATCACTTGAAATTAATGATTACTTGAAATGATCACTTGAAGTAAATGATCACTTGAATGATCACTTGAAATGAATGATCACTTGAAATGAATGATCACTTGAATGATCACTTGAAATGAATGATCACTTGAAATGAATGCCTTGCAACGAATATATGTATGCATTTTATCTTAATAATAATATACTATGAAAACAGGCGAATGGCCTTTACAATTTTTATTAATTGATCTTATATGAGACTAGGCTATTTCGTCTGCCAGGAATTTGTCATGGATTCAATAAAAATGGAGACAGCTTTGTCACCTCAATTACGAATCCTTGCGTTAACTTCAACCAACAATGATGTCATTCATGATCAGTTTATTGTCTCCCACCGTGAACTCGCTCACAAACCCGTGACATTGTGGGAAAATCATATGATACAGTAGTTAAACAAAAATTATACATACATTCACAATCGTTTCTTTTGAAGATATTTACGCATACACATTCGAGTTTACCGGGATTTACAAAATAATTGATCTTACACATGAAAGTGTGTAATGCAAAAGATCTGCTTAAGGCGTAGAAGTTCTCAAATGCGTTTAAATTAAAACGTCTAGCTCAGGAAAATACGCTTTAATAAAGAAAATATGAAAATCTCTTGCGCACGCGCGATAAAGTGGGAGATATACAAAGAGAGAAACGGAGACAAAGAAATAGAAAAATGGAAGAAAATCAGAAGAAAAAGCAGAGCATTTACTCCAATAATGAAGAAAAAACGAATAGAAATATTTTTCGTATTTTTCCCTCAACACTTCACGTTTTGTGTTTTTTTTTATCGATTCATTTAAATAGTTTTTTTTTGTTGTTTCTAAAAAGGTCGTTTACATTTTGCACAAAACCGCCAGACAAAAGCTATCTAAGTAGGCATACAGACAATTTCACCGTTTCTAAAACGATTACAAAATGAACGAATGAATCCAAGACTGTCAGACACTTGAAGGTAATATACCAAAGTCATAAAATAATAAAATGAGTCTTTAATTTAAAAAACAAAACAAACACTTTTTTCGTAAACAATTTATATATCACATGGTTATGAAATTATTTTATCTAGAATTTTATCTTATCAGAAACCAAAACTAAATTCTATGGACTTATAAATAATAACTGGCCACTCGTATTTGAGGATAATCTGGAGGCTAGCTATTCCTTATTGTAGGCTTATTTTGTGTTTGTTTGTTGTGTTTAAACTGTACTTTATACTGCAACTATGCTGACCTTAGTTACAGAGAATTGTGTTATCTAGCGTGATCAAGAGTCTGCTATCACACTCAAACCCTCGGTCAAGATGACTCATAAATTTGTGCTAGCGCAGCCATCGACGACACGCAGCTGGGGGTTGGGGGTTGGTTTTCAGGCATTTTCCAAAAATGATCCGGACCGATAACATCAAGAAGTCACCTTCCTGATAAATTGACCATGGTGTGATTCGAACCCGAGTCTTGTGGTCACGAAGCCAACTTTCTGACCACTCGGCCGATTTTAATAGTAATAGTAACATTAGCCGTTTCCTTATAAGGAAATATTCCGCATTCATTAACCGAGCTGCCAGTGCTATTTTCGGTTGAAATTTGTAATCTTTTTCTATTAAAACAACGTCAAAATCAAGCAGGGATAGAAATTTAACAATCTGGGTAGTGTAGAATCAGAAGACGGAAAAATACAGGAAGATAAATCTGAAATGCATAGAAATGACTAAAATGTCTGTCAGAAACTAAGCAAAGTAACAAGACATAGGAAAATGTCATTTTAAAAAGACTTCTATGTAATATATAATTTTCTATGTGGTTGTGAATACTGAACAGATGAAAAAGAGACTTGAATCGACAGACGTGATTTTATCGACGAATTCAGAGAATATTATGGACAGAACGTGTAGACAACGAAAAAATCTCAAGGAAAATAGGAACTTTAAGGGAACTGATAATTACAGTCAGAAAGAGGCTGTTTAAATTTCTGTGGCACAGAATGGAGAAAGACGCCTTGGAGAATTTAACACTCACAAGATCTAGTTAAGAGAGAGAGAAAAAGGGAAACAGCAAGTAGTCTAAATAATGAGTTTCTGTGAATAGATGACAGAACAGGGATGATAAACAGTAAAAATAGATTCTTAGAGCAACAAAGGCAAGAAGTTGTGGAGAGCCATGATCAGCCAAGGTCTCGAAAGGATATACCACATAAAAAGAATAATTTCCCACTATTAGGGCCATCTGCCAGACTAAATTAAGTTTAATAAATATCGACTTATAATTTGATATTAATATGTCTGACCGTCCTTGTTCCAGGTTTATGTGTTTGTTAAAAATTATGCAGGGTTTACGTTTATTTTTATCGTCTGGCAAATACACAGATAAAAAGAGAAAAAGAAAAAAATGTAAATACTTGTTTTTTACCCTTGGTCATTCATGATGAGTTTATATATGTTGGAGAGCTGCCAACATTTGGCATAAAGAGACCCTTTAGCATAATTGATGTCATGTCACTTTTAGGAAACAAATTTGATTTTATCAGAAATTCCATTGTTCGGCCTTGTGGTATCAATAATATATTAGAAAGTGTATGTGTCACTGCACGAGATTCTGTCTCTCATAATTTCACTAATGATCCTTGCAAATTCCAACAGATGACACAGGATTATAGAGACACTGTCTGCTTTCTTAACAATCTGCTGATAAGCTGTAGTTTTAGCCTTATACTATTTGCTCCACACACGATTTCGACCGTCTACTTGAAAGAGTTAGAGATATGACATGTCTGATTGGGTGACAATCTTCTGTGGTACAATGGTGATGCTATTTAATCCAAGTATACACCAAGTGCAAGAAGACAGAATGCATGGTTACTAGCAAAAGGAACAGCCCAACATGCACATTACAAATCGGAGATAACAAAATCAAACAGATACAATGAATTTAAGTATCTGGAAAGTGTTTTAAAAGAGAACAGAAAGTGTGACAATGAAAACTGAAGGGGCATTGGAATAGAGGAAGTTGCTTTTCAAAAACTAAGCAAAATATTAAGAAACGGAGATGAAGGAGTGTCTTGAAGCAACAGAAACAAATAAAAGACTACTGAACTGTTATATAATAGCAGTCTTCGTATATGGCAGAAAATTCTGGACAATATCCCTACAGATGAAGCAGAGACTTGTGATTGTATAAAAGGATGCATGGACCGAAAATGGAGATGTAAAGAACCTTTATACTTAACATCAGGAAGAGACAACTGAAATCTCTAGGGCACATAATGAGAACAGAGAGAGAGAGGAAAATTTGATACTCACAAGAGAGAATGGAGGCAAGAGGGACAGCGGAGAATAATGCGTAACCGACCTAGAGAGCTTCAGTGAATGAATGTAGGGTTTGAGAGCGATAAGAAGATAAAACTTATTTACAAAGGACAGGGAATTGTGCAAGGCTATGATCGCCAGCGTTCGGAAGTGTTTGAACAGAGAACGAAAAGAGCGACACTGAAATCTGAATGCGCATTGGGATAGCAAAAGGTACCTTTCAGAAGCTAAGCAAAGTATTAAGAATCAGGAAAATGTTGCGAGTAACCCAGAAAAGAGTAATTAACTGTTACTTAATATCAGTCCTCCGTTACTGATCTTGTTTATAAATGGTTTCAATCTCGTTAAACTAAAATAATGTTTTTTTTTTTTTTATTGTGGTCTTCTCTATGTTCACGTGATTGTAAAATTTAATTTTATTTATCAACAATGTAAAGAAACACGGCATATAGAAGAAGAGACAGTGACCGATGGTCTGGTGTCAATAGCGGTACCATTGTTAGTCGGTGATAACGAAATCGTAGAAAATGCAGTGTATGCCGGACGATATATTGATTGGTGGATTTAGTGTGGTATCTGGATGCGATTTGATGCAATGTTCGCCTTTGTTGTAATGGTTAACATCCTGGTTAGTCGACAATGCTGATTTATAAGGCAGTAGACAATACATCTTTCGAAGACTGGCGTAATTTAATCTTTCTTTTCTTACCTCGTTGGCTAATCTAAGTAGTATACAAATAAAAAAAAAATCAAATAAAATCTAAAGATAAACAAAGAAAAAAGTTTGTAGCAAATTAAACTAAAAGAAAAAAATAACAGACTTGAATGGGTGGGAAAAGTTGTCCGCTGGGAACTTTGCAAGTGACTGCGTTTTTATCATGTTTTATCATACAGATCAGAATGTTCTTTGGGGATGAAACAAAAACATCCGGAATTTTGAGATCCGAGTGAATTATCAATTCCAAGCCAGAAAAGTGGATTTAGTAACCAAAAACTGTCAGGCAACAGGATAAAAAGCAAGCAAATAAAGCTCTAGCTTACTAAGAAAATTATAGAATGTGAACGTGAAAATGTACTAGTTGCCATATGAGCACTGGGAGCAAACCAAAAAAATCAGAAAGAAAGCAAGAAAAAACTAGAACGGAGTGAATTGCGCACATCCAGATGGCACCACTGCCAAAATCCGCTGTAATACTGCAAAAACACAGTTACAACTAATGTGGAAACTGTGGTTGAAGATATAAAACATTTTTATTAAATTCTTTTAGTGAATTGGTTTTACAATAACAACATCATGCGACAAAGAATATAAAATAACCTTTGCCCTATAATGTCGAAAGTTACTGTTTGATGACATTGTAGAGGACCGTGTGGGTGTGAGTGTTGTTGAATTAGAAACACGTTCCTGTTTATTCCTGCTAGAAGGTCCACTAATAGAACATGACGGATTTAGAAATTTGAAACCACCATAAAGAAATGTAAAGAAAACAAACAAGACCGATATATATATATATATATATATATATATATATATATATATATATATATATATATATATGTCGACAGATATATGTATTAAACAACGAATTTACATTTGTGTTTGTGTGTGAACGTAAAGAGTTTGTATATTGATGAAAGTTCGTACGTACGTGTATGTGTGTTTCATGGCGTTTGCCCACAAGTGGGCGAAAACGCGGATCTCTATGAGAGATCATATTTTTAAATGTGTCTGCTGAAATGCAAAGTGAAAAAGAGAACGAGGCGATAAATCGCCCAGTATTTATAGTGTAGGGAGAGCGACCCCTAGTGAACAATCAGTAAATTAAAGAGGAGTTAAGCTGACAAAGGGTTGTGTAAGTAGTATCAACAAGAGATTTAACAAGATCGGAATTTGTCATTTCAGCGACTCTTACAGAAAGCATTAATGACGTTGTCACTCCTAATAAAAGAGGTGAGAATTGCTAAAATCACCTAGTATGAAACATTTAATGAACGCTGAGGACGACATGTCATTATAATTGGTTCTTCAAAACGGAAATTATTTCTGACTCATCCTAATACTTTCCAAAATATATTTCAAAGAAATAATGTAAAATAAAAGAGATATGTCTTTAATAGTGCAAGTATGTTCAAAATATCTGAATATTTTCAAAGAGATGACAAAGACATTCACAGTCTATCTTCAGATCCTGCGGATAAAAATTAGAATTAATAAAGAAAAGTTTTAAGGACTGAAATGTTTTTGACTAGTTCATTTGATTTTCAGAATTGGTTTGTCACATGTCAAATACATTTCTAAGTTGGGCCAGTTGCGTCTCTTCTGTCGTTAAATGGGCTTCATCATCTATGTGAATCTTGGAAGCTATGGGTCACAGATATTCAAGTTCTGCCGCATCAAATTTTAAAATAAAAATTATTCAACTGAAGCTATTTGAAATATTATCATTCACGATGTATTTTTTCGTACGGAAGCTCTTTAAAGTTTACTGCAGCATTTGTCGTAAACTTTAAAGAGTTTCCACACTTTTAGTTACACGCTGAATGTGTACTTCAGACACTAATGGGCTTCCGGGACTTTTGCCTTTACGCAAACCTCCTGTTGTTTCAAATTTCTAGAACGAATCGTAGGTTGATTGTCTCGTTGATGGCGATTTTCCGAAACGTGTTTGAAAATGCCGTTGTACAACAGTAAAAATATTTGTTTTGCTTAATTCAATCACAGAGAAGCCTTCTTAACAACATTTGCAGACATTTTGTCGCCGTTTTTTTCACAATGCTCACTGCCAATGGAAAATCTGGTGCGGAAAAACTTACTCACTCCCTGCCAAATATGCAACATTTATAGTGTGTTGGTGCAATAAACCTCAATACCTTCTCTATAAAACTACGTATTGTGAGTGTCAATATTCGCCTTTAAAAATAGATTCTTTTATAATCGCCTTGTGTATTATACACCGAACAACGGCTCTGTAGCTTACGGCCATATCACATTGAAAGATCGGTTCCCGTACGATCACCGAAGTTAAGAGATATCGAGCTTGGTCAGTACCTAGATGGGTGTCTGCTTGGGAATAACAGGTACTATAACCTTGGATGTGCGGGTGGTGTAATGGATAATGATACGGAATAGTTAATCGGAGAGCCGAGTTCCAATTCCAATCGGGTTCGTTATATTCACATACGCTCAAATACCCTTGGAGAAGGCATGAAACCATCTCTTCTACCAGATATGGGTTAATTAGTAAGACTTGCATCACTAAATCATTATTATCTTAATAAAAATTTACCATCTAAAAATATTTTCTTGCTTTAAATAACCTGTAAAAGGTTGATAAGCCATAAAAAACCAGATCAATCAAAACAATTTTTGTGATGTCAATGAACACTCATTGCCACTTTTGTAATGACAAAGGATATTCGTTGTCACTTTCGTAATGCTCGTTGTGGTAGGGGTTTTGTAATCGCCGATACAAATATAGTACGCCGTTGAACAATGTTGGTGTCAGACGCATTCGAATAGCACTCATAATAATAGTACTCGCTTGGAAAGTAATCCTTATAGTGATCAATATAGAGAAATAGTATAGGGAATAGTATAGAGAATAGAGGATAGTGTAGAAATGGTGATCAATTAGACGCAACGCTAATTCCCATATATACATTTCATTTACGATCACGTGGTCTACTTATTAGAAATGGAATCACCTGTGTTTGCTCACTGGTGATCTTTGTTCAAACTCCAGTGTCGACAGCGACACTTTATCCTTATATAACAAAAACCCAGCTCACTACATTGTAACACGAGCTGCGGGGACTGGGCAATTTTCGATTTAACTCACACGTAAGGGTCGAACGTCTATACACGCGTAAGGAGGTAGATGAAAAAGTATATATATATGTAATGAAAAACAAACCACATTAAGGTACCATTACGATAATTTATTTCACCTAAATCCTTTTTTTCTTTTTTAGGTGAAATAAATTATCGTAATGGTACCTTAAAGTGGTTTGTTTTTCATTACATATTAGCTCTGTCCTCACATTGAGCTCTCAGGATTTCATCCTCTTTGGATTTACCAATTCGGTTTACCAAGTTCCTTATAACTTAACTTTATATATATATATATATATATATATATATATATATATATATATATATATATATATATAAATACGCCTAAATGTTAGCGTAAATACATTTTATTCTTTTTATAAATATATATGTACAACCTGATTTCACCAGAAAAATCCGCACAGAAAAGCTTTACGGAAATTAAACTTTAAAGCATCAAGTATTATCTAGTTATGTATGCTAATTATTACCAGAATTCTACAATTACTGTGGTTAGGGCAGTACTTATAAGATAAGTAATTAACCCAAGCGCTTAGCCACCCAATCTTTTATCAGTAATTGTGACATAACGGTTATATGTCATTTTCTTTCAAGATACCTGGAGAGGAGGGTAGAACATAAAGGTATTTTTTACCACTCTCGAGAGTGATAGTGCTGAGTGACCACAAGAATCCTCAGCTGGAACACGATTCCCCTATAACCGTTACGATATAAAGCACTTACGCCCGCGCTATATTGCAAGAGTCACCAACCGGTGAAATTATCACTTGTGATCCTTAAACATGCTAAGTTATCGAAAGGTTCATACACCCAGTAGAGATCGAACACGCTGCAAGATAACCAAGGCGCCTAAAAAGACATAAAGAAACACTGAAAACCTTAAAGCGTGCCGGCATCTTCAGCATGGAAATATTGAAAGAAAAAGCTGCGATTGGTTACCCACGTATCGAAGATGAAAAACCGTCGAAAATCCTAATATTTGGCGAGTTGATACACGTTTCCTTAAAAAGGACCCTCGTCTTCTGCGGTATTGCGGAAGGATTACCGGGGACTGCTGTTATGCCTTATTAGCGACTCAAGATTTTCCAGGCGATTACTCTTACCGAGTCAGTCTGAAAATCACCAATCACAACTCCTGGAAAAAAACAAAAAAACAAAAAAAACTTGTCTGTCTAGTAGGAGTCTTTTCGACTACTGGTTAGCATACGACAGGCGTGAAAACCCTATTTTTCAGCTTTCTTGTTCACGAAGCAGGGCTTTTATGGCGATATATATATATTTAATTTTATGCGGGTTTTATGGAAGATGGCAGACAATTTTTTGTTTAAATTTATTTTTGTAATTTTCTATTCTTTTCGTATAAATTAATAAATGTTTTTCCAGTGTATGTAAAAAGTAAGCAGATGTTTTTAAACAATAAACGGTACACAAATTTAAAAAAGAAAATGGTTATAGTCACTTGAAGCCATAATAATAAAATACAAAGTTATATAGTAAATAAAATATCCTGCAAACAGAGGAAGCAGTAGATTCAATATATTCAACATTTAACAAATATACGGTCAGTTGACATAATGAAATAAATGTCTTTGCATATGTTGTAAATAGTCAATAAATGGCGTTATCAACAGAGTCAATATAAGATTTAAATCTATAACGTTCTGAATAGCAAATATTAGGATAGAAAAATTAAAAAATCAAAGATTTTTCTTGCAATTTAAAACCATAACACAATTCCTGTTATTGAAAATGACCAATATTAGCCGAAAACACCAAAATTTCATAGAGAAGTCTGTTATTTTGATCAAGGTTAAATTTTGTCTAAGTAAAGCATTTGGAGCCATTAACAAAGCCGAATAACTTTTTTCCATTTCATACTCGTCCGGCAAAACCTTAGGTGTTTTAGCTTGTAAATGAACAAACCAATACCCAAGGGAAAAAAAGGGTAAAAAAAGAAAGAACAAAGAACATGTACTTCCGGCGAAAATAATCGTCTAAAAATCTAAGTGCTCAATACGCTAAGTAGAGCAAACTAAGTAAACTTTAAGAGCCAGACCTACCTAGGTTTCAATTACGCGGGTCGTCAGGGTAAACTGGCTTGACAAACCGCGTAGGTGATACCTAGGTAGGTTTGTCTGGCTCTTTAGGTTTACTTATATTATATATATATATATATATATATATATATGTATATTTACAGGGTGTACATAAAATTCGTGTGCACTTTAAAAAATTATAACTTTATTTATATTTGCGATAGAAATAATTTGTAAAAAGGATTAGAAAGAAGTAAATCTATATTTTTAAGGTTTTATTGAAATTTTATTTAAGTTTCCACATGTCCTCCATCATTAGTTATTTTAGCTATACTTAAAACATTTTTTACAGATTATTTCTATCACAAATACAAATTAAGTTATAAATTTGTAAACTGCACACGAACTTTATGGACATCCTGTATATATATGGACACCCTGTGTGTGTGTGTGTGTATATATATATATATATATATATATATATATATATATATATATATATATATATATATATATATATTTATTTATATATTTATTCCGTGTTTCCTGTTTAGGATTTCGTTTCCGGTTCCTTCTAAAATTTTCAATATTTGTATTTCATTTATTGTTTTCTACAATAGGATTAGATAGGTTTTCCTATTGTCCGGTTCACACTCCTCCGCGGTCTTTTGAACGGATGTTTATCCCTTTTTTCCTGTTTAGGATTTCGTTTTCGGTTCCTTCTAAATTCTACTTGAACACAATATTTCTAATGTCTTCGCCTAAACTTTGAAATGTATATTATTATTGGGTTTCTGGTTCCTTATAAAGTTTTTTTTCCTTCTCTTTCTCTTCGAACACGCCTTTGCATGTTAGTGGCGTTATCGATCTATCTATCTATCTATCTATATATTGGATTTTAAATATTTTTAGATCGTAAGATATTTTTGGGATAATACGTGATACAAGTTTTACTAATTAACCCATATATGGAGAGAAGTGATGGATTCATACTTTTCCCAAGGATATTTGTTCGTAAGTGAATATAACGAAGTCGACTGGAATTGGGACTCGGCACTCCGATTAACAATTCCGAGCCATTTTTCATTGCGCCATGCGCACATCCACGCTTACATCACCTGGTATTTCTAAACGATCACGCATCTAGGTTCGACGTTGCTTAACATAATTGTGGGGTGGAGTGGGGGCTAGTGTTTCAACATCATGTGGCCGTAAACCGAGGAAGTTCTAAAGAAAATGGGAAATAAAATCACCTTTGTACTTAAAATCAGAAAATGCCAGCAGAAATATCTTGGACATAATTTGAGGAAAGATGGCTTGAGACATTTAACGCACACAAGACAGAAGAGCAAAAGAAAGCATAGAGTAATCGATCTTAACGAGTTTGCATGACTGACTATTTTATTCACAAATTTGTACATGACAACGTCCTCTATTCATTTCATGCCAAATAGTCCAGCGGTCAGTATTTTGTATGACCTCCTTTGCTTTTGATTGCTGCTTAGATACAGCTGAGCGTGATGAGGATCGATTCGTTACAATTGTCAACCGAGAGTTTTATTGTTCCTACTTCCTTAATAGTTCTTCGGTACGTGAAGACTTTCCTTTTGACAATTTCTCATGAATTTAAAATTGGGTTCAGCGCCGATCGGACACTGAACTGCCACCAGTCACGATGAATGAATGTTTCCCCTCCGGGAGGCCCGGTGCCTTGAAGGACAATTGAGCCTAAAATTTAATCCAGACCTTAAGTTGGACTCGTACATACAATCAATCACTAAAGACGCATGGAAAATGGTTGATTCTCTGTACAGCTCCAGTAAGTACATGACTCTACGTGCTATTCTCTACCTTTACAATAAAGCCGAAAATGGAGTATTGCTGTCGTATTTGGGCAGGTCCTGCCTTGTCTTTCCAGTCATTATAGAGTCAAAAAGCGTCTCGGACTTCTTGTGGGCGATAAATTATTTTACACTCTAAGACCCCCTTCTCACAGACGAGATGTCACAAGATCTCACTGCTCTATCGTTACTTCCATGGCAAGTTCTCAGAGAAGCTATATTCCTTAGTTCCACCAGTTCTTTCACAGCTAGGACCCCATGCTATGCACATTGTAGCGAACCAGACTCATTTCCTCCATATTCCACTCGAGCATCTTCTTCCTGTAAATCACTACCCAGTGAAACCGACTCCCAAGAGGAGGTTTTCTAGATCACTAGAATCTAATCTGTTCAAGTCTAGGGTCAACCGTTATGTTCCCAACATATCACATAAATTGTGCCTCTTACCCCGTCACGTCACGTGAACCTCGGTGTAAAAAATGCTCTGGGGTGTTTTACGTGCAGTACAGTATTGTAACGTTGATGCTGTTCAAAAAAATCCTGTACGAACTTTGACCGGTGGCATGGAGCACCATGCATAGATATTGTGCATTGCTGAATGTGCATTTACACTTCCAGTTTTCTCCTATGCCGTTCGACATACCGTACACTATTCATCGTTATTCCTGAAGTCAAGAAGCAGAACCCGACTGTTCCAGATTTGGGCATGACATCCCAGATCACCCGGCGTGGTGGGTGATTCATAGTCTGAAATGTATACTTGTATCGAACCTCTTACTCGTAGGTCTTCAATTGTTTTCTTTACGCATAACAAATTACAGAGTAGATTCATCTGAAAGCATAAATTTGCTCCAGTCTTTAGCTGTTCACGTTTCATGTTTCTTAGCAAATGTCAGATGCTTCGCTTTCATAGCTTAAGTTAACCGTAGTTTACGAGCCGGTTTGAATGATTTCAGACCAAACACAAATCTCAGACAACATGAAACTGTCACAAAATTGGCATTTGTACCGTTTTGAAGCAGAGCGGCATGTATCCCCTTAGTAGAACTTGTCGGAGATCGTATAGCAATGCGCTTCACCAATTGGTAATCTTTAGCACTGGTTTTCCTTGTCCGTCTACTTATCCCCTTTGTTGTTAAATGTCTCTGAATTTTAGAAAATTCCGATAGCAATGTGCACAGTTGTTTCGCTACAGCCTACTTTTACACTAATTCCACGTTCAGAATAGCGTTCGTCGCATAGGAGCACAATTTGGGCCCTTCACAGAGGAGAAAGTGAATATTTTCAGCCCATATTCTAAGCTTAATTTACAACACAAATATTATCACAATGGCTGCTAATTTGGCAATGACAATGATTATTTTACCGTAAACCATATAAGACTAATGGCTGTTGCAATAACAAAATACTACTGCATTATGCAATCTTATATGATAGAAGAAAATACAAGAACAAAGAAAAAAAAAAAAAAAAACGAAAATAACCGTACTACAGCTAAATGGTCAAAGTTTTGTTAAAAACGATAGACATTTTGTATTGATTAATTTTAATGATCGACTTTTTCAAATTGCCAATAATCCTTCTCAGACAAGGAGGAAATTCCATCAAAAATTGTCCGAAGAAAAGTACAGGACATATAGCCCAATCTTTGGACGTTCTGAAGTCATCACTAGAATAGGTAGAAACAATTGGTCAGTTTAGTAAAATTGTGAAACGCTATAACAACTGTTAGCAGTATGTGAAGAAAGCGTGTGGAGCGCATTTTGCGATCTAATATCGTATAACTAATGAGTGTTGTGACGTCACCAAGGCGTGGCATGTGTTTATATATATATATATATATATATATATATATATATATATATATATATATATATATGAGGTAAATGATATTCCTATTTTTAAACAGGTATTCATGTATTTTAAACAGTGAAATTAATGCCTATCGGTCTACAGATCGGAAATTTACTCAAGAAAATATGCCACCCCACAGACGGTAAAGCCTACTTGGCTTAAAAGAGAAATCCCAATTTAAAAAGGGATAAATTTCAATTCTTGTTGAGGAGCATATTTTCTTTGGTAAGACTTTCGATCTCTAGACGTGTAGATATTAACTTCACTTTAAAAAATCAAACATACAAAAGAAACACACAGATGTTTATTCAAGCACATGTATGCACAAAATATAACGTTGACAGTTGCAAGGAATAATGAATAAGATTAAATAAAACATTGTTATATATCCTTATTAGTAATATTAATCCTTTCTTTATATGGCAACGATTGCATTCATTAACCGAGCAGCTCAGTGCTACTGAAATTGAAAGTTATAAAACGTTCTCTTAAAACAATTTATGAGGAAAATAGGTTTCCCGCATTCACTAAGTGCTATCATTCTTTCTAGTATTGATGTGGGGTTTCCTTCTTAACTTTTTGTTTGAAGTAGTGTGGAATGTCAACATCTTGATTATTTCATTTTCTCTTCGAGTTACATGTGCTATCGATTTTAGTCGTTGATGTTGGTGAAAGTCATCAAGTAATGTCGTTTCTGGTACTTGGTACAGTTCTTTGTAATTCTGTCATGCTAGCCAGGAAGCTTTGATGAAGGATGGGCCTCTCTAAGATCTACAGGCCATATTCGTTCGAAGCTATTTTTAATCACAAGAATTTTTTTTGCAACACGCTAACGCATGTTGAAATCCTCACAGTATTTAGTTTGTCGCTAACATTTTTTTCGAGATTGACCAATTTTACGTTTCGTTTAATTTCTCAAACCAATCGATGAAATTTAAATTAGCTGATTTGTTTGGAAAAATGCTTTGACAAAAAACCTACTTGGCGGTTTAATAATTTCTTTAATTAAATTTAATTTTATAAGACTTCGTGATAAACAATGTTTTAAAGAAAATTTATTTTTTCCTTTTTAACAGCGAAGAATAGATTCTTAGGATTTCTTACACTTGAGCATGCAACATACAACTGGTCATGTGCAAATATTTTGTCCTGGAACCAAATTCCAATGTTTTGGAGCGTTTGGCCTTCTGATTATAGTGATCACAAACGCAGGGCGAATTGAAAACTGGATTCTTGCATATGTTAAAACTTAGAGAAATGATATGCGAAAAACAATAGTGCATTTTTATTAAATAAGTATATGTAATGTAATATATGTAATATATATTCATTAAATTGTTTTTTTTTAAATATTGGGAGTATGTTAAATAATAAAACTTTTACTCCCCACCCTCCAAAAAATGAATATTAATAAAAAATTATTGTGCTAAGCTACGCATCCTAGTAAAACCAACTGCACTTTGTACCCCACTACCTGTTTGCACTTCTTCCCAAAATTTCGTTTCGATAGGTCAATCTATGGCTATTTTAGAGGATGTGACAGACGGATAAACGGAAGTCACATAATATATATATATATATATATATATATATATATATATATATATATATATATATATATATATATAGTTTATGAAAAACTAGGTAATCTGTATGGGTAGACCCAAGGAGGATAAAATCCAGAGAGATCAATGTAAATCCAGAGCACATCATTTAAATAAAAAACAGAGCACTTTAAGGTTCCATGTAATAAATTATTTCACCACAGCCCTTTTAAAGGACTGCGGATCATCAGACTTTATTTCCAAAGTTTGTTTCAACCTTTGGAAGTAAAGTCTGATGATCCCCAGTCCTTTAAAAGGGCTGTGGTGAAATAATTTATTACATGGACCCTTAAAGTGGTCTGTTTTTATTATATATATATATATATATATATATATATATATATATATATATATATATATATATATATATAGAGAGAGAGAGAGAGAGAGAGATACACCTAGTGAGCCAGACACTAAAAACCTTTTAAAACCTTTTTTTCCCTCGGAATTGATTTGATTATTTTCGAAACGAGTCTAGTTATCTATCTATCTATCTATCTATCTATATATATATATATATATATATATATATATAGAGAGAGAGAGAGAGAGAGAGAGAGAGAGAGAGATCTTAAAGCTGTTGTATACAGCTGACAGTTTAGATATTTCTGGACGAGCTTGGCGTCATGTTAAGATTTCGATCTGACAAGGTTATTTACGTACTCGGCCAGAGGTTAATATTTTGATTATGTAGCAACTTGCGGCATTGGAGAAAACTACCCCTAATACAGTCTAGTCTCTGTCTACTTTCCTTATGTTCTATAGTTAATTTGTTATAACTGATCCGTACACCGAGGTATTTGAAGTATTTAGTAAATCTACATCCTGTACTTTTATGTTGCATTCCAATTCCATATTTTCGGTTTTGGTATGTGGGGAGAGAGAGAGAAAGAGAGACCATATTTGAAATAAAAAATGAAGAAAATCAAAATCAAAAATAAATACTTTCGGTTGACTAATCTAACACTGGGAATATTTTGTGGATTCTACGAATGTCTGGATAGGATCATCATCAACATAGGTTTTCACTGATGGAAGGATTACAAGTGAGAAGTAATTTAATATGTTGGACTATTACTTTTTTTTACTCCCCCAATTCTTGCAAACGATAATCTTTCGATAGGATGATGACTCTGTAATTTATTCACGCGTTACCAAAATGACTAGAAAAATTACCCAATTGATGGCTTGGAAGAACTGGACTACTGATATCACACTCTTAGAATTATTTTGTTAGGTTCATAGTAAGAACGTTGTTTACAAAAGAAGAAACCGAAACATGTAACTAAAGAGGATTATTGTACTAGAATATTATTCAAAGATTTAATGAAAGATTGTAAATTTGAATTGATAATAGTCGCTTATTCTTTGAGAAATGCTAATTTTACTTATTGCTTCGTTTGTAAATAAAATAATCATTTATATCTGAATTTGCTTTTCTTCTCTTCTTCCATTTTCGGTTTTAAATGTAGTAGCTGATTTATTTGAACCCTCTCTCTCTTTCTCTGTGTGTGTGTGTGTGTACGTGTGAACACGTACATCTGAGTCAGTAAGCATCAGTATACATAACAGAAATGTGGGTTAGTCTCACGTTTGTGTACATATCTATATTTACACAAACGAAAAAAAAAGAAGACATTGTTATACAAATATACACATCAAATTCTTGAAAATATTTCTGTGCCTTCATCAAATGTTTACATGCGAGAGAGAGAGAGAGAGAGAGAGAGAGAGAGAGAGAGAGAGAGAGAGAGAGAGAGAAAAAAGGAAGCAAGGGAACAGAATAGACAAGATCATCCTATTTGATCCGATTATTGTCGCGAGGAATAAATAAGAATTATTGGGGCATAAAAACAAGCAATTCATAGATTTTTAAAAATATATTCTTATATAAAAAAAAAAAACGTACCCGTCATTAAAAAGAAGTAAAAAAATTGCATGAATCATCCAGGAAAAAATATACAGGATAATATTAAGGAAATATTTCGGCAGGATAAAATGGACGTACGAACACTATTTTCGCAAAATAATTCTAGTCTCTCTCGTCTTAAAATGTCCGTTTTATATATTTATCTAAAATTGACTTCATCCTGTTGGCAATTGCGCCATAAATAAAAAAAATAAACGTCCAATGATTTTCAAACTTAAATCCAGTGCAGGGGGTAACAGATGTCAGTGCCACAATGCACAATGGATCAGCATAAAATGTAATTCTGGTAAAAATTGTTAAAGTTGGTTATCAGGATTAATAAAAGAAAATTGTTCACATCAGGATTTTAGTCTGTCGTGAATGGGGGCAACATGTTCGAAATGGATGAGGTTGCTTTTGGTCACCAATTTGTTGTGAAGGTTGCTCTTTATAACGATTACAGTTGTTTAAAGACTGTGACGAACAGTTTGAAAAGATTCAAAAGAAACGAATTCAACATTTTCAAAAAAAAAAAAAAACGGATTTTAACACACGGATGAATTATGCGCCCGCACACACACACAGACACACACACATATATGTATATGTACTAGCCGAATTACCTGCGCCTTGCCACATGTCACACATTTTTTGTAAGAAAATGATGATTGATTTTAAACCATTGTTATAATTTGTGGAGAAAAATGATGCATTTCAATATTACTCAATGATCTTGGCGACGTGACCTCCATCTTTTGGCTTTCTCCTATATTTTGGGTAGGAATCATTCTCTTGTTCAAATTTAAATTTAACTTAAATCAAAGGTAAAAAATTGAACGAGGAGGACTCCCTTAGAACAAAATGAAATATACTTATCCAAGTAACCTAGGAGCCATTCATTTGTTCAAATTTAAATTTAATTTGTAAGAAAGGGAAAAAAAAATTCTGTTTGTTTTTTTCGGAGATCCACTTTGATCAAAATGAAATATACTTATCCAAGTACCCTGGGTAATGTAATGTCAGAATATATGTGGTTATGGAGGTCTCTCTGTAAAACCCTACGAGGAGTTTGATAAAAAAAACAAACAGATATATACTTAGAAAAATATTATGAAAAATTGGAAAAAGTTTTTATGACGCGTTTTATCGGTGAGGACTGGGCTTTGTTGATGTTGCCACGTCTACGACTGCGCACGAAACGAGGGAGGCTGGTAGTTTCAAAATTTTGAAAGAATATTTTTTCAATTTAGCCAAATTCATCTTTATTCTTTCTTTCTCTATCAGCTTTGTCCCTGACTATACCACATTGTGCGACAGCAGAAAATCTACCAAGAAGGGCGATAATTTGTAAGAGCCTGGACGAAAATTTACCGTGGCTGAAAGAGTGATCAAGGCACTTTCCAGATATTTTTGTCTTAGTACATTATACAAGTAGGATTATATATATATATATGTGTGTGTGTATTTAGGCAGCAATCTTTCTTTCATGCACATTTCATTGAATACGACAAAGTGCTTTGATTTAGTTTTTTCTCATGCGATTTAATAATTTATTTTTTTTCAAATGATACATTATATACAAACTGTCCGAAGTTCTTTCTTTCCGAGCGCTTTCGACTATACATTTAGCCATTTTCAATGATGAAATAGTTTCACTGTTAAATAAGAAATAGTTCGTTGCATATCTGTATTTATATAATGTTTTCATTTTTCACAATACGTTCAAGATATTGTGTCCATGCTCATAGTTAATATTATTAAGTGTTGTTTTTTAGTTTTTATTAATAAGGCTTCCATTATTTTTAGCTTTTTTGTATATTAGATGATGCTATTATATTTGTGTTGTCAACAAGTATATTACGAATAGGGTCCGGTAGGTCTCCATGAATATTTAAAGGAGATATAATTAAGCTATATATATATATATATATATATATATATATATATATATACCGGGTGTAACAGCAAAATTGCCCAAATCGTGTAAAAGCAAAATTGTCCAAATGATTAAAGATATCTTACTGGAATTCTCCGAGTTTTTATAACACTATTGAACTCTACTTTGAGCAATAAGAATATATAATTTCTCTCCAAGCTTAACAGAATAATCGTGATGAAATCGATTATAAACCAAAATGACATGTTCATCATTAATTAATCATAGCTAAGGATCGGAAGTTCATGAAGTATTAAAAATAAATTTCAAATATATATTATTCCAGGAGCATTTTCCAACTTATTCAAGATGATCTTCGCCCTCTCTAACCTTCTAACTTTTATCCTGGAGTAAAAGGTGCTGCAATGTTTTCGCGTACGATTTCATTTTCAAGTCTATTTTCACGCCTCTTTGGACTCTCATAGCTGAAACACGTCACGTGTCTTATAGATTGAGTTTGATCTTTTCTAATTGATCTCTTTAGCTCAAAGTTGAAATCATGATCGTTCTTCCTGTTGTGACCTCTTGATTCAGTTTTCCTCTCTACTTTTACCGCTTATTCTCTTGGTGGTTCTTGAATAGATTTTGAAGGTGGAAGCCAGAGTATGAATGTTGTCATCATTACTACACACACACACATATATATACACGTTCTGTTTATAATAAAGAGTAACGTTTACCGTCTGAAAGTCCGAGAAATTTCATAGGAAATATGCGTCTTCCGATACGAAAACGTCAAATAGCTACATATGGACATTCGAGGGAAATCATGGGAAGTTTGTAGTTTAAAAGCAGTAAAATCGACCTTGCTAACCAGACGCTCCTTCGTAGCTCAACTGGTGTAGCACGTCAGACTATATGACGGTTCGTAATAGTTAAAAAGGAAACATATCTGTAATTGGGCCGAAGTGTGTGTGTATTTGTGGATACGTGGTTTGTTTGAAATTATCTAGTCACCTTGCAGTTACGCCTCCTCAAACCCCCAAACTGGTCATGTCTGCTACCTATCGCATCCTATTTCTATGTGAATGCTGGTAAATCTCCCCATGGATGAGAAGAAAAGTGGAGGCAACAGAAATGTGGTTCTACAGAAGGATAGTGAGAATTCCATGAAGCGGAGCGAGTAGGCAACGTAAAATCTATTTCAAGAAAATGGCAACAAAATAACTTATGATGAGAATTAGGAAGAGACAGCTGAAATTCATAATGAGGAAAAATTTGAGCCATATTGGAAGCAAGAGAGATAGAGCAAGACAGCAAGCCATTTAGGTGATGAGCTTGTGTGAATAAACGGCAGGATGGGAGCCTTAACAAAAGGCGAAAAATTGCTAAGAGCCATAAGGAATAGGAAGTTCTGGAGAGCCATGATCACCCATGTCCTGAAGGGACGAGGGACATAAAAGAAGAAGAATACCGCTCATTGCTACGCCATCTGGTGAGCGTCCTGGCAAACAAGGGGGAGTAATCCTTGTAAGTATAATAGTAACACATTTTGCTATAGATTTGTGTGTAATTAAAATTTTAATTTGAATTACTGTTCCCTTCCGGTGTAATAGGGAAGTCTAGGTGGTCTTAAGCTATTTCTCTTTTTGCTGGAACTGAAGGCTAGACACAAGGCAAACAGTGCTAATGATACTGTGTATCATTTATCTAAAATCATTACTGCCATTAAATTTCATTTGTCTAAAATCATTGCTGCCATTAAATTTCATTTGTCTAAAATCATTATTGCCATTAAATTTCAAATAAATATGAAAACTTCATTTTCCTTTTTATTTCGAATCGTTAGATTCTAACATCTTCATAGGAGTCTTGTATATAAATAAGTGTATAGGTCTCATTCTATAAAATAAGTACAAATGAACAGCAAAAATGTGTATTAAAAATGTTTATACTAGGATAATAGATATAAGAAAAAATTTATAAGACGATAAAAAAATATACAATCAGGAATCTTTAAAATTTGACTCAGCCTCTCTTCCTGTAGGAAAGTCACATGAAAAATGTAACGGAAAAAAGTCACAATTTTGGCTATGAAAAAGTTGTAGGTAAAAAAAAAAAAATCTATGGTGGCTAGTAATAAAGTCATCTATTTATCTCGGGTACTCCACGAGTTTATAGGTCCGCTCTTTTTGCAACAGAATTTCATAATAAATCCATCGAACCTCTAAAAAACGTTTTCTAGCAATGCTACGGTCACATCTATATAATAAATGCGAATGTCAGTGTGTCACACTTTTTCAATTTAAAGGGACATAACTCTCTAACTTGCAATAGCTAATTTCAAAAGAGAAAATTATTGTTCGCAAATTACAGTTTTTCAAAATAAAACTGTGTTTTCAACTTAGAGGCCGTAGCCCAACATATCACACCATTTTGGAATCAGGCTGACTCCATGAACAGATTAAGAACATTCCGGGCCGGATCCGAACCCGAATTCTTGAAATTTTGGATTCCCATGTTTTCATTACTGCGATTGTTTTCGGCAATTTTTTTACGTGATTTTTTTGCGAAGAATTTTTTGTCCGATAACAATTTTTAAAAATTGGAAATAAATATGGGAATAATCGAAATTAATTACGAAATTCAGCGAAAGTGAAACAAAAATATTTGTTTGTACGGAAAGTAAGGACCTTCTACATCAAACTGTCTTTAAATTAAGTGGCGGCAGAAAAATTATCGTTGAACTTTTAAAAGCTAAGCTTAAATATTAATGCAATACTTAAATGCAGCAATCAATTTTGAGTTCTGTAGTTCATTGATGCCTATCGCATCGACTCCTTCCTACCTATTGTAATGAAGGCCCAATAAAGAGCCCCCCTTTCCCGCAGGAGCCATCTTAAATGTCACCCGATAGGATAACTCCATAGTTAGGGAGTCCTAGTATTCTGTAAGACGCGACTTTATGTAAAGAAAGTCTCAATTTGACATTGAAATTTGAATTAAAATTTCACTGAATTTTCAATTTATTTATAAGACTTGGATTTTGTCCACTATTGGATAGAAGGCTGGGATTTTGTACGCTGCGTGCTTAACTTGCCCTGTGACTTTTTTATTGTGATTTTTTTTTACCTGGATTCATTTTAATATCTGGTTTAGTCTTCCCGACTTCATATTTTGTGGCGCCATAACTAATGCTCTCATATCAACAACGACGTGTCATTTATAGATGACAATATCTCTAATTTCATTTTCTTAATTTCCGATTATACTTAAATGTCATCCTTCACACACAAAACATTAATTTGTCCAGAAGTGCGTTTGGTATTTACAGCGCTTTCTGGTAGTTATTTTAAATATAATTTTTAATGCTTCATCTATAATTGCTTTTTAAAAGGTGCTTGAAGACAGTTTCTTATCCTGAACAAGTTATGCACAATTGGAAAATGTCAAAAAGAAAATCGCAACAATAAAAAGAACAAAAGTATAAGATATACGCTAATATATGAGTCTTCGTTGGTGACATTCATTTAAAGACAGTTTTTTTATAAGAAAAAATGTTTTGGTTAAAAATAAACAAAACAATCATAGCAATAACCATCTCTTATCAATTGTAATCTTGGCTAAGATACGTAAAAATCAACTTGCTTATATTCGCGAAAGCGTCATGAAGAGAAATACATTTTAACTTATCAATAAACTAAGGTGTGGGAAAAGTCACACTAGAGGTACAAAATTCTCAATATAATTGAAAAAACGTAATAAAAAAAGGTTTTTAATTCTAACGTTGTATCATGAAAAGTTTATCTTTTAATAAATTATCGTCGAGTTGAAGAATAGAAGAATAGAATAATTAAGAACATTGAAACAGAAATTAAAATTGAAAAAATGTGGCGTTTTATTATTCTTATTAACAAATCGTAATTAGTCGCTAATTTTCATTGACGACATGCTTTCATCACTATAATTTATGTACGCTCATAGAGGTAAAGAAATATTTAATAATAGCCATGTTTATTACAGTGTAAATGTTATGTAGAAGCTGTTTTCGACAAAAAGAATAAACAAATAATTGTTAACTGTAAGATGTTAGAATAAAAAACGATTTTTCAATATCTACATTTCAGATTTGCAATGTAATCTAAGGTTTTTCTCTCAGTATTCATTTAATAGGCTTTGCTCAAATATAGGTTTCTGCAAAATTCTGGCTGCTCATACTTGTTTCAAGAAGTTAGCAAGTTTCACGTGTGTTTGTTATACGCAATCAAACTTCATATTCTATCCACAAATTTGTTTTGGATACTTAAAAAAACAAATAAAAAAACATAAGGTTGTAGCAAAAATATGTTCCTCATGGATAATGGGGGCATCTAGATTTTTCTTGTTGTAATTTATCTAAAAGTGACAATTAGCGTTTGCAATCATCCTGTGTAGAGCAATATTTTTTAAATATATATATATATATATATATATATGTATGTATGTATGTATGTACATAAAGAAACCTATTTGGGTGATTAAAAAAATGGAAAGCGCTATATCAAGGAACCCCCCCCCCCACCAAAAAATGTTTTTTACTTTTAATAATATTTATTCATTAGAAAATTACTAGGAAAAAAGAGAAACATATTTTATTACTTTTTATACTACTAATTGAAATAAATAACATATAAATAATTGAAAATCTTGGTAGGGATTTTTTCTCTCGATGAAATATGTGTAAAGCAGCCTTACAAATGACTCAGTATATACAGAAAGTACATTAAGAAATTAAATTAACAAGTGGATACAATATCCGTGAAATTCAGAATAATGGCAGACAAGTGAATTTTTAATATTATTTGTTATATATATATATATATATATATAGTATTACACAACAAAATCCAAAATGACATCATATGGGGATAGATTTATTTCAACCGACAAAATCTTCGTCAGTATTATTCAACCACGGTGTATAGACTGACTTCGTGTTGGAATTAGTATACACGTACCTACACAGGCCCACACACATATATGTAGACATTGCCGTCAACATCCAGCAGGTATAAAAAGAGGTGGTCTGGGGATTACGTTTAAGCATGAAACAGAGTGTATATTTACATGCGCTCTGCCCTTGATATTGAGCACTTTAACCCATAAATATACCATACCTTAAAACTATATTATTTTCATATATATATATATATATATATATATATATATATATATATATATATATATATATATATATGAGAGATAGAGAGACAGAGAATGTGAGAAAGAGAGATCGTTGTCAACTTATGACCTATGCTATTTACGACTGTTCGATTTTCGACTATGACTGTTCTGTAGTATGCAGTAATTGACTAACGAACGTGAAAATATATGAATCCCAAACAATGTGTAGAGAGATAATACAAATGCTATTAAATGTAAATTACCCGTAAAAATGACAAAAAAAAAAAAAAAAAAAATACAATGACCCTTAAAGAAAGATAAAAAAAGATTCCACAATTGATTACACGTTGACTTACGACCAGATCAATTTCCGACCGACAATGGGGATCGTAAGTCTACGACGACCTGTATATCTATGCGCGTGCGTGTGTTGTGTGTGTACGTGTGTGTGTGTGTATGTGCTTGCGCATGCGCGTGTGTCCAGTTGCTGTATATGACAGTTGTCGCTGACAATGAAACTCAAATACTTGAATTATGACAATAACAATTTTGTGATGACAACAAAGATTGCAAAATATACATTGTTTAGTTGTAGATTACATATGTTTAACCTTTGTAGAAGAGATTTATGCGCACCGAAATTATGGCTTTTTTCATTAAGCTGAACAAAACACCACCAGCCCGAAAGAATTGTTTGACTCTCATTATAACCAGTCTTGAAATCAACGTTGACTATTACTTCAGCTAATGTATATCTAAGTATCAGAACAGGTTTAAATTAATTACAAAGTTATTTACAGTGAATTTACGATCTGCTATGGCAAAGCAGATTAAGAGATGTTTTAAACTATTGCCGTATAAAAACCTTGGTTAACGCTAGAAATACATTCCTAAAAATTATACCGCCAAAATGAAGCAGTCATTATAACATAATATAGAAATAGCAGGGGACTATTTTGACTTGTTATCTACAAAGAAAAAATAGATATAATTCCAAAATAAAATTTGTAGGGTGTAGATATTTTTCCTTGAAGATAATAAGCCAAAGTATCACTGATAGAAGTTTTATAGCATATTTAACAGGGATACGAAAGAAAACAAATGAAGGTGGTAGACATTGGCAAAAAGACTGATGGATAGAAACTGTATGAACTTATTTTGCGATCATAAACCATAAAAAAAGCGATTACAAATATTAGAATGTTTATCTATAATAGGAGGAGTCTTAACAATAAAAACAAAAAAAACTTGACATCGATAAAATCATCCAATTTTGGAATAATTTTATTAAATATATTGCAAAAGTAAGAAAAAGAAAAGAAAACAACAATGTAACACGACTCGACCAACAGTCGTGTGGATATGCGCCATATTTGACAAACGAAAAAACTGACACTCTCAAAAACTGTCAAAAACAACCCCCCCACACAAAAAAACAAAACAAAAAAAAAAACAAAAAAACCCAACCAATACACAGAAACACGATTATAATCAAAACAAAAACAAAACTCTTTGATAGCAGCTTATGAAAGCTGAAAATACACTTGGGCGCCTAATACAAAGGGCCTCTTAGTAATTTCTTTGGTGCGTGTGTGTGTGGTGGGGGGGTGTGGCGGAAAACCATTTAAAGGGTCATAATTAGTTCGGAGGACTTGGGTACTTTCCTATATATGTCCCTCACTTCTATCAGATAATCAGAAGACATTGGGTAATTTATATTCAAAATTTCCCAGGAAAAAATAAAGAAATTATCTTAAACAACGAACTTTCGTTGATTTTCAACCAAATATTTACAATCAGCATATTTAAACTGTTGACATTATTCGGATTATTGTCATCTTCATTGTCATATTCACGACGTTTCGGCCGTTGTACGCCCCGGCCTTCTTCAAGTAATTGGAATTTCGAATCAAACCCTTTCTTCCGAGGTAGATTGTTCTAGTTTCACGTACCATGCCTCTTTCAGATATCTTAGTTATTTCCCTTTAACTCAAGTCTCTAAGTCCTGGTATTGAACTCACAACTCTTTGGATCTAACCAACGTCTTTATCCACTGGACCATGTGTCCTTGAGGACATTTGGGTATGCATTTTTGGACATATAAACCTAATGTCTCAGCAAACATTTTTTTTCATATTGCAATTTTTATGTTGTTATTATTTCATTTTTTTTTACCAGAGCTTATATTGCAATTTTTGTTGTTATTCATTGCTTTTCTCTGGCACTCCTTACAACTGGTTCTCATATTGTATTCATATCTATGCTTGGTCGCCTTAGGAGATTTTTGTGGCCTAGCATATGTGCTTATGTTCCTTAATATGGTAATGAAGATGAGGATGACAGTCCGAATAATGTCAATAATGTAAGCAATCATAATACCTCATCTCAGAGATATAGACAGATATTAAAAGAAAAAAAAACTATTTTAGAAGAGATTGAAGTATAGTATCAGTTCAATTAAAACGGACAGATCCACTTTAAATTCAGGTTTTAACACGTTCAAATATTTCAAGTTAAAAAGAGGCATGTTCAGGAAATCTTTAATGTTCATACTACGTGTCATGAATTTACAGACCAAGCATTTGGAGAATTGATTTTGAGTCATTTCTTTTTTACGGTTTATCAACCCTTTGTGGTTTATTTAAAGCCGAAACATATTTTGGATTGAAATAACATTTCTTTTTGCGAGTGAATATTGCATTAAAAATTTTTTGGAGAATGACAATCATACCTCCCCACACCTATATCACATATAGGGGGGGATGGATTCATACATTTACGAATATATATATATATATATATATATATATATAGCTGGCCACTCGTATTCGAGGATACCCGTCTACTAGGGCGGCTAGCCAATCCCTATTGCAGATGCTTACATATGTTTATTCAACACCCACAGAGCCCACCAGTGGTTTATACTGCAATTATGTTGAGCAGACCTTAGTTACAGTTTCTGGGAAGGAGCATGTTATCTAGTGTGATCAACAATCTGAACAAGACCAGCACGCTCAAGTCCTCGGCCACGATGACTTGTGACTTCAAGCTAGCACTGCTATCGACGGCCTCTAAGGGTTCCGTCTACTCAGTTTCACTCACAAGGCTTTGGTCAACCTGTGGTATGGTTTTCAGGCACTTTCCAAAGGAGCTGCACGCTGGGATCGACCCCTCCAGTCCGATAACATCAGGAAGTCTCTTTCCTGAGAAATCGACCATGGTGAGATTCGAACCCGGGTCACATGGTCAGAATGCGAATGTTCTAACCACTTGTGCGCATGACTCAACCACGTGTCCACGTGTTACATTTACGTAAGTGAATGTAAATCCGACTGGAATTCGAACTCGGCTCTTTTATTTCTCATTCAAGCCACTATCTATTAAACAACCCGTGTATCATCGTCTGTAGAAAGGTCAACTGATTCTTGATCAAAAAAGTCAGAGTTTCAAGTTGAGCGAATCATCACCGGCAAAGGAAAGAGATAATAAAAATAATTGCAGATTTAAAGTCGAAAATTCTATCCGCGAGCTATTAGGTTGGTGCAAAAATAATGTCGGTTTTTGACGTTAAATAATACGTCAAAAACCGACATTATTTTTGCACCAACCTAATACATCCACAAGTCCGTCTTATGAACCCGTTCGTCTGTAAGTTATTTTCACTGTAAATAACGTCTGCAGTCAAAAGCCCCTTTTCAAGAAAAAAAAAAAAAAAAGTTACGGATAAATATTTTTTAAAAGATTATTTCCAGTAAACACAGCCCTTAAGCGGCTTTTAAAAAAAATACTTTATTTGTTTTCTACTGAATTTGTATATAGGTATTCCTTTGAAATCGATTTATTTTATTGGAATTTAAAACATTTTTGTTTTAGAAACTTATGCTGTGTCTCCACAACCGTAATGACAATATTCCCTTAGCAGTTTTTTTTTATTTTTTTATTTCCGTTTCAATATATAATTTTTTGTCTTAGAAAATAAAAAAAAAAACAAACTTAACAAGTAGTTAAATGAAGATAGCTAACGGAAAAGTACATCACTAAACCAAATACGGCGAGTCAGTATTCAATTTTAAACTAAATGGATAATCCGGATAAAGATTAAGATAATCAAATTTTCTGTCTGATTTTTAAAACGTTCCATATACATTGCTGCTAATATTTAAACTGCTATTTCTGGAGAAACAGGCGTTTTTGTTATTTTATGATAACTTAAACAGTTATTACTGCAAAATGTTGTGAGTTCGATCCTTACCGTTGGTCAGTTTGTGGCCCTGAGACATACTAAACATGGACTAACCTAACGCTGATGAAAATCATGTCTGATATTTTCTTAAATTATATTCTCTCCAGAAACCTTTTTATATTTATCTACTTCCCGTTGACTTTTGTACGGTTTTGAATTCAGAGAACCTTGTCCGCCCTGATAACCGTTGCAATAGCCATACACACATACACAATATATATATATTTGTCTCCAGGTTCTTGATAAGATCCAAAGACGGATATGCAATGTAATTGGCCGATTTGGCATCTCGTCTGCAGTCACTCTCTCACAGGCATGCCGTCCCCTCCCTCTGTCTTTTTTTTTTACAAATACTTTCATGGTAACTGCTTCGATGATTTGCGTTCTCTGGTTCCCAGACTTCATGAATTTAAGCGTTCAACTAGGCTGGCATCTCGCTCACACCCTTTCACTGTGGAAACTGTTAAATGTAGCCGTCTCTTCTATGCCAATAGCTTCATGTCTCGCGCCTCTCGCCTGTGGAACTCCCTGCCCTTTTCCTGTTTCCCTGATAGCTATAATCTCCAGCTATTCAAATGTAATGTCAATCGACGTCTCCAGATGCCTTGATTTATCCCCTATCCTTCTCTTCATCCTTTCATCTATCGCTCCTATTTGGACGCACTCCAATTCTCTGTAACCCCTTATGTGCTAGTGGCTTCCCGCATTGCTTGGGGTGAATCGCTTAATATATATATATATATATATATATATATATATATATATATAATGGCCAAATAAACGAGTCTGATCTCTCTCTCACGCACACACACAAGTATCTATGGAGAACGAATATATATATATATATACACAAACTGGCAAAAACAAACAAAATAGACTACCCGCGAGCAAACACACGAACCCTACAACGACATAGGAAGTGTGTATGTGTGTGTATATGTGTATATTCAGGAAAAAAGGACAATAAAAAAAAAAAACAGAATTCAAGGAGACTGGAGGTGATAAATTTAATTTGAAGAAAAGCAAGAAACTGAGAGAGGGCTCTACAGGCGATAAGTGCGAGAGAAGAAACTATTAGAAGAGAACTTACGGTTACATCTAGCTATTTCAACAGTAAAACCATGAGACCTAGCCGCCAATCTAGTACTGCGTTTAAATTCATGAAGTCGAGGTACCAAGGAGGAAAACTTATCCGAACAAATGCCATGAGCATATTTATAGCAAAGGCACAGGGAAGCCACGTTACAGCAGTGGTAAAGAAATTAACGCCGAGATGCCAGATGAGGACCTGTAACACTGCATATTTTAGATATATAGCAGAATGACATATGCATTTGCAGTATCATTTTAACAATATGTGATCTCGCGTTCAGTTGTGAAATTCAGAAACCTCTTTATAAAGTCAAGAATTCTTATTTATTAGTACGACAGAATTTATCAAAACATTATTTTTAGGGGATACCCATATTTGAGTCGACGATCCGTTTATTTATTAAACAGTATATTTATTTTCGTCTACCGGTCGGAATATTCGAGAAAACTTATTCAGTAAAAATTTGCGCTCTCCGGCAGGATTCGAAACTGCACCCCCTCCCCCCTTTGAAGGAGAAACCATCGTCAGATCCGAGGTGGTTTAGACTGACTCGGCCACGGAGTACGTCGACAATCAAGGAAAGCCGAATAGTGAATTAGGAACGTAACTCTGTCTAAAACACATCAGATCTAATGACGTTTTCTCCTGCGAAGAAGGACGCAAGTACGAACTCTGCCAGAGAACGCAAGTTTTTCTTTAGTAAAAAAATTGTCGAAAATTCAGGCCGGTAGGCGAAAATAAATATACTGTTTAATAAATAAATGGGGCGTCTACTCAAATATGGGTATCCACTAAGATAATATTTAAAGTGATAAAAACTTATTTATAAAAACTCTCCAATGATCTTTTTTAGTAGCTGTTATTTTTACCTCTTGTAATTTCGATATGAATTTTAATCGTTTTTGAAATTTAAAATTATGCCCGAAATATTTGAACAAATGAAATGAAAATAAACAATGGCGGAAACTTGCTTACAAAGATTTATGTGGAAAAGACAATAACTGAGTATTTACAACGTTAAAGATCGGTCGATCTGGCTCAAGTTCCTTGTCTATTGTTGACAATTTCCTCTTTCAAACTATGCAACCGAACATCACTAAACCTGTTAATATCTAAATTATTTATAGTTTTTACGTCGTTTTCTAACATACCAATGAGTTTCAAGACAAAGTGTTGATTAAGCAGTTTTTAGTCACTGACCTCTACATTGTTTAGGTAATAAATTATGAAATCGCTTAAGCAATTTAAATCTACAGCCTTTTGATTCAAACAAAGATGATTCAAAAGGTAGAATTATGTTAAAAATACTTAATTCTTCTATGTGCCATGTCCTTTCAGAATGTTATCAATCATGGTTTTCCATTATTTCCTTCTCCTTGTAGTAAAGTTTGTCTTTTTGCCATGTCTCCTAAATCTTGTTCTGCTGTTCATATACAGACGCACGTAAGGCAGGTTATATGCTGTTTCCTCTGTTCCTCTTGTCTTCAATATGTCCATTGAATGTAATTTTCCAAGCCCTTTTTCATCATTATGTGCCCTAGAACTTTTTACTGTATCTTCCTGGTGTTACGTATAAGCTGACATTTTTGTTTTCATTTTTTCTAAAAGTTCGTCGTTGCTCACATGTTCGATCCATGGTATTTTCAGCTTTCTTCTGTAGAACTACATTTCTGTTTTTTCAAGTTTCTCCATTCGTGAGGATAATGTCCGGCATCTACTGCCATATAAGAGAACTGATATTACATAAAAGTCCAATACCATTTTGTTTCTTTCTAACGAAATTTGTCTTAATACTTTGCTTGGCTTTTGGAAAGCATCTTCCGCTATCCCAACGTGCCTTCAGATTTTAGTATAGCACGATCCATCCTCTGTTAAAAAATTCATAGATATTTAAATTGTTTACATTATTCGGACTATTGTCCTCATCTTTGTTGCCATATTTATTACAACGTTTCGGCCGTTGTACGCTCCGGCCTTCTTCAGGTAGTTGGAATGTTGACCCGAACCCTTTATTTCGCTCACTGGGGTAGACTGTTCTAGCTCCACGTGCCATATTTAATGGATGTCAGTTATCAGTTATCTCCTTGTTAATTTCCCATCTCCAAGTTCTCCACTGCCTTAACCGGGTATTGAACTCACACTCTTTGGTTCCTGTCACTGGATCTAACTAACGCCTTTATTCACTGTGCCATGGCACGTGGAACGAGAACAGTCTACCCCAGTGATCGAAATAAAGGGTTCAGTTCGACATTCCAACCACCTGAAGAAGGCCGGAGCGTACAACGGCTGAAACGTTGTAATAAATATGGCGACAAAGATGAGGACAATAGTCCGAATAATGTAAATAATCTACATAATACCTCATATCAGAAATATAGATAGATATTGATATTTAAATTGTTGTACTTGTTTGATTTTGGTTTCTCCAATTTGTAATTTGCATGTTGGGGTGTTCCCTTTGCTAACAACCACCCATTCTATCTTCTTGCATTTGATCTTTACATGGGTTAAATAGCATTTCCATTTTGCCATGGAAGATTGACGCCAAGTCAGGCATGTCATCTCGGATTTGTAATTTGCATGTTGGGATGTTCTTTTTAAAATTATTTACTTTTTTTACGTGTAAAAGTGAGCGAAGAGAAAAATGCTGACATCTTCAAAGCTGCTGGGCAATTTGGATAAAGTAATTCTATCAAATTCATTGTGAAGTGATTTTAAAGAAAAAAAAAACATTTAAATATTTGCTACTTTGATGAAATTTATTCAAAACCTTGAGAGTAATTACTTGAAAAATAATTATTTTAATATTCACAATAATTAAGAATACTGAGCTAGTCAAGAAAGTGCCTAATCTCTCCCGTTCATATTTTTTAAAGCATTTCATTGCAAGCAAGGCGGGTGTGAAAATTAGCATACAAGGGGTTACAGAGAGTGAAAGTAAGAGTAAAGAGGGGGGGTGTTTGAGAAAAGGATAAAGAGAAGGACAGAGTTCAAGATTAGGGCATCATGTTGATTGACATTACATTTAAATTTTTTAAGATTATGGTTATCAGGGAAGCAAGTAAAAGGAAGTGAGTTCCACTGTCGAGAAGTGCGAGAGAAGAAGCTGTTGGAGTAAAGGAGGCGGTTACATTTAACTGTTTTGACAGTAAAAGAGTGGAACTGAGATGCCAAACTTACTAGTTTGGCATCTCAGTCCCACGCTTAAATTCATATATATTAAAATGTTATAATCCAACTTAGAAAATTAAATAGTAAAAGTGCTTACGTCCATGTCACATTGAAACATCGGTTCTTGTAAGATCACCGAAGTTAAGCAACATCATTACCTAGATGAGTAACCGCTTGGGAATATCGGGTGCAGTAAGCTTGGATGTGTGGATGGTGTAATTGATAATGGTTTGGTATTTGAAATCGGAGAGCCAAGTTCCGATTGTGGTCGGGTTTGTTATATTCATTTATATGCAGATACACGTTTCCCACCCGCACAAAACTAGCTGTAGATTAATTAGTAGAACGTGTATCTGGAAAAATCGCAAATATTTCTCCAAAGCTTTTACAGTCTAAAAATATTTTCTCGTTTCAAATAATCTGCAAAAGGTTGATTAGCCGTAAGAAACAATTGATTTGCAGAGATGTATGAAATGTCCGTTGGGTGAATTAAAATTTGCTAAATCTGTTTCAGGTCCACCACGAACTTATGGCGATAGGGATTTATCACTATATATATATATATATATATATATATATATATATATATGCGTGTGTGTATGTATAGTTTAATTATTTCATCTCACGCAAAGCAATAAAGCCACTAAGACGTAGAGTGTTAGAGAATGAGAAAAAATACACTATTAAGTAGGAAGACAAGTAAATGAACGAGAATTATGAAAACAGAAGATGACGATCGACATTGCATTTAAATTTCTGAAGATTCAAGTTGAATGGAAAGCAAGAAGCCGGAAGAGATTTCCGCAAGTGAGAAGTGCGATATAAGAAACTATTAGCATACAACTTACGGTTAAATATAGCCGTATCAACTATATGTCTGGATAAGTTCTATATATATATATATATATATATATATATATATATACACGCACGCACACATATATTTATATATAGTGAGTGAATAATAATAATAAAGAGACTATCTCAGATCTACGCATCAGAATTTTGTGTGTTATGTGAATTCAATTCATATCAAGATTATTATTCAATTCATTTTAGCCTCAATGGAAATCTAAGAAGAAAAAACAGCACCAACCCCGGTAATAATAACTACAACAAAGTCAGTTTCAAGTTCAACAATCACCTTGTTTTACTTATTAAGAAAATGACTAAGTAACAATTCTAAACGTCGCTACCAAAAACGTCGATTCCAAATTGTAGTCATGACAAACGTCACTGTTGAACATTAAAGAAAAAAAAAAAAGAACAACAACAACAACAAAAAAAAAAAAACTTCAAACAAGTTACGAAAAAAATTTAAAACTGTGAAATTTACCAAGTAGACATAACTCTAGGACTTTGGGAATAGTTCCAAAAGCAACAAGAAGAAAAACTTGAAAGAAAGAATCGAAATCTGAGTAGAACTTGACAAAGCTTGGTGTGCCAAATTAGGACCCAACTTGCTCCACTCGCAATCGTCTGACAGACGTGCTTGCTCAGTAAAGTTTTAACTCGAGAAACTAATTACAAATAGGGATCTTATTTAAAAAGTAATCAAATCACCAGGAAAAAAAACAAACAAAAAAACAAAACTTGTAGGATTTTGGATTGAGAATTGATCGATCTCATATATACACACAGATTTTAAAAGGATGATATTATTGACAGTTAGGGATATAAATGTCGGCTAGCTTCTTTTTCTTTTTAAAAGACAGATGCGCATAAAACGAATATTGTTTTTTTTTTCTTCTTTTCAGTGAATCTGTTCGCTTTGCACGGTACGCAAATAAAACGTTGCGAGATCAGCGGAAAGTTAATTATCGGCAAAAACTAAATAATATGTATAATGTAAGTAAAAGATATATTGGCCATCATCTTTTTAAAAGAATTGTAACTTTAAATGCTGCGATGTCATTGAAAACGTCAGAAAAGGACCAATGAGGATGGTCACACTACGGATCGTAGTAGCAACAATATATCGATTTATTTTATCGACATTTAACATATTTTTGTTTTAGGAAATTGTCACGCTGTTTTTTTACATAAAACTAATAAGTTTCTCATGGTTATTTTCTCCCTTTTGTTTTAGGAAATAAGTTTTTAGTTTACTTGTTTTGTGTAATTTTTGCTTTGGCAGCAAAAGCACACATCGTAACTATGAAATTCACCGAGTTTGAAGAATGTCCGTCGCAAACCTCGAAAATAATGAAATAATTAGGTGTGCAAATTTTGACACGCGTATTAAAGGCCGCCCTTAACCACTGAAAACAACCTGGTTTCCGGTTCGCCGCGAAAAAGTGTGTGTATGGAGTCGGGTGGGGCGGTGTTAAAAATGAATATTAGCTCAAGCTCAAGAGGACCTTCTCCTCAGGCAATACCTCTCCTTCGGGAGGGCGCTGGAGTTAGTAACTGACCCTTGAGGAGTCCCTAAAAGAGGACGTACCGAGCAGTATTGAGCAATTTTTGCACGAATTTTCGAAATCTCACATTAAACCTCGTCCTTGTAACACGTTCTGTTGTGCTGTGACGTGGGCGTGCGGATAAATACCTCAAGCATTAATCGGCGCCTGAGTCATCCCCCAAAAGGAAAAGTGCCGAGGGAGATGAACAATATTTGTACGGCGATATCCTACCTTAAGATTTGTCGGGTTCTGTTAGAGTTAAATGCTTGCGGTTAAAAATGCCTCCGAGGACGGTTCTGGTTTGAAAGGAAATATGTATTTTCAACAACAAATACTGTCTGTAATGTAATGACGGAACTTTTTAAAGAGTACGATAATTTCTTTTTAGGTAGAAAAAAGAAATTTATTTATTTAGAACAGAATTCAACATAAATAAAAATACAGAGAAAATCAGGCAAAATATTAGCCTATATATATATATATAAATATATATATATATATATTCCTGTTATATAACCCACTTGGCTAAATGTAAATAAACACCCGCCAAAAAAAAAAAAAAAAAAAGAAAAAGAAAACACCTGCATTATGTATTTTTTCCTCTAGAGTTATTTATCGATATAGGTTAAACGTTTTTCCGATACAAATAAATGTTAATGACAACAGGTGAATACGAAATATATGTTTTGTTAACAAAATCGAAAGGCGAATTTTACTTTTATTCACAGTGCGTGTAAGCGAGTGTGCCTGCTTCATTATTCAATTTATTTATCTCAATCAAAAGGTTGAGTTGTACAGTAGGCGCTGCGGCCAGAAATGTCAGTAATTTTTTTCATATCACTAATAATAAAAATAAAAAAAAAAATACTGAATTTTATAAGTTGATAGAGGGAATCCAGTTTGCTATGTAAATTCAGTGAAAAGTGCCCTCCCACCGTCTACATACGGAAGCCAGAACAAATGTGCCCATACAATTTGATTTCTTAAAATGTAAATAAATAAATAAATAAAATAAATTAAAAAAAAAAAAATGAATCTCTAGTAATACGGACTTCTTTTTTTTCATATATTATGAAAAATAAAATTACAAAATAAATAAATAAATAGATTTTTACATTTTCAGTGTATTTTTATTTTTGGCTTCCGTAATCTGAAGGGCTTAATCTACAGTTATATGAAAAAAAAAAAAAAAAATTCTAATTAAACCGACCAATGACTGACAACACACAATCAAATTAAAGAAAAATAAAAGCTGGATTTTAATAAAATTTTCAATAAGTTTGATATTTTTTTTTTTAAACAAATTAAAATTAGTAACTTAGAAAATAATATGATTCGGTAAAATAAAAATAATGATAAAATAGACTAAAATAGATATTTTAAGGTTAAATCTGCCGAAATAATAGAAATTAATTTTCTAAGAATTAATAATTATATTGGAATAATTTTAATGGACATCTACTACTTCCTGAATAAATTAATACACGCGCACTTAAAAAAAAAAAAAAAAAAAAAAAAAAAAAAGAAAGAAAAAGAAGAGAAAGTCGGATCTATATAATTATATATATATAATTTTTTTTTTTAATATTATAATATTAGCTCTACTTCTGTATAGAGCACTGCCTTCTTAAAAATAAAAACAAAAATACTAAGGAACTCCGGATTATTTACCTAACGTGTTCTTTCCTAACTGTCTGCATACTTGCGCGTGCGCGCGCACACAAACACAAACACATATATATATCCATATAAATCAGTAATATGTATATTTAAATATATATATATATATATATATATATATATATATATATATATATATATATATATATATATAATTCATATAAATCTGTAATATATATATATATATATATATATATATATATAATTCATATAAATCTGTAATATATATATAAATATATATATATAATTCATATAAATCTGTAATATATATATAAATATATATATATATATATATATATATAATTCATATAAATCTGTAATATATATATAAATATATATATATATATATATATATATATATATATAAATATAATAAATAAATCCGTATAAATCTGTAATATATATTATAAATAAATCCATATAAATCTGTAATATATATTATATATATATATATATATATATATATATATATATATATAATACATAAATCCTTATAAATCTGTAATATATATATAAATCAACAACAAAAAGGTTCTAAATTATAGTCTTTTATAGATTTATTATTGTGTTTACACGCATTTACGTTCATAAGTATATTCCATATAATAAATGCTGAAACAAAAATATAAAAATATAACTGGAACATTTTAGAATATTACATTGACACACAACATAAAACAACCTTCTAAAACGTCTACTTTCGTGTGATTTCTTTCTACCCGTAGATTTAGGATTCAAAGATTAATTTTTTTTTTCAGCAAATAAGAAAAAAAATTTAAAAATGCATTTTTTATTTTATTTTTTTTTTTTTTTTAGTTTTTTTTTTTTTAGTTTTTTTTTTTTTAGTTTTTTTTTTTTTTTTTTTTTTTTACTTACCGACAATTTCGCATGTCATAAAGATGCAACATAATGCGGATACGGCTATAAGCTGGTTCCGTGCTAATTTGTCCACCTGAGTAGTGCTGGCCTGGGCAGGGTGGCAGTGTTCACCCATAGCGTGAGGAGATGACCAGGCCGGCAAAGAAGATGAGGTAGTTGCACACCCAGCTCCAGAAGCAGACGACAATGATGTGAATGAGCACGTGGTCGTCGTTGGACCTCTTCTACCCACAGGGTTTGTCAACGGACCACCTTCTCCTACTCCACTTCTCAACCCACCTTCACCACCCTCATCAAAATCTTCCACATTTGAAGACGTGACAGCGCAAGAGGTTGGGTTAGTGGTTGGGCTAAAGAAAGACGTCGGCAACAAAGAAGATACAGGGTTTACAAGTGAAGAGGAGGCCGACCCGTTGTGCAAACTTTCGCGTGCATGATTGTGGGGGTTACCTGTGGCAGCAGCGATGCCAAAGTTAAGATTTGGTCCTTGGGACACAACTTGATTGTTTTTAACGAAGCACACATCGGCAGCAAACACTTCCGTAGAAAAGAGACCTTGGGATTCGTCTAGACAGCAGTGGTGGAGATTGTGGGGGGTTTTGTGATGGCTAATAAGAGGCGGAGGAGAAGGATGGAAACAGTTGGTATGGGACCCGTCGCAGTCTTTCGGGTCGCCACCAACACAGTCACCTGTTGTGCAACTGTTTTTATAATTGCTACATTTATTGTTGCGTGAAAAGGCCGTGTCTGTTCTTGGATCCGAAATCCTTCCTCTTGTCTTGTTAATACTTTCGCACCCACTGACACGGGGTGTTATTTTATTTTTATTGTTAGTCCTTGCCTTGGAAGTGGTCTTTGTATGAAAGCGATGTGGGGTTATCACACGTGTGCAGGCTAAAATCGGGGCGGTGTCAGTTGCCTCCTCCTCCTCTTCTTCTTCTTCTTCGTCTTCCTCCTCCTCCTTTACTCCATGTGATAGATGATTCTTTGCCGGCTCCGTAATACTTCGATTATCAATACATTCATCTGCAATCTCCTTTGTTAAATTATAACTTCTACGACTACCAGCCTCTCTCTCGACGCTCGTACAGTTATTAAGTTCAGTCCAATGAGAAAGTGAACCACTGTTACTGACGACATTATTATCTTTACTCATACTTACTCCACCCTGATGACACCCGACAAAATCCTGTGTCCGGATATCAGAGAGAGTCATAAAACCATCGGAGGTGGAAGCATTAACAACGTTGCTACCGCAAGCGGAAAGTCGGACACGTTTGGTACCGCTGAAGTGGTTTATAATCGCCCTAGCATTTCTATCCTTATCATTATTATTTTTTTTATAAGTAGTCATGGTTTTAAAATTATTACTGTTTATAAGAGAGCAGTAGTGTTGTAATATCAAGAATGTTGCTGCTGAGATTACTGGAAGACGGAAAAGTGTATCGGGCTAATTAGGATGTCGTAAAACTCTTCTTGATTAATTTGGTTTATCCGTTCATCGTGATTATTTTCTCTGTTGTATGTATTTTTGCTGTCGTTATCATTAAACATGAACTGCGATATTGACAAACGTGAAGAAGATAAAAAAGTAAAACTAGAAAGAATTGTGAACGAACCACCTGCTTGATCAAGACCATCTGTTCCGTATATACCAGAGGGGTGTTTGCAAACCGTAAAAGTCGTAGTATTAGCACAAGTATTACTGTTTATGTTACGATTAATATTATTACTACTATTACCGTTGGTATTATTAATAGTAGCTGTAGTAGTTCAATTGCCGGTGCTAACTGTGGATGTTGGGGTCACCGTTGTTGAGCACAAAGTTTCTGCTAGAAAGGGAAAAGTAGCAATATTGTTGTTTGAAATGTTGTCACTCTCATTAGGTTTAATTTTGTTGTCTATATTCCGGTTCTAATTGTTCATAAAAAAAAAAAAAAAAAATTACTCACTTGTTATTAAAAATCGTTTATTTTCTTTCAGACAGTCAAAAAAACTAGACTGACCGTAAGTAGCTCTGATAAAAGTAAAACGATGTCTCTCGCAAAACAAACACGAACGTCAAATCACGTTTTCTCGTTAGAATAGATAGCAAGTATATATTTTTTTAAGCAGTATTATAATTGGTTGTTGTTAGTGGTGAGTTAAAAATGGTACACACCTCTGCTATTACGACGTTTTGTTCTTAAATGTTTGCCACAAAGAGGGAATCCGGAGAAAAGGGTTGTTGTCGGTGTTAAGAATTATTTGTAAATGTCCGTCTTCATGTCTCTTACCTAGTCCATCGTTACTGCTCCAGTGAGCAGTAGTTGCGTTACAAATTCCTCGAGCAGGACTGCTACAACTACTGCTGATACCAGTTGTATTATTTGTACTAGCTGTGTCAAGAATAAAAATAGTGGTTTTAATAGTACCAACGACTGTAAAAGTCACTATCAAAAGCGCTCGTTGCTGCAGTAGTTGTAGTAGTAGTAGTAGTTACGGTGGAGTAATGTTTGTTGAATAAGCAGTTGAGATCCGTTTGGCTGTCATCGCTGAAGCCGTCGAGTGGATGACAAAAAAAAAAAAAGAAAAAAAAAAAAAGAGGGATAAAGTGAGGGTTGTTATCTTCGGCCGTAAGGAGCGGACTGAAATGTTAGATCGAGTCTGTCGAAGCCTGTGCGATATACATGCGGGGTAGACCTGATGGCATGGTTATCTCTGTTGCGAAAGCAGTGATCTGTAAAAAGAGAAATGCGTGAGTTACGAGAAATCTTTCCAGTGTTTCAAGTATTCCGCTCTTGGGAGTGATAGCAGCTGGACTTGTGGTTGTTGTTGGTTTGATGAACAATGGATGCGGTTCGTGTAATAAAACGAGTGGGCACACCAGTGTGCAGCAAATTGCTTTTATTTATTTATTTTTTTTTTTACAACCACGCAATTCTTTTCAGCAGCTTCGAATTCACACTGTTTTGCGGACTGGACATGTGTAGGTGACTCACACCGATCCCTAGGAGTCACCGTCCGTGTCACCATGCCCGCAAGAGTTTTTCATCTCGTTTGCAAATCTTTACCGATGTATCATGCCTTATTCACCAACACCAAAGCATATCAGACACGTATGCCAATGCCATGAGTGTATATTTACATTTTTGTCTGTCGCCAATTCTCAGACAAAACAAATTACATAACAAGGATTTTATATATATATATATATATATATATATATATATATATATATATATATATATATATATATATATATATATATATATAGGTTGGTGCAAAAATAATTTCGTTTTCTAACATATGTTACTATGTGAGAAAACGAAATTATTTTTGCACCAACCTAATATATATATATATATATATATATATATATATATATATATATATATATATATGAGGAACACTTTGCTTTTGAAATTTTCTTAGAAATTATTTACTCACCAGTTACTTAACATCGCCTGAAAAGGCACAAAGTACCAAAACACGAAAGCTATTGTTTAGCGATTTCAACATATTTTTGCTCTAATCTCTTATAATAAAAATAATAATATATTGCTCTACTTTGTATTGAGCACTTCGGTGGAAGTAATGGATAGCAGCTCGGATTGAGGAAACGGAGACCCGAGTTCGAATTCCAGTCGAATCCATTACATTCACTTACGCGCTAATACCTTTGGGAAAGGTACGAATCCTCTTCTTCTCCACCCCACCATGGGTAAATAGCAGGACAGAGTATGTTCTATAGCCTTGGGTGGCCACTGGTCTACGGTAGAAAGAAATGGCAACATACTGCGGGAAAAATCTGCCTTGTTAGTCAAGTATCGAAAGATATATGATCAACTAATCGTGTATCACGCATGACACATGACTGAAATGCTATGAGCAGTGGAATTTTACACCTGTTCTGTTTCTCATTTGGATATATATATATATATATATATATATATATATATATACAAGTTTGAATTCTGGATAAAGTTGTACGCTCTAAGACCCATTTAAACAATTCTCCACGTGCTCCGTTCGTTTGTCAAATTACTTGTCAAAGCTCTATTTACTGGCATGTCACAATGATTGATAGAGAAGGATGGGTTAGTGAACACTTGGTTAACCAACTTGGTTGACACTGAGGTCAATATCGAGTAGCGACTGTCTGTTTAATTCTTGAATGCAATCTTCAGACAATTTGCGTACAAGCAACAGACTGTCGCCACTCGGCATTCCAGCAACCACTTTTAACTTGACACACACTCTATTCCTGATTTTGAGCCCTTTTGCCACCCAAAATAGCATTCCTTAAAATTAGAGTTTTATCATATATATATATATATATATATATATATATATATATATATATATATATATAATTTTTTATGAATAATTTTAATAATTATATTGATGGTTTCGGCTCTCGTTTTCGAAACATGAGAACTCTTATATAGCGAAGGTATCATATTTAAAAAATAATTATAAGGAATCATATTTAAAAAAAAATAATTATATGATATATATATATATTATATATATGATATATATATATATATATATATATATATATATATATATATATATATATATGATATATATTATGTATATATGATATGATATATATATGATACATATATATATATGATATAAAGATATATATATATATATGCTATATAAGATATATATATATATATGATATATATATATATATATATATATATATATATATATATATATATATATATATATATTCAGGTAAGGTGAGAACGAGTAGAATTCCAACGTTCGTAACATTTAATTTAAAAGAGGGCTCAATACAAAATAGAGCAATATTATTAATTTCAGGATATTACACCGAAAACATGTAAAAAACGCTCCCAAATGTCAGTCTTGTTTCAATGTTTACTAATGCATCTCATCAGCCGATTCAAAAGCATTAATTCGACATTATCTCTTGCTACTTTAAACTTTATATTTAGTGGATGCTTGTATTTTGAAAGGACATTGCCCTTTTTGGTGATGTTCGCCTATGAAGAGCGACACAAGTTCAAAATCTGTCGAAAGGCTCATTTTCTTTATTAAGATTTTTGAATACACAGGTAGATATAAAGTTGTATATTATTCCTTTTAAAAAATATTACCTACGTTGCTTACACTATTTACCAGAAAATATAAAATCGTTCTGGGGATGTTTCTCACATTCCTAAAATGGCTTGTTTCAAAGTTAACCCCAGTCGAACCTGGCAACTCTACCCGGCGAAGAATCTGGGGATTAGGTTTAGACGATTAAATGTTTCTGAAAAGTGACAATATATATATATATATATATATATATATATATATATATATATATATATATATATATATTATTTAAAAAAATATGATTCCTTCGCTACATAAGAGTTCTCATGTTTCAAAAACGAGAGCCGAAACTCTCAATATAATTATTAAAATTAAATTGAATTAAGGTATCAAGCCCTGTTTCATCCTCACGCGAAAATTTAGGAAAATTCCTAAATTTTCGCTTGAGGATGAAACAGGGCTTCATACCTTAATTCAATTTAATTTTAATAATTATACTGAGAGTTTCGGCTCTCGTTTTTGAAACATGAGAACTCTTATCTAGCGAAGGAATCATATTTTTTTTAAAATAATTATAATTTAAGCTCTGCTTCTGTATGGAGCACTGTTTCTTAAAAATAAAAACAAAAATACTAAAGAACTCCGGATTATTTACCTAACGTGTTCTTTCTTATTTTTACTCACACACACTCTCTCTCTCTCACGCACGCACGCACATGATTATAGTCAGTGTAGACATAGGAACGAAAACTTAATGTCTGCCTCTAGTGCGGTCATTAGACTAAGTGCCTATCGGCCTTTAGTCGGCCCTATATGTAGACCACTAGCCGAGTATAGGAGTTACGGGAATGAGGAAACTGACTATTTTCATTTCTTGTGTTTAGGGCTAGTGCTTATTGTTATTTATGGCTATGATTTCTAGATTTTTCATATATTTATTATTTCATTCATTTATATATTCCATTAATTTATTGATTTGTTTTGCATATTGGTTGTAATTGGTTCTAAATTTTGGTATTCGGAATAAGTTTTATTAGAGTTAGGTCAGGAGATTTCGTTCTTTTATGGCATGATGCGATTGTAGGTAGCGTAGTAGGAATTTGTTTTCCACTTGCATTTGGAAATGATTTCTGTTTTTTTTTGTTTAGGAGTTTATCTTATTCTGGAAATGTGATCATGGCTATTTTCTTCTCTAGGCAAATTTAACGATATTTTCAAGCGCTGTTCTCAACTGGAGTTGTTTTACCTATTTTCCACTTTATTTTGTTGTGTTTTGCGTTGCCGTATACACTTTGAGAAGATTGCGCTGCTAGCATATATTCTGCTTTTAATAGATGTTTTGTGTGAGTAGCTTTTTTGTTTCCAGGAACCGAGACACGCGCGCGCACACACACACATATATATCTTGAGACATGTTTCATTGAATAATTTAGAGATGTTTTTCTACCTATTTTCAATTGGATCCTTTCTTATTCCCAGAAAAGCTTTTTGGTGTCATTATTAAAGGAAGAGAGAACATTACCGTGTTGACACATACTATTTTATTTCGAGTACTTTCGACATTAGCACAATGTCATACTCAGGGATTTGTTTATTTCAAGACAAATTAATGTAGTTTACATCGATTTCAAAGACAAAATTGCTGTGTTCATCTAAAAGCTCAAACCCTTTTACTTGTGAAGTGAAGAACGTTGAGTATAGTGCTGTTTGATTGGCTTAAATAACGCTTCAGGGGAGGTAACTGAGTTATGGTGTTGTCGAGAGATTTTTTAAAAAACTATTAGTACAAACTTCGATATTTTAAACTATCTACTGTAAACATTTTAAAACATTTGTGCAGTGTCCATAATTCATTTTTATTAAGGTTTGTTTTCAATTTTTTAATATAGTTTCAAGAATTTTTTGATTATGTTTATTATTTTCATAAAAAGTATAAATGTATTTTCAACAAGAATTTGTCTGAACTGCGAATGGGGACAGGCATACTGTTGTAAATGTTTAGTAATATATATATATATATATATATATATGTGCGTGTGTGCGTGTGTAATTCCCCATGTATAATACGCCTTTATCCATAATGCGTACACCTAAGATTGTACTGAAAGTGTGGGAAAATGCTTCTACTTATGCATAATACGCACCCTTTGTTCGGTAATCAAACCCTGTAAATTGTACCTCTCTTCATTACGGCCAGCGTTTCCTGCTCTTATTTAAAAAAATGGTTTTAAACACAAAATAATATTCTAATTTAGTTTTATGATAATTCTTATTTTATTTTACGGCAATTTTTAAAAGATTTTTTTTATAGCTGTGCATAATACGCATCCCTGATTTTGCTTATTATTTTTTTAGAAAAAGATGCGTATTATACATGGGGTATTACGATAAATGTTTTCAGAATGAAATACATATTAACCAACGAATAGTAAGTAAATATTTTGAGATGTATTGGCTTGGTCAAAATGTTCGTTTGCTTATTATGTAGAAAATTGACTTTATAAGCCGAACGAGCTTATGGGCCAGATCACTCATGTTTCAACTTTTAATCTCTACTTAAAATATTGATAATAAAAGGGTTTGATGAGTGTCAAATTTTATTATGAAAACAAAAATGTGCAACGTAAGTTTTTATTTATAAATAAATTCAAATGATAGAGGCCAGAGAAAGATGTAATTGGTTGACATAGTATCCCACGTACATGAATAAAATATTAATTTGCCAAACATTATTTCTTCTGATTATTTTGACTTATTTAAATAATTCCATAAACATAGTTTTGACTTCGATTAATTTGTAGTATTGTGTAATGTCAGACAACAACAATGCTTATTACGAACGCTGTAGGTTTTCCAACTCACAAGTGAATTTTGACAATGCGGATATAAATTGCTTCTATAAAACCACAATGAATTAAAATAATATCGAGAGAAACATTGCTTATAAGTCGCATTTTTAAAAATGATTTGTATTTAAAAGAAATAACAACGATGAAATATTTATTAAAATAGGGTTTTAAGAATTGTTATGCAAATTAAATGGTATCGTTTGTGTTGTAAAGGCAATTTGTTAGTCATTTATATAAAAGGCAAAATATTTGATTTAGGCGGTTTTATCCAACTGACACAAGTTGGGGGACACACAGCCAAAATTTAGCCTTACGCAAATTTATAAAATATTATACTTACGACATAAAGTATAGGCTAAAAGTCTGGGACCACCCACTAAATTTCGAAGAATCTTATACAAATATAGGGTTCCGTGCATTTTCAAAGCTTATTTACTAGCTCGCTCACTTCGGGTTCGAAGGACGTTTGCTTCTTCAGGAGTATCATCGTGTATTTAATAATAATGATAATAACGATATAAATATTTTACTGGAGACATTTTACTTAAAATTGTAACTCATTTTGCCTAATTCACCTTGCTGGCTAATGGTAATCTTAAGGTGAGCATATTTTAAATTTTCGCTAAGCCTTCTCTAAAAGATTGGACGCCATTACTAAAATACCTACAAAATATCCTAGTATACAACTGTGGCACCATTTAACGAGACAGAAAGGGAAAAGAAAGAAAAGAGGAAAAGGAGACGCTAAGGACCGAATCGTGGGTGATAAGCAAGAACACACACACGGCTAAGAGACAATGGATAAAAGGATATTTTGATAAGTAACAAATGGCGAAAGAGTGTCATTACAATGACAGGGAAATTCTGAGTAAAAAGAAAGAGAAAGAAAGAATCAGATATGTTTTGGCATCGACTGTGTTATCTAAGGATATGAAAACAAACTATTGGTACGGGAAGACATCTTATTATCAACTACAGACCGGCTGGCCAAAGAAAAAAAAAATTCAAATGAAAATGTTATTTCGATAAGTGACGAAAAACAGGCAACTAAAAGGACTTTGGACAGATATGAAAAATTAAAAACCACCTACGAGTGTCCGTTGACCGATCTTCCTTCGACGGAACATCCTTGGCCTGCGACAATAAAATTATGTTATCAGAAATATGTACCGAAGGAAAATGAATGGGAACCTAGAAGTGTTTTTTTTTCTTTCTTCGAGGCGACAGACTGACTGAAACTTTGGAGATGTTTCTTTTTGAGACCGTGTTAGGAAGACCACCCATTCTGATAATTAGCGATAAAATACCTGACGTAAACCACGTGTAGAACAAGAGTTATGACCGCCATTGTCATATTGTCCCGTTCGCGGCCAGAGAAATGATAACGGCGATTAAGAGGAAGAAAAGGGAAAGAGAAGAGATAATTTTTTTTTTTAGTTAAGCAAGATAGTTTTTTTCTTCCTGAAACAAAGCCGCGGATTCGTCCACGCCCGACTGGGACATCATTGGTCGAGTGGTGATCACGTGACGCACGAGGGAGGCTGTTGCAGCCCATCTGGAGGATGAGTAAGAGAGGTTGCTACGAAGATGTGGGGAGGGCAGTTCACGCCCCTCTGAAGTATGATGAGAAGGTGGGAGTGAGGAAATGTTCCCAAAAATGGAAAAAGGTGGAAATTCCTAACCAGAGAGGTGGATATGTATTTAGAATTATCGAGGAAACCCCCCGGCGCCGACAAACTCACCCCGGTTTTGGTCGGCGCCCAGATAAACGAAGCCACAACGAGCAGAAAGGAGTTGAGTTGAGTTCCAGCAGTTCCCAGAGTCAGTCTTCAGTTGAAGCAAGCCTTGCAGATAGCTGACCAAGATTCACGCACATTCCGGACTTCTCTTCAACCCAAGAACAATTATTTTGAAGAGCGACTTGGATCCAGATCACCGAAATAAGTTTTTTTTTTGACTTTCGTCCAAAGACCCACCGAAACACCAATTTCTTAGAGAGCAGACAACTTGAAGTGTTAAAACTTGCCTAGTGAAAAACGACGTGTCACAATCCATAGGACGGGTCGGGAGATAGATGCAGTCCTATGTATCGAACAACTAGACATAAAGTTTGTTACCTTTTTCTTTGATACTTTGAACTTTTGAGTTTTCATTTTATTGTCTTTTATGCATATTTGTGTGGTATCACCCCCGTTGAACTCGGTTTGCAGTACGGCCCCAACCACTGTTTGATCTCGTCTGCCTAAGATCAATTCACAACGTGGGGAGGCGGACTGGGGGATCAGTGCAGTTACCTTGGTAACCAGGCGTTGGAAGCGAGTTGGGAACGACGAGGCTGATATCAAATCTAACCAGATTCCCACCCGAATCACCAAAAGGTTAGAACGTTACATTTGGAGCGGCGACACCCGAACGGAGCAGCGAGGAGCGAACGGCTGGCGCCGCGGCGAGGACGTCACAATTGGTGCTGTTTTTGGGACGTCACAGTTGGTGCCGTGGTAGACTAGGATAGAACGTCACGGTTGGCGCTGCGACCAGGGGACGGCGTCACACAACGCTACGATAAAATCCAAAGGAAACTTACAATATATATATATATATAAAGCAATTAGCCCCAAGCAAGGCAGGAGCAAGGCAGGAGCAAGGCAGGAGCGCCACTAGCACGAAAGAGGTAAACGGAGGATTGACAACAAGAGTAAAGAAGCGTGTTTAGGGAGAAGATAAAGAGAAGGACAGGGAACAAGAACAAGGTATCAGAAGATGTCGATTGACATTACAGTTGAACATTTGAAGATTATAGTTATCAAGGAAGCAAGTAAGAGGAAGAGAATTCTACAGACGGGAAGTGTGAGGCATGAAGCTATTTCAGTAGAAGAGACGGTTACATTTAATCGTTTCGACAGTGAAAGGGTGGAACTGAGATGACAACATGGTAGCTCGCTTAAATTCATGTAGTCTGGGAACCAACGAAAGTAGTTCGTCGGAACAGTTGCCGTGAAAATGTTTATAGAAGAGACAGAGGGAATCCATGGCACGTCTATGTTTGTGTTTGCGTGTGTGTGTGTATCGGTCCCTGGAAACAAAGAAGCTGCTCACACAAAACGTCTATTAAAAGCAGAATATATGCTAACAGCACAATCTTCTCAAAACATATACTGCAAAGCAAAAACGCAACAAACCAACATGAAAAGTAGGTAAAACAACAGCAGTTGAGAACAAAACGATAACAAATATTTGCCCATAGGAGAAAATAGCCATAATTACATTTCCAGAATAAGATAAAATCCTAAACAAAAGGAGAAGAAACCATTTCCATTAGTTTCAGCATCCTTGCTTAGTAGGAGTTAATTTGACCAAAACATACTAATTATGAAATCCAGAAGGTGGCCCTAAACTTTTCGACTATACTGTTTGAAATTCGGTCGCAATTTCTTCGTTGTCTAACATTGCCCTCTTTACATCTGAAATTCTTTCTTTGATATCTCCATTTTAGAATCAATTGATGATAAGATCATTGGCTTGTTAACCGCCATGATAACCGACTTTTGCTCTTAACGCACAGAAGCACGCATCAACACAAACATTTGTGTTCGGTCTGTTTATCTGTTGGTTTGATAGAAGATTACAGGTATAACGCAGGGAATGAAGGCTTTGGAGCTTTAAAAATACATTGTCTCGACACTAATCTATGGACAACGGCAGAGAATAGACATTTATCGAGAGAGATTTTAGCGGCTGAAGAAACCACGCTTAAGCTAGTGTGCAATGTACTATTTCTTTACAAATGTTGAAGAAATTCAAAGTGACATAGTTGTGGTTCTATAAATGGATGCTTGGAATAACATGGACTGAAAATTAGAGGAACCGGGAAGTTCTAAACTGATTGCTTGTTTGATTCGTTTTTTACAGCTTATCAACCCTTTGCAGGTTATTTAAAGCCAGAAAACATTTTTTACATTGTAAGAATTTTTTTGCGGAAACAAAAATAATTTAGTGATACAAGTCTTATTAGTTAACCCAACTTGGGGGAGAATATGTGGATTCATACCCTTTCTGAAGGGTATCTGTCTGTTTCATATATATATATATATATATGAAGTTTTCTTGTGTTATTATCGCGGAGTTTAACCTCTCCGGATCACAGTCAATACCAGTTAGTACACACTTCTCGGCAGACACATGCAATATAAATGATCGGGTTAAGTTGTCATGAGTTTTCCTTCCCATTTGAAGACTTTTTATCGTGAAACCAACACTAAAAGGATTGCTAACCAGAGCTCAGAGGGACTCCTTTCACCCTCATCAAGGGCAGCTAGCCCGCGCTAGTTCTCAACCTGGTACTTTACTTTTTAGCTCCGTGGGAATATATATATATATATATATATATATATATATATATATATATATATATATATATATATATATATATATATATATTCCTCACCGGTAGCACTAACACATTCTTTAGGTGCTGAGTAGAACCTAACCGTTATGTAATTTAAATAAATAAGCAATATTTTATTAAAGACAGCACTCAATGTGCGGTATCTATCACACACACACACACACACACACACACACACACACACACACACACACACACACATATATATATATATATATATATATATATATATATATATATATATATATATATAATTAAACTCCAGGAACAGAAACTAATTACCGCAGAACCAGAAATCCGTGATCTACTTAAAGCAGAATATATAAAAGACAGACTTGATAAAAAGGAAAATTCATCTAAACTCTTAAATAAATCACTAAAAATTTCTGCAGAAAAATTACGCAATTACCCAGAAATAGTAATTAAAAAGCTGAAAAAGCAAACATTTTTGTTGTTTTAACCAATCTGACTACAATTCAAAAATTGAACAGTTATTCGAGGATCAAATCAAATTTAGAATTGTTACTAATAATCTTACTGCTAAACTAAAAGCGAAAATTATTAAAATAATCACAGCAGACAATGCGGAACAAGAAAATCTAAAACTTACCAAAGTAATCGGAGTCTATAAACCAGGATACATTTATGGTTCTATCAAAACTTTCCACTCCGCCCTATTATATCCCAAATTCCCACTCCTGTCTACCAACTAAAACGCTTAACCAATTAATTACACCATACATACCTAACAAATATAGCATTAAATCAACCCTTGAACTTATACAAATATTAAAAACTGAAAAACCTAATAATAAAATCATAGCATCACTTAACGTTGAAAATCTGTTCACTAACATTCCAGTTAGAGAAACCATTGACATTATTATTAAAAATATATATAATAATTCATCTCTACCCCTTTAAAAATTAAGCCTAAAATATTAAGAAAATTATGTTTAACCTGTACCACTGAAGTCCGATTCTATGATCACAGAAATAAAGTATATGTGCAGTGTGATGGTGTTTGAAGGGGTTCAATTTTTGATCCAACCTTCGATAACTTCTATATGGCTAACCTAGAAAATAATATATTTAGTACCACCAAAAAACCCTCCATCTACTTAAGATACGTAGATGATTGTTATGGTGAAACACCCCTATTCTATAGTTAATAGACTCTCCCAGCTAATATAAGTAGGGGTATGTAAGAGAAACGAGGGTCAGTCGATGTCGGACGACCGGCTGAACGGTTGAACTCTCTGCCTTCGGGCGGAGAGTAACCCGGACGAGGCTATGCCGAAGGGCAGAGTTTCATCCGGGGAGGTAGACAGACCCGATCCCGTTTATGCGGGGTCTACGGGAATTTTTTGTTTGAGCCTACGAGCTCGGGAACCCCACAGTAAATTTGGCCTCGTGCCACATGTAACTGCGTGGGGCAGTTACTAAATAGCGTCGATGTCGGACGACAGTAGTGCCACATGATGCCCATGTGGGGTGGGGTCGACTAAATATAGTCAGTCAGTCGATGCCGGACGATCTTTAGTCGGATACTAAAGTATCAGCGACCACAACAAGATTACTCTGCGTAATACCTATTATATCAAGTTCCTAACGTTCTGTACGTCGAACTATTTAGGACCGAGTTAGTACGAATACAAGCCTCCATTGCGAAATTACTCCACAACAATGATATACTTATTTTAGTTAAATCATAGAAGAAATAATGGAACTTAAAAAAAAAAAATTTCCAAAAACTCCGTCCTCAAATTCACATATGAACTTAAAAATAACAAAATCCTTTTCCTTGACATTTTAATAGACACAAATAACAACACATTTACTACCTCTCCGTATATATAAAAAAAAACAACCAGCAAAAACTCTTGCACTCTTAACTATAAGAGGGAATGTCCGGATTACTGCCAAATACAGAATTTAATTAACCGAGCACAAATTAATTCCTCCACAAAAAGATTTTCTACAATGAACTTAAAAATATTAAGCAGACTCTCATTAATAATGACTTCTCAAACCACATTGTAGATGAACAAATAAGTTGATATATAAAAAAACATCAACAGACGTCAAACAGAATATAGTATTTCCTCGAGGGACATTAAATATATCAAAACTCTTATATTGTAACCAGATGGATGCTAACTACAAACAGGATGGAAAAAAATCATAAAGAATCTTATTTATACGAACATATCTTCTATGGATTCTAATAAAATAAAATTACGGTAATGGATAACAACGCCCAACTTTGTAGAAATGCTTATAAAGTGTAACCCGGATATAAGAGAGTTGTCGGGACCGGAGACGAAGTCTTTTATATCCGGGTTTCTCTTATATCCGGGTTTGGTCTATTTTGTTTAGGTAAGTATGGCTCTAATTTGGGACCAGATAAAATCTCTCTTATATCCGGGTTTCTCTTATATCAGGGTCTCCTATATCCGGGTTACACTGTATTAATGAACAACATATAGTTTTGTATTACTTGCACCCCTGAGGACGATCTTGGAAAGAAATCGAAAGTACTTGGCAAATGAAAATAAAAGAAATTTAAACATCTATAGCACATTTCTTTCATCCTTTAACATCAATACTCGGAAGGTTATTCGTGAGTATGAACGGATTTAAATAAAAATTAGCAGACATAATGTCTGTAATTTATTCAATCAGACATGTCTAAAAGAGAATTTGCTGCCTAAATACACAAATATATATATATATATATATATATATATATATATATATATATATATATATGTGTGTGTGTGTGTGTGTGTGTGTGTATGCATATATATATATTAGATTTTAAATACTTTTAGATTGTAAGATATTTTTGAGATAATAAGGATTTAGAGATACTAGTCTTACTAATTAACCCATAGATGGGGGGAAGTGGTGGATTCATACTTTTCCCAAGGATAGTTGTTCGTAAGTGAATATAAGGAACACGACTGGAATTGGGACTCTGTTCTCCGATTAACAATTTCGAATTATTTTCCATTACGTCATCCGCACATACAAGCTGATAGCACCTGGTGTTTTCAAACGATCACCCATCTAGGTACTGACCAGTCTCGACGTTGCTTAACATAATTGTAGTGGAGCTGGTGCTTTAACGTCATGTGTCCGTAAACCGAGGAAGTTCTAAAGAAAATGGGAACTAAAATCACGTTAAAAGACAGCAGAAATATCTTGGACATAATTTGAGGAAAGACGGCTTGAGACATTTAACACTCACGAGACATATTGAATTTAAGAAGAACAAAAGAAAGCAGGGAATAATCGATCTTAACAAGTTTGCATGAAGGGATGGCAGAACAGGAACAAAGAGTAACAAACAGTGTTAGGGGGTACGGTGGAGTAATGGATAGTGGCTCGGATTGAGGAATCAGAGAGCCGAGTTCGAATTCCAGTCGAATCCATTACATTCACTTACCTGCTAATACCCTTGAGAAAGGTATGAATCCTCTTCTTCTACCCCCAGCTATGGGTAAATAGCATGAAAGACTGGGTTCTATAGTCTTGGATGGCAACTGGTTTAACGCAGAAAGAAATAGTAACCCACTGCGGGGGAAAAATCTGCATCGTTAGTCATATATCGAAAGATATAGGATGGCCTGCGCGTGTATCACGCATAATACAAAACTGACTAACCGAGAGTCCAGCTTTGCTTAGAGCTATAAGAAAGAGGAAGAAGTGGAGAACCATGATCGTGCACGTAAGTGGAAAAGTACAACCTGAAAGTTGTACATTAGTAAAATTAGACAGAAACTCAAAGAAATGGCAGGAATATTAATAAATCTGACATTTAATGAAAGTGAGAATCCATATGGGAGAGATTATGATGCAAACAAAGAAGGAAAATAATTTATTAGACGGCAGACAAGAACTCAATCATCTCGTCAGGTCTCCCAGTTCGATGTCAAGCAAATAGAACGCAATTTATGCTTGGTAATCAATGATTTGTTATCAGTTTATAGACCAGCCAATGAATTCAGTTATGTTTTCGTAACATGTTTGTTACACGCATCATGACGGATGCTTTCAAATGTTCTACGACTCAATAATTCGATTTTTAGTCATTAAAATTTGCGATGGTTATGCTTCTGTTTCTATCACGTCGTAGTGATATTTCTAAAAGTAATTCAATTTTGCATTGAACGCAAGATCTCTTTTCAGCATATTCCGTACTGGAAAGTTTAAAGCAGTACCTGAATAGAAATCAACTTGGCGCACAAAACAAAATAATTAAACCATTTAAAACCTACGAAAAAAAAAAAAAAAATCTCAACAATATTCTTTAATGGGATGTGTATCTTCAATTTCTTTCTCAACGTTTGGGTCACAACCCACAGTAAGGCTCTCAGGCAATTTTCAACGGTCATCCCTAGGTCGATGTTATTCTGATGTCACCGCCTTGTCAAATCAACCACAGTGCGGTTCGAAAGCAGGTCTTATGGTTGGAAGCACTCAGATATGTGCATATACATACATGTATAGGCTATCCAATCCCTATTGCAGGCACTTGCTCAGGCGCATTTGTTACAGTTTTTGGTAAAGCGCGTGTTATCTAGCGATCAACAGTTTGAACAAGGCCAGCACGCTCAAGCCCTCAGCCACGATGACTTCATGGTAGCATAGCTATCGAAGACCCCCAAGGATTCCATCTGCCCCATTTCACTCACAACTCATGGTAGGGTCTTCAGGCACTTTCCAAAGTTGCTTCACGCTGGGATTGACCCCCCCCCAGTCCGATAACATCAGAAAGTTTCCTTCTTGACAAATCAGACATGGTGAGATTCGAACCCGGGTCTCAGGGTCAGAATACGAGCGTTCTAACCACTCTTGCCCACATACATATATACATACATACATACACGAGGACGACAACCAAACAGGAAGTAGTAGACAATGAGGTTACCCTCGCCCCAACGTCCATAAATTCGTAACCTGGCAAATATTTATACTCAGATATAACTTGCGCAGATGCCCTTGATGCAACGACAAGTACCAGTTAAGATAATAAGAGACTGTGTTCCATATGATTCAAGTAGTTTGATCGTATGACACTGGCGGGGTCGTTAATGCTCCAATCATATCACGATGACATGAACTTTGACATTGATATCAGATACATACATGCATGCACACATACATGGTGATTGCCTTCTCGTTTCTGAACAAAGCTATCGGTTGACATTACACCATTGCACATTTCATCACCGCGTCGTTCCAATGTGGCATTTCCACCAAGCCAGGGACCTTGTTAGCTTTCATTGAGATTGACTACCTTTTTTGATCTCGGTCACCCACTGCGTTTTAAACAGACAAAATTTCAAGTTATAGTTTTAACAAGCAATGCTCGTACTACAGTGTAACCCCGATATAAGAGAGTAGTCGGGACCAGAGAAAATATATCTTATATCCGGGTTACACTGTATAAGCTTTTTAATGAAACTACTCTCTCTGAACAACAATAGCATACGATTTCTTTTGTTTGTTTAATGGCATATCAACTTCTTATGGGTCATTTTATACCAAAATTTAATTTTCTTGGGAGCTTGAGTATTTTTTCTTTTTACAAAAATCAGTTGATGGTAATTTATTTCTTTTTTTTTTAAATCAATATTTTCATTTTTTTGCCCAAAACTGGGACCCTAACAGGTGCTGTCACCCCGGGTTAGGATGGATCTGGGAATAACAGCAATTAAGAGGTGGTTCCACGCTCCTCAAAACCTCAAACATCTTGCCATTGGATTCAGTTTATCGTCATACCCAGTACGGATAGCTTCCAGCCAATAAGGACTGGCTTCCATCATTACATGCAATGGAAGTCGTAGGCCTTACACAAGCCTGCCTCCTCCTAGACGGTTGACTTAACAAAGACTAACGGGTCCTTCTCACCAAGCGAGTTAGGTGAATCTGCCTCACAGTTTTCCGCCGATAAATCTACTTGTCCCCTAAGTGAGACCCTAACAGTTATTACTATTCTGAGTAAGAGTGGACTTGAGAGTAACATTACCAAAGGAATGACACCCAGAATTCTCGAGCTAGAACTTCACCAACGGATGTAGTTTATATGTTATGGCAATTTACTCATGCACGCATGGACTCTATCAGCTATAAATAGGAGCAGATACTGCCTTTTGTAGAGGGAAGTTTCCAACAGTCAGCACTGGCAGTAGGACCAAACATTCTTGCTGTAACACTCTCGTTTGTATATGTTTGTATTACTTTACTGTTAATATATTTGTTTAACTCAATTCCACTCTTTGCATCATTATTTCTGGCACTAACAAGGCCACAACAGTATCATATCTAGTATATATATATATATATATATATATATATATATATAATATTATTGGTTAATATACACACACATATAAAATATATAAATATATACCCATAAATACATACGCATACATACATACATATATATCTATATCTATCTATCTATCTATCTATCTATCTATCTATCTATCTATCTATATATATATATATATATATATATATATATATGTATGTATGTATGTGTGTGTGTGTGTGTGTGTGTGTGTGTGTGTGTGTGAATTTCCAAGAGGATAGAATCCAGGTAGAACTCAATATACTCTCACTAAATTTTATTGTTTTATTCCCGGAGTTATTTTTTTTCTTGAGACTTCACTGATGATCTTTTGTTACCACGGAGCACTTGTCCAAGGCATGCTCCGTACCGAACCCGGCGTCACAACCCATACTATCATCACCGAAGAAATCAATGAACTCTGAAAAGGACATTAAATTCCCCGGTGTCCTCGATGGATGGAAAGACGTGCTGAAGAGGTGTTCAAAGTCTGCGTACCACTCTTCATCTCCCCATCAAGATGTCTCAGAGAAGCAATAACAGCCGCAAAAGTAGCATCCATAGCCGCGGAGGTAGTAGCAACAAGAGCAGCAGCCGCAGCAACATCAGTAGAAGCCACAACAACGATAGGAGCAGCCGCAGCAATAGCACTAGCAGCCACGACAACAAGAGGAGCAGCCGCAGCAACAGTTGTAGCAACCACGACAACAAGAGGAGCAGCCGCAGCAACAGTAGTAGCAACCACGACAACAAGAGGAGCAGCCGCAGCAACAGTAGTAGCAGCCACGACAACAAGAGGAGCAGCCGCAGCAACAGCAGTAGCAGCCACGACAACAAGAGGAGCAGCCGCAGCAACAGCAGTAGCAGCCACGCAAACAAAAGCAGCAGCAACGGCCACTACAGCAGCAGGAACAACAACAATAGGAGCAGCAGCTGCCGCAACTGGAATAGTCTATGGAGGTAGAGGAAATGCCTCCACCTAGAGGTCTTCCTCATTGAAAAGGGGGAGCAGAGAGAAAAGTGGAAGAAGAACGGATTGTCGTGCCGCAACGACATTGAGGTAGTATAAAAAGTGGTTGAACAGTACGAGAAGGTTACGGGGTTCAAGATTAACCGCAACAACTCTTCTGGTTTGCGGCTAGGTTCGTGGAAGGTCGCTGTACTTCCGGGCCCCTTCAGTTTGACAGACTGTTCTGTCCGTATTCTCAGCGTGTATTTCAGGCCGGATCTTCAATTGGAGAAGAACTGGTCGGAGGTACAGGCAAAAAAGGAGCACCGATCTGGACTTGGCTCCGAATGCGGTTGTCCTTAAAGGGTAGATTTGACGTGTTCTCCGTGTACGTCTTGCCTTTTATCCTTTACCGATGGTCTGTATTTCCTCTCTCTAATGATCTTTTGAAGGCGCTCGAACACTTGCTCGTGTCTCTCTTGTGAGGGGTGGCAGACCAATGGTCCAGAGTGAGGTCTGTGTCCAGCGTCTGTGTACTGGGAATGTTGCACATCAAGGCAGCCTTTCTTATACCGCGCGTTGACAGAGAATCCACTGTGGGCGAGGAGTGTTCGAGTTGTCTTCTCTAGATATACTATCACCCATTTTCCTACCGTGGTTGAGTGCTGCCGTAAGCCACGGCGTCACCAGAATTTCCTCAGCGAGTATCGTTAGGACTTGCGTGTTACTCCTAGGCTCAGTGAGCTTTCCCGGCCTAGCAGCGCATTTTATCGGGGATTAAGTGGAGTATCGGATCGCATTTCTGTACGGCTCGGTTTGCCCGCGATTGAGTTGCGCTCGTTCTGGTCCTGGGAACCAGCGTCTGATTACCTCAGTAACACTTTTTCGCTTACCCGTTGTTTGATGTGTTGTCTCTCAATAGCATGAATTTCAAGGCGGGCTTTGAAGAGTTACCCGATTGTCACAGGTGTGGTCGTAGCTTAGAAGAAACAACTGGGTACGCCTTCTTCCACTGTCTACTGGTGCGCCTATTTTGGGACCATGTTAGAGAGCTGACTGCTCGTATCAATCCCGAACATCTATGTTTATCTGTTTTGTGTCGCCCCCGTCGTCCGGAGTGAGACAATTTCTGTTTTTCACGTTGCTAACCGTGGCAAGAATGTTAATGTGGGTGGCTGGAATGGAAAGAATCGTATAAAAGGAATACTATTCTCCCCAGGATCTGATTGGATTCTTTGGACATAAGCTCAGGATGAAGAACTGAACTGACAGAATGCGTTTACCGTCGGCACATTTCAGCAAATGGTGGATACAAGTTGTGAGCCCGAATCACTTGAATTGGGCCAATCTTGATTTCCTTTTTTAGTCTCCTAAAGTCACAACGGGGTGAATTCCTGTCGCACCCCTTCCTTGGTTAAGCTAATCTCCTTTTGTTCATCTAGTTAATATGAATGACTGTCGTTCCCGTCTTGGCCCCGATTTTCACTCTTGCAATGGTCCAGATCAAAATTTCCAATATCAAAGATTTTTGTTTTTTTATCTTTGCTTTTTTTTTAAATATATCTATCCATTTCCAGACTGATTTGCCCCTTACCCATCAATAGCGACTGTACTTCTTGATTTTTCTTATTGGCAGAATACAGCTCTTATTTCTTGTGGGTTGGACAGGATATCGTAACAGAGTTTTGTTTTTGTTTGAATGTTTTGTTTCATTTTATTTGGATTCCTGGATTTCATCTCTTTCATTTAATTTCATGTGTAAAATTTTATATAATTTTGTAATAAAATTGTAACAAAAATTGAAAACATCTGCACATATGAAGACATTCTTAGCATCTTGCGGGTTTTATCAGGACCGATGCGAAGATGTGATATTGCGGTACATGTAGAATTAAACGGAGAATGATGGGTTCTTGTCGTGATTGCGAGTGGGTTGCAAGTCAGATTAGCTAGGTGTAGGATAGACAGTGTTGATTAGCCTTTTAAACTTCTCTTCCGACCTTGTGTCATAAATAATGTATAAAATCATTAATTAACTATCAGGTTGGTGGAAAAATAATGACGTAATAATGTCGTTTTTTGACGTATTTTTTAACGTCAAAAAACGACATTATTACGTCATTATTTTTCTACCAACCTAATAATTTATGAGAAGAGTTGCAGCTGACAAATGGCACACAAGTCGATATCCAATCAGCATCGACTGGTTCATCGTGGAGAATGGGTATAATGCTTTGAAATACCCGAGACCCCTAATGGTTCTTGGCTAAAACCATCACTGATGATGTGTGCCAAAGTATCAAACCGATGCATTTCATGAGATGGAATGTTACGCCTTTTCTGTTCATTTCGAACGGACATTTTTCATTGGTTGCAGTTTTTAACTTGTCTAATCGTTTGGTTCTGTGGAAGTCGTTCACCGTCCAATTCCATCCTATACACATATTTTAGACAAAGGCTGGACTTTGGTATGTTTAGTGATGATTCCATACCATCGTTTGTGTTTCAAAACTATACATCATGAATCCTCAAACTTTACGAACATCAACTGGAATATTTTGTTTTTAATCATATCACCCAAAGCAAGGCGGAGATGCCACTAGTACGTAGGGGGGGGGGGTTACAAGTAGTGAAAATGAAAGAAAAGACTGAGTATAAAGAGGATTGAGGAAAGAACAAAAGATGAACGGGATTTAAGAATGCAGAAGATAGTGATTGACGTTGCATTGAAAGCTTTGAAGATTTTAGTTATCAGGGAAGCAAGTAAACGGAAGGGAAGCAAGAGAAAAGAAACTATTGAAGTAGAAGTGGCGGTTAAATTTAACTGTTTCAACAGTGAACGGGTGGGACCTAGATGCCAATCTAGCAGTACGCTTAAATTCATGTAGTCAAGTCACCTGGGAAAAAAGCTTGTCACAGCCGGTGCTATGAAAATATTGTAGAAAAGACAGGGGGAAGATACGCCATGTCGGTGAGAAAGTAAGTGAAGCTTAGGCTCGATTAAATTACAGATCCTTCTTTGGATTTTGTCAAGAACCTTGAGATGAATAGCACCAGACCAGATTTAGCAGCAGTATTCAATACACGTTCGAATGGCAGATTTGTAAATGTACAAGATGGATTCTGACGAAAAATAATTTCTTGCATGAAACAAAGACTCAACTTTTCTTGCAGCATCGAACCGCAGGCATTTAAAAAAAAAAAAAGATTAGAAATTATTTTTTATGTAAGGGTAAAAATTCTCTTGCCTCTTTCCTCCATTATTTTAACATGATGAGATCTCTGCTTAAAGATTTAGTAATTCTTTCTTCAACTTCTATTTGTCTGTCTTTTTCTCTGAGATGAGGTATTATTATTATTTATATTATTCAGACTGTTATCCTCAACTGCCATATTCAGAACGTTTCGACCGTTGTACCTTCCGAACTTCTTCAGGTGATCGGATTCTATTTCTCTTCCTATTTGGTTTGAATAATAATAATAACATTATAAATAATAATAGCGATTGAATACGTGTAGCTTAGATGTGGCCGAGAGTACGGATCAACCAGTAAGGATCGAACTCACTACTCACTCGTAATTGATCTCGCAAAACAAACTTGCTAACCATTACACCACCTCGCGGTGCTTTAATATAAGTAATCATAAACACATGGAAAATTAAATGAATATCCTTGTGTCAGTAAAATCTAAATATTCTGACCTGATAGAACTTGAAGCATCACAAGGACAAATTAAGAAAGAAGAGAACTATGGTGAGTTATCCCCCTTTAGAGAAGACAGTGGAATGAGTTCAGTTTTAAATTCTAAGGATATTACCAAATATGAAAAAATAAGGACAAAGAATATAAAAGCTGAAAAGTTATGACTGCAGTTACTAAGATGAAGATAATTGTTTGAATAAATTAATGTATATTCTTCAATAGGAGTAGATAGGTTCGCCTATTGCCCGGTTTAAACTCCTCCCAGGTCTTTTGAACAGAGGTAGAGGTTTATCCCTTGTTTCTTGTTTAGTATTGGGTTTCCAGTTCCTTCTAAAGTCTTCGCATTCTCTTTCGTTCTTAGTAGCCCGTTGTGTCCTAGTGGCATTATCACCTTGCTTGTGGTGAATTGATTAAAAAATATGTCTTTTTTATTGAATTGGTTTATATAATATTGGAAAGGATGTGTGTGATGAGCAGTTTACAAGGCATTGGTATTTGGTTGGAAATTAATGAGTCAGTCACTACGCTTCTCTAGGTTCAGTCTGTTCCTTAATTAGAATCGCATTTGTGTTGCTAGAACTAGCTTTAACGATATATGAGCTATACACCCTTATACAAATTAATTAAAACAAGTGCTTTAATTTCTTTTCTTTCAACATACGGTCAGTTTTAGACCCCCTGGAATGACAGGGTGTAATCGATTTCTGTTTTTCCTCAGATTAGGTCATTTGCAGTGGTGTACAGTAATATGAATCTATTTTCGGAGTGTATGATGAAATTTGTTTGGCCTTGAAAAATATTGCGTCATCCGTGATTGCATCAGATTTTTATCACGCTCAGATACTACTGTCTCGACTGTCAATTAGTTGTCCTCCGGTCATTGTCTGCAATGGACATTTCTCCAAGGAAGAGTACGGAAATTTGTAACGCTGCTCGAACACAATGGCAAGCTTTACCAGAGAACAAATCAAAGTACTATAGACTGGACTGGAAATTCTCCTGATTTATATCCAGTCGAGAATCTGTGGTCAATCTGCAAGGAACGATTTCCTGGAATGGATATACAAAGTACTAACATGTACACTGGGTCATGTTTCATTGGAAAAATACGAAAAATGTAAATAATGGAATTTTTCGTTTTGTTTCAATTAATTTACATATGGTTGTAACAAAACTCCTGCACTGGGCGGATTTAGTAGTAATAATTACGTTACACCAGGCTTTTACTTTTGAACAATGACTTAGCATCGTAAAGTTCACAGGTCAATCGGTTCATCTTGAAAATGAGATGCAGTGACTGCATTTTCTGTTTCCAAATCAAACGAATAAAAAACCTATTTAGGTACGCGCATTTTCTCAATTATTTTCATTTCCTGACTTATACTAATGTCAATTTTTGGTCCAAACATTTTCGTCAATTCCTCGGTGTTCATTGACTCCTTTTGACCTTCTGGCATTTGTTGACTACTTTATGACCTCCAGGCATTTATCTACCGCCTTTTGACCTCCCAAGCAGTTACAGGCACCTTGGATAATGCCATCGTCTCCTGGGATCCAATATAAATCCTTTTTAGCATATTATTATAGGCTACCTACTTTTCATAGCTTTTGTTTCAGAAAACGGAACTTGATGTTTAATTCACGTATGGCATATGGAAATACAGTACTGTACATGTTCACTTCTGAAAGCAACACATCAAAGCGATTTATATAAACCAAAGCCCGTGGAAAATATTTTCAATGCGAGATTGGGATGTTTTTATTATCTTGCTTATTACGCGCGTTGGATAAAGTTGATTATTCATAACATTTTCACGTGATCCCTATCAGCCTCGGCTGATCTACCGACCGGGGAGCATCTCGAACTCTACAGCATGAATCTTCTCTAACCGCTTTTAACATGTTCGATTATTCAGAGTATTTTCTATAAAAGACACAAACCTTTTTGCGTTTGAGTTGTATTTTTACCTTTTTTATATATATAAATATATACCAAAAATATCCATTTTCTTTATTTTCCAATGATAGAATCAAAATCAATTAAAGGTATTGATAGTATGTTGGTTTGCTCCTGCCTGGTAGAGTTTTCGGTTTCATTAACCCTTTGAGCCCTGCGTTCCTGAACAGTCAAAATTCGCAAATAATTGGCATGTAATGTTTCATAGCAGATATAAAAATAGTTATAAGTGTTTACCCACCATTCAACTGGTAGCTGAGCATTACGTCATTCTCTACCACTGTTCAACCGGTGGCTGGGCATTACGTCATTTTTCTCTACCGCCATTCAACCGGTGGCTGGGCATTACGTCATTTTTCTCTACCGCCATTCAACCGGTGGCTGGGCATTACGTCATTTTTCTCTACCGCCATTCAACCGGTGGCTGGGCATTACGTCATTTTTCTCTACCGCCATTCAACCGGTGGCTGGGCATTACGTCATTTTTCTCTACTACCAGTAAAGCGGTGGTCAGAGCTCAAAGGGTTAAGCGTGACACACATCAAGCAAATCCTCGAAAAAAAAAAAAAAATGAATTTTGATTCATATTCTTAACCTCTTTCCTGAAGCTGCTAACCCCGCCAAATTCCTAGCATACTTTTATTTATTCTTGATTTTTTTCAAAGGAATGAACTTACGTCATTAGCAAGACTAGCTTGCTGATAGTTAGACTAAAAAAGAAACAGCTGAAGTTTCTCGGACACATAATGAGAAAAAAGGGCGTGGAGAATCTTTCCCTTACAGGTCATAAGAGTTAAAAAGCGGCGTGTGAACTACCTGACGAGTGTGTGCAAATGAATGGAACGTAAGGCAGGAGGAGAAACGCTGTTAAGAACCACAAAAGATAGTGAAACTGTGGGGAGACATGATTGCCCACGCTTTGTATGGAGACGGCACACAGAAAAAGAAGCTTTCTGAACATTGCTCTCCATGCCGTAGGGGGGGGGGTGTCTAAGGTACACATATCTGTATGGGCATCCAATGGAAATGATTTTAATCAAGAGATTCCGAGAGGACTTAATGTCGGACATAGGTTAACAGAGTTTCTCAAATCATTATTTGAACATGAAAAATGAATATTTTATCCATGTCTCTTCAGGACATAGGTTTTCTTTAATATCTGTGAACTGTCATGACTTCTCAGAAAAAATAGTGGAGTTGTTTCCCGTTACGTTTTTCACGATTCTGAATTCAGAGTAGTCCTTCTATGAGACTAGCTGCCAACGAAGGCTAGAAGGCCTATTTTGCTCTGTAATTTGATTCATAACTGGACGAGGAAAAAGCAGATTCAGAGTAGTCCTTCTATGAGACTAGCTGCCAACGAAGGCTAGAAGGCCTATTCTGCTCTGTAATTTGATTCATAACTGGACGAGGAAAAGGCAGATTCATGCCTTTTCCAATGGTATTCGGGTGAAACAGACAAGGCCGAAATTTGAACTCAGCTCTCCCTGATTACTGATGACCATTACGGTGCCCGAAAATTAGAATGCATCGCATAACTTTAAATTTTTAAGTAAATTTTGAGTTCTTTATGCCTATGTCTCAGTTGTCCATTCATTTTTTTTATCGCCATTTCTCATTTGCCCATCTTTTTTTATAATAAGAATGACTTCTTTAACTGAGAGTTTTATGAGGTTGATGTCATTTCGATCACTGTTAAATCGTCAAGGGAAAACAGTCTGAAGAAAAATCTAGCCCTTTTTTTCTGTTTATGTACACTTAGAGATGTCGTCTGTTTCTATGAAAATTTATGCGCTTGACTGATGTTGGTGAATAAAGAATTTTTTTTGTAAAAACTTGTGTCAAATACAAGTAAAATCTTTTTGCAAGAATATATGTTATTTTATTTTTTATTTATTTATGAATTTTTTTGGGTGGGGTATGAAAGACATTAATTTTTCAAGCCGCGGCATCTTCGCTCGTTCGTTCTGGCAACTAATCGATGACTATCAACCTTCTTTGATTATTCTTGTTTTCTAAACATTCCTGACTATTTTAATTCTTCGTTTTTTTTTCTTCTTTTTCTTGTCTTCTTTATCCTGATTCCCTACTTTTGAAACCATTTCTCCTCCTGCTATTAATATATTTGCGTTTTGTTTCTCACTCTCCGCTGAAATTTATCTCTTCAGCATTCTCAATCACAGAATCATTTTGCATGCACCAATCACAATGATCAGATTTCTCGGTGCACGTATGCTCAAACTAATTTTGAAAAGAAAAGAAAATCTTGGACGAAAATTGGTTTTGAAATTAAAGAAAATTTTTGATGAGAAGCAGATTTTGAAAAAATTAAACAAACCGTTAAATATTTTCTAAAAGTAACTAAAAATGATATCAAATTTTATAGAAAGCAAAGAAAAAGTATATAAAAACCACCAAAGTAGGACATTATTAAATATATATCCAGATGATATCACATTTTATCGGTGCAACTCCAAATATCGAGAGGAACAGAGTCTGGCAGATGATCTCTCATCCGATCTACTTATAAAATCTCAATGGGAAAAAAACTAGTTTGTAACATTCAATACTTCTAAAACCAAACCAGTAACACGTCCTCGGTATGACGATAAGCTACATCCGTCAGTAAGGCCTCGAATTGGGAGGTTTTGAATAGCGTGGCACCTCCTCTTAATTGCTATTGTCCTCAGATCCATGATGACCCGAGATGGTAGCACCTGTTAGAGTCCCAGCTATGGGCAAACCAGTTAACCACTAAACTGGGGTCAAAAACTATGAAAGTATAAAAGATTTTTATAGGTAAAATACCAGCAATACATTTTTAGAAAAAAAAATACAATATTACCATCAATACATTTGACTCTCGTCAAAAACCCTCTTTACAAAAATAAATCAATAAAACCTCATCTACAAACTGATTTCTTACAAAGAATATATATTCTATTCATACGAACTTAACCTAAAAATCTTGTCAGCATTATATAACCCATTGAGGTGTTGATATGCTGGAAAACAAAATAAACCAAAGCAAATCAGTAACGTCTGATTATCACTTTTCTCTCGTCATGATGAGTGGTTCTAATCTCAATGAAGTCCATGGCCTTGAACCTTGATAATTAATGAAGACATACATCTTTTTAAAAGCAGATATCTTTAAAAGGTTCTTCAATATGTGTCTATATCTCTGAGAGGAAGTATTATGATTACTTACATTATTTACATTATTCGGACTTCCTTGCCATAAAACTGAAATATCCGGAAAAGGCATGGCACGGAAGAGGCATGACGAGTGGAACTAGAACAATCTACCCCGGTGGACGAAATGAAAAATTCGGTTCGAAATTCCAGTCACCTAAAGAAAGCCGGAGCGTACAAGAGCCGAATATGGCAATGAAAATGAGGATAACAGTCCGAATAATGTAAATAATCTTTAAAAGGATACTGACAATTTTCAATTCTTTCGTAAATGTTGATTTTCTTTTTACTGCTGTTCACACAATATAAAGCCCAAGATCATCTGAAGATAGACGGTCATTGAATGAGTTTTTTTGTATGCAGACAAACAATAATTAAAAGTAAACTCGAAGACGTTAAGATCGAAATAATTGGGAAGCATACTCTCAGTAGTCTGTTCCACAAAGTAGCTGTTCTTGGATAGAACCTGTCTGGATGGAATTTCCTTCTTAGCAATGGAATACGAAGAAAATGAAGATGATTTGAAGCTGGATAGATGACGGGTCTAAGATGTAAAAGTCTGAACTAGTAGAACTAAGAAATTTAGACCGTCAGTACATTTGCTATGAAAATAGCCATTAGGGAGTGGCTTGCGGTGTTTTGCCTGTGAGAAAAGGGGTTGTATGGTGCAAAATAATTTATCACCCACAAAGCCACGGTGATACTCTTGAACTCTGTCGAGGCTGGAAAGTGAGGGTTGGACATCTTTAGCTCACAGACGAAACGTTGCAAGCCACTCTTTTGTCTACCGCTGTTTCCATCGAAAGTGTTCAGACTAGTTTTAACTCTCACGGCTAAGACCGGCCATTGTAGCGTACCACCCTCATTTCCTTTGTATTTCATTGATGATATGTAAGTTCCATTCTAACAGCTTCTTCCCACGAATCGCTTGCATTGTGGAAGCGACTCACAAGAGGATGCTTCCCCGATTATTACAATCTTAATCTGTTCAAGTCAAGGGTTAACCGTTGTCTTCCACACATATCCACATAAACTGTGCCTCTGTAACCCTTTACCTCGTGGCTCTCGGGTCTTTTACAGTTTGAAGATTTTTCGATTTGGCTCATGTAAAGATAAAACATGGCAGGAGTTGTCGTATACTCTCTGGGGTGATACAAGGAAGTGACCATTTCCAAAGCCTTTTCAACAATAAATCATAAATTTGAGTTTCACTAGTGGTTTGGGGTGAACATCTGTTCCAATAGATGTTCACGACATGTACCCTCTATTTAATCAGAATTGTTACATCCAAGCAATTTAGAAAAGAATTCTGTTTTGACTTTACAAAAATTTACAAGAGCTTAAGTAAACAAATATCAGATAAAATATATTAAAGTAAAATATGAATCCAAATAAATATCCGTCATAGGTATGACGATAAACTACACTCTTGTCCTGGGTAAGACGATAAACTATGTCCAGCAGCAAGACCTCTAATCAGGAGATTTTGAGGAGTGTGGAAGCACCATTTAATTGTCGGTGTTCCCAGGTCCATTCTGACCGGGGGTGGTAGCACCTGTCAGGGCCCCAGCTATGGGAAAATAGTTAACACCCAAATAGGGGCCAACACTATAAAAGTTTAAAAATATGTTTTAATAGGAGCAATACATTTTTGTAAAAAATTATTACGAGGAATAAATTATTACCTGAAATACATTACTAGCAATACATTTTTGAAAAAAAAATATTACCAGAAAAACTCCTTGAAAAAATTATTAGGAAAAAAAAAATTGTCAGCATTAAATAACTCGTTGAGATTGATATGCTGTAAAACAAACCAAACCAAACCAAAACAAAACAAAACAAAAAAAATATATGCATATACAGACTAATATGATTCTTGTACTTATATAGTACAATTGTATGCAAAGTTAAGTATTTGTAAAAATCTGAAATGAATAGAGTGGTAAATGATGGCCGACTATAACCCCGTACAATTCAGAGAGAGGCTCAATTAAATCTTTTCTTGGAATCTACGGCTTAATTCATAAAAATTCTAAAGAACCGAAGTTAATTGTAAAACGGAAATGACCGTTAAAAAATAATTCAATTTCATTATTCGCTGTTTGCTGAAAAAATAGTAATGATTCATTGAAATCAAAGGCAATATAAGTCTTTATTAGGAATTTGTTTTATAAAATAAGGGAAAATTGCGTAAAATTTTATAAAATAAACATCTTCACGTAGACTCATTACGTTTCTCTCTTTTGGTTTTTCTTTGAATTACACATTGGAAAATGCATACATTCACTCTCTCACACACACAAACAAATACAAATATATATACTGATTTTCCAAGCGTAGTTCAGATTGGGCACAAGGCCGAAAGTATGGGGCACCCAGTGAGGATCGAATTTACTACTCAGTCGTAATTGTTCTAGCGAGACAAGCTTGCTAAACATTACACCACCATTATGTGTGTATGTGTGTGTGTGTGTACAAAATATAATTGCATCTATAATTGCAGCTTATATACTTATATAATAACTAGCGCTAAAATTTTGGATGTAAAGTAAAAAGAATGTTATTTTTAATTTTAACTGAATGTATGTATCTAGGAATGTTTTATTTTACAAACACCGTCACCACACTGTGGTCGTATTTGATCTGGTCATATGCTGTTGTGAAATGAACATGTCATTTTTAATCAAACAATATTTCACATTAATATAAATTTTATATTTAGTGGATACACGACTTCGGAATCTCCTGCAACTCTTCTAGAGGGTCTCCTTGTTTAAGTTGATGAATGCTGTCATAATCTTTGCCTTCAGTTCATCTTTGGTGCTACAAGGAGTGAGTAGGGAGAATGTGGCCTTCGACGATACGGTACGTTGCGTTAGTGGATTTGTTGGAATTTTCATGCGGACCGAAACTGGGGGATCCGAGCTTATGCAAAATTTTGGTTTTTGCATGACCATAATAAATTTTTGCAACAGTTCAGGCAGAATCTTAGCAGCCATTTCTTTCAACACATAATTGATGTTATTGAGTGTTGGCTTTTTCTTTTCTTTTTTTTTTATCAATAATGTATTTATTGTTATTTTTTAATTATTAATCAATACATTCAGTTAAAAGTAAAAATAAAATTAACCTTGATAATAGCTAAAATTATACCCGCTCGGACATACAGATCATACGGTTCGGACAATTTCTACATATATATATATATATATATATATATATATATATATATATATATATATATATATATAATTATTTATTTAAAAAAAAAAATTATAACATAAATATGTTATAAAATCACTACAAAAATAGCCATTTTGTTTCAACACCCTCGGTGTCTTATCAAGTGATGACGTTGAATGTAAAATAAATGGTTTTAAAAGTTTCAAATTAATTAACAATCCTTCGCAAGGGGAAAACGTTGTTACAAAGGCTAGATAGACCAATCAAAACACAAGTATAGGAAAATTCAAAAAGCTTGATAATGAAGTCATGTTATAATATCTATTCAGATGTTTAAAATATGGGTAGTATTAAAAAAGAATTTTTTCCAACCAATAATTACTAAATTATATGATAAAATTTAATATTAAAATTTAAAACTGCTAATTACAAAATCAAAATTTAAAATTTAATCGCTATTAAGTTTACAACTATACAATTACTGAGGAGAAAAGAAGAAATATATATGCTATTCAATTTATTTCTTCATTGAAGTTACTTTAGCTAATTTAATATCCGGTCCTTAGACAATGTATACATTTTAAACCTAAGAGTGTGTGAATGGGGTCCTAAAGTCACGCGTAAAACAAACGCAATCAGATTCTAATATATAAGCACCAAGACATATTTATATATATATATACACACACAAAAAGAGACGAGACAGAGAAACACGAGGGTGTTGAAACAAAATGGCTATTTTTGTAGTGATTTTATAACATATTTATGTTATAAATTTTTTTTTTAAATAAATAATTATATCTGCTCTACTTTGTATTGAGCACTCTTTTAAGAATAGTAATTGTTGGTTATTGGAATTCATTCCATATACACCAATCATATACTTGGGTATATATATATATATTTTTTTTTTAAGAGTTTCACCCCAAGCAAGGCGGGAAGCCACTAGGACGCAAGGGGTTACAGAAGATTTGGAGCAAGATCAGATAGGAGTGATAGAGGAAAGGATGAGGAGAAGGATAGTGGATAAATCAAGGAAACTGGAGATGTCGATTGACATTACATTTGAATAGTTGGAGATTATAACTCTCAGGGGAACTGGAATAGGGAAGGGAGTTCCACAGGCGAGAGGTGCGAGACATGAAGCTATTGGAGTAGAAGAGACGGCTACATTTAGTAGTTCCGACAGTGAAAGAGTGAGAGCGGGATGCCAGCCTCGTAGGGCGCTTAAACTCATGAAGTCTGAGAACCAGCGAATGCATCTCCTAGGAGCAATTACCATGAAAGTATTTGTAAAAAAGACAGAGAGAGGCGACGGCGCGTCTGTGAGGGAGCGACTGTAGACGAGATGCCAGAACAGGGCCAATTATATTGCATATCCGCCTCTGGAGCTTATCAAGAAACCCGAGGCAAACAGAAGGCGCTTCAGACCATATATAGGAGCAATATTCCATGCAAGGGCGAATTGTTGATTTGTAGATCTGAAGGATCGATTCCGGGGAGAAAAATTTCCTGGCGCGGCACAGGAAGCCAACTTTCCTTGCGGTGGACGAAGCATTTGACTCAAATAATTTGTTCCATCTCAGGTCAGCAGTCAACGTGAGACCGAGCAGCCGCAGAGAGGTGCTCTCGAGAAGTTGAGCGTGAGACATTTTAATGGAGGGCAGGGAAGGATCTCTGTGGTGATTAATAGAGAGCAATTTTGTTTTTGAGGCATTAAAGTTGACCAGCCAATTCCTGCCCCAGTTCACGACCGATTGGAGGTCCTTTTCGAAACGCACGGCCAGGTTAGTTTTGTCAGCGACACTAGATTTGTTTTTGAGGCAGGAGTAAATTGTGGTGTCATCCGCGTAGATGCCAACTTGGGAATTTATGGCGTCAGGAAGGTCATTTATGTAGATAAGGAATAGAGTGGGGCCTAGGATGGAGCCTTGAGGAACACCTGCGTTCGTGGGATAGGAACTGGAGGAGAATCCGTTGAGAACGACCTTCAATTCACGGTTTGACAGGAATGATTGTATTAGGTCAAAAAATCGACCCGTAATGCCATAACCCTGGAGCTTGCGAAGAAGGCCAGCATGCCAAACCCTATCAAACGTTTTGGAGATGTCTAGGGACACGACATGAGCTTCTCCGTTATTTTGAAGAGTTTGGTGGACAGTTTAAGTGATGGCCGTAAGCACATCAGCTGTAGATCGGGCAAAGCGGAAGCCATATTGCTTGTCTGAGAGCAGATCATGGGATGTAAGTTGGTTAACCACTTCGGTATTGATTAGGGCTTCGAAGACTTTACCGAAGAGGGGTAAGAGGCTGATAGGACGGTAATTAGAAGGGTCAGAGGGGTCTCCAGAGTTCTTGAAGACAGGAATAATCGAAGAGGACTTCCTTGAGGCAGTAGTTATATAGTTTACAGAGGGCGGGCGCCAGTTCAGGTGCGCATTTCTTCAAGACAATGGCTGGTATCCCATGTCCAGAGAAGATAAAAACCATAAGAACACAAGAAAAATTAAATAAAACTTAACTGCATTAGCTTGTCAATCATTTTTAACGAAACTTGTATAACAGAGGGATTGTTACCCAAATACATTATATATATATACATACATACATATATATATATATATATATATATATATATATATATATATATATATATATTCAAGCAGAGTGTATCTCTAAAGGAATAAAAAGATAAGAAGAAAAAACTATTCAAACTCAAAGTAATTTACTCAGATGGAATGTTCCACTATCGGATCTTATCAAAATATAGATGTACGCCTCGGTTTCTTTCCAATCTCACCTTTTCTGAAACAATTATTACTTTCTCCAGCCAACATACACGACCACGAATATATATAAAAAAAATCTATCTTTGAAATTCATTTGTATAAACATCAATAAAAATGCATAAATTATTTTAGCATTATATAAAATAAATGAAAATGAGAAAATAAGCAGACATTTGCTCGTATCTCCTGACGAGTGGACAGGGCGATTACTAAAAGGTTTGTCTACGAAACTCCGGAGTTGGGGTGCTGAATATAACATCAATCAGCTAATTGACAAATTTCACATTTGTATCAATATATATATATTCATCCACAGACTGTTTCGTTGTATCACAGCTCATCAGCGTGGTAAGACGTCCGATTGCCTTTGGCCAGGATCGAAACCCGGCAGAATTGACGTCAGTCGGATAATCTACCCCTTAGCCGTTGGCACACGGCAGGGATGAATGTGAATTTAAGATTATATATATATATATATATGTGTGTGTGTGTGTGTGTGTGAGTGTGTGTCTGTGTGCATGTATTTCATCTGGCATTTGCCTCAAGAAAGAAAAATGAATATAGATAGAACACTTAAATATGAAATAAAATATTGTTAGAATGTAGCGGAAAACTCTTTTTCATATTGTTTATCTCGAATCAGTTTAAAGTATTTTAGCCAAACAGTGAACATAATCCCTACTTTATTTTAAAAGATTGAAATTAGTATTAATATGTATATGAAACTGTAAATAGAATATATAAAAGTGCAATAAATGATGAAAAATAACTTCGTATCTTTTGAGAGGTTAGTTTTCTTGCTTTGAACGCAATAACATTTACAATTAACTTGGATTTTGAGTTCCAATTTATTAGGTTGGTGCAAAAATAATGACGTAATAATGTCGTTTTCTGACGTTAAAAAATATGTCAAAAACGACATTATTACGTCATTATTTTTGCAGCAACCTAATAGAACAAAGAAAAAGTCGCCATTTTTGTAGTCATCTTTCCTTATTGTTTTCATCAACATATTTGTTTGTCAATCCGGTTCAATATATTTATTATCACTGTTACACTCAACATGATATATAAACATCCTCATTTCTCAGTATGTCTCACAAAAATGTTGAACTGACTAACCGAAGTGTTGCATTAACAACAGAAAAAATACAGAAACATCAAAAAGATTTTACAATTTGAAAAGTTTTGTCACGGATTTATCATATATATTTTTAATAAATAAACCAAAGGTCCCTCCTCATTTTTTCTATTTACAAAGTCCGTGCCAATTTACTGATGGATACACAATGTCAAAATCATTTAGTTTTACACAATTCTTAATGGCACTATGGCAAAAATGAGAGTCGTTCAGTGGTCGTACTAAATATGATTTTATTCATTTTTAATGTCTAACAGTAGGCCTTTATCTGTATATCTTTCCAATACCGTCACTTTCTTACCTCTGAGAGACAAAAAGATGAACAAAACTGTTGTAATGTCAACGAACACTCGTTTGACACTTTTGTGATATCAATGAATACTTGTTTGACACTTTTGTGATGCCAACGAATACTCGTTGTCACTTTCGTAATGCTCGTTGTAGTAGAGACTATGTAATCGCAGATATAACTATAGTACGTCGTTGAACAATGCTAGTGCCAGACCCCTTCGAATAATACTCGCCTAATAGTGATCCGAATAGAGAAATAGTATAGTGAATAGAGTAGAGAAATAGCGGTCTGTATAGTATTAGGGGATAGAAATAGAGATCCGAATAGTAATAGAGGATAGAATAGATATAGCGATCGTTATTCGTCAGCTACTTCCTACATATATGTGTTTCCTCTGTGGTCACGTGGTCTACTTAATTCAACAATGGAATCGCCTGTGTTTTCTCACTGGCGATCTATGTTCAAACTCATGTGACGGCAATGGCACTTTATTCTTATAACACACACACACACATACACACATGTATGTATATATATATATATATATATATATATATATATATATATATATATATATATTGTAATGACTAAAGTAGGCAGGTGTAGGCTTTAAGAAAAGCTTTATTCAACTGAGAATAGGTGGTTCGTGTATAGTGTCCTTTTATAGACCCAGTAAACAGAAATTGCTCTCTCAAAGAGGAGAGTAACAATACAAGAGCAGACCACTCTTGATTATTCATAATATTATTCATATTTAATTCTTTCAAGTTCCTCAATATTTCTTGGGCGTATTTGATAAACAACAACAGGACCTATGAAAAAAAAAATCATTTAAAACATGATTAATTAATTAATTAACCCCCTAATAGTGCGCGACATTTTCTTTACCATATATATATATATATATATATATATATATATATATATATATATATATATTATGAAATAGAAAAAGTCCGACAATTATTTTAAGACATTTTTTATGTTTATACGTTCTTTTTTTTTTTTTAGATAAAAATATTTAAGTAAATGCTTTGTTTATAATAATCAGTATTAACGACATTAACCGGCCTGAATGTCCGAGAAATTTTCATAGAAAATATGCGTCCTCCGACAGCAATCGAACTTGTATCCTATAAGGAACAGTCATATAGCCAGAGGTGCTTTACTAATTTAGCCACAGAGGAGCGTTTCGGTTAGCAAGGTCGATTTTACTGTTTTTAAACTTTAAAAAAAAAAAGACAAGAACGTATAAACATAAAAATTATCTTAAAATAATTGTCGGACTTTGTTCATTTCATAATGTGTCACGTCATTTGTTTACATTTGGATACGCATCAAGCAGATATGAATGTACGAGAGAAAATCATGGAGAATTGTAGTTTAAAAACAGTAAAATCGACCTTGCTAACCGAAACGCTTCTCTGTGGCTAAATCGGTAAAGCACGTCAGGCTATATGACGGTTCCGTATAGGATACAGGTTCTATTGCTGTCGGAGGACGCATGTTTTCTATGGAAATTTCTACGACATTCAGGCCGGTAAATGTTAATAATGTTTATTATAAACAGAGAATTTACTTAAATATTTGTATCTATAAAAAAAATGGACGTATAAACATAATATATATATATATATATATGCAATGAGAACGAATCAAATATAAATTCAAACGTTCATAATATTAATTTAAAATAGAACTCAATACAAAAGTAGAACAATAATTCTTTATTTTAGGATATTACATTTGAACATATTTCCGCTACATAAACGCATTACTGTTCAGATGCACATCATAGTATCTCATCAGGCTGTGGTAAAATAATGGTTACCATCATTGTATGTTCGAATGTAATAACCTATAATAAAGTGTATATATATATATATATATATATATATATATATATATATAACTACTAGTAATATTAAAATATATTTATAAAAATAAGTAAAAAATTGTTAGAATTTAAAGTATTTTTAGGGCAGCAGAACTTCTGCCAAAATAATCCATCAATAGATAACGATAGATGTAATATTCAATAAATCTGTAAAAGCTCAATGGACTTATTTCAATAATCGACTTGTTAAACTGCTCGTCAGTGTAAGATGTTCGATAAATCTATCTATCTATCTATCTATCTATCTATCTATCTATCTATCTCTTCCTCGCTCTTTGAATTTAAATTTGGTCATACTTGACATTGCCAGCCAAACAAAAAAAATCGTTACTCCTTACTTAATCTTCGTCTACGAAGCCATGTGAAAAAGTATATCGTGCCTGTCTCGTATGTATCTCTTTGAATTTCATTCTTTAATCATTTTATTTACCTATTCCTTTTTCTTTACTCAATAATAATTTTGTTTTGTTTTTTTATTAATTTTTTAATTGAGGTTAATTTATTCTACCCGACTTTTTTTCAAAACTTTGAAGATAAAATCTTTGATTTTTTTTCTGGCTCATGCAAATATTGGACGTTTTTTTTTATTCCTGGCTCACAAACCTGGAGTGTCGTCTTCCGCGGGAAGTTAATGTTTTGGTACATGACGATCTTAGAACTGGCCCTTCCCTCGGTCTTTGGATTTAAATTCAGCTAAACTAGAAAGCCATTGCCAGCCAAAAGAAAAAAAAATCATCATTTCTTGTATGTATGTCTCTGAATTTCATTCTTTAATCATCTGATGTTTTTTTCTGGCTCCTGCAAGTACTGGACGGTATTTGTAATCCTAGCTCACACACGTGCAGTGTAGTCTTCAACAGGAAGTGCATGTTAGCGCTTAAACTAAGTTGAAACTTTATATTTCAGTTTAATCTCAGGATGATGCTATGCACGTTGTTGATCGATTGCTTGTTTGTGTTTTTTTTAATAGAAGTAGATAGGCTTTCCTATCACAAGGTCAATGCTGCTCTCCCTTTTCTTGGACATCCCCTGTTTCCTGTTTAGGAAGAGGTACCTGGATCCTTTCCCTTTTTCTGGTCTTGGTAGTAATGTTGTCGTGAATCACTTGAGGTGTGTGCGATTTGTGGCAATGTCTCTTCATATTAAGAGTACTGGGTTTGCAGTTTTCTGGTTGCTGTTTCCGACTGGCAGTTAGGAGACCGAACCCTTGCGTAGCGTCTTGAGAGGTTGCTCTAATAAACAGTTGCATAACTTCGGGGTTCTTGCAGTGTCATGTCATGCATGGAAGGGTGTCCTTGCACGCACCTCCGGTGGGAAACCCTGAGGCCACATTATGTTGCAGTCTGCGCCGGTTTCTTTCTGACCATGTCACATACGATAACCGTCTGTTAATATTACATTAGGCCTTTTCCTTACCAACATAATTCAACATGACCATAACCAACCAAAAATATTAACCTAAACCAGCTAAAAAAAAAAAAAAAAGTAAAAATCACCTAAACCCTTCAACATTTTTTTCTCCAACATTCGTGGCATTCATACCAACTTCTACAGTGTGGAATCGTTCTTCTTCAAAAAGTTTCCTTTTACTATCTCTCTTCGAGACTAACCTTAAGTCGCTAATCCCCTCTGATTTCTCGATTCCCGGCTACCTTCCTCTCCTTAGAAAGACTCTAAAATCCACATGCATGGCCTGGGAGTTTATACTCGCGATCACCTCCCGCTGGCCAGGGAACTTTCTTTGGAATCTCCAGACCATTCGTATATATGTCTCCGTCTATCTCCTCAATTCAGTAACCTATCTCTTCTTTCTTTACCGTTCCCTTTCATGTCAATACTGTGGTGTATTCGATAGCATTTTCGAAAATATAAAGGCCATCTCTCTGCATTTGTTTCGCACATATTCGTGTCCGGTGACTTTAACGCCCATCATACCATGTAACACTCTGTAACTGACCTCGCTGGCATCCAAACCCCTAACTTTTCAATCACTCAATCAAGTGGTTGACTTTCCTTCACGTTTCCCCAGTAACACTGACGGTAACATTTCTCTTCTCGATCTTTGTTTTACCTCCATTCCTGACTCTTGTCGCACTACGCAGCTCTGCCCTTTTGGCAACTCCGCCGTAGTGTCTATTAACATCTCCTTCCACTTCCCTTACAACTGAGAACCTCCTACTAACAGAACCAGTCTGATAGATGTTCTGTTAGTAGCAGTGATTTCCTTCGCGACGTCCCTTGGAATGTGTTTTTTAATCACCCCGTTCAAAAATGTTTGTCTGAGGTCGCCTCATGGGTAAAAGCCGGCATTGAGGCCTTCATCCCAGTAAGAAAATACAAAGTTAAATCGTGCACATCTCCTTGGTTCTTACCTGCTTGCTCGGCCACTATATCCCATAGGAATCATTTTTCTGTCTGTACCGGAGTGACATGTCTGATTGCAGCAGACTTCTCTTTATCTCTGCTCATAATGAGTGCAAGCGTGCCCTCAATGAAGCAAAGTTACTATTTGCTGATAGAATGTGATGTATAAGTGTAAGTGTCGTTGCCGACACTGTGGTTTGAAACCAGATCGCCAGTGTATAACACGGGCGATTCCATTATTAAGTAGATCACGTGATCATAAAGCAAGTGAATAAATAGGAAGTAGCGTGATGTTCACTGTTCACTCTTTTTGTCTATCCACTATTGCTATACGTTCACTCTCTTTACGGATTACGATACTCTTCTAATCATTATACTATTTGGCGATTACTACTTGAACAAGTATTACTAGTGCGGATATTATTGGAAGGCTTTACTACTAGTACCGGCGTCTACAAAGTCTCGAATATAACAAGCATTTTTTGGGAAGTGATAAGGAGCTTTCGCTTGACATAGCAAAAGTGGCAAGCGAAGCCGTTCAACATCACAAAAAAGATCAAAGTTGACTGGAAAACAAGAAGCCGGAAGAGAGTTCTACAGTCAAGAGATACCAAATGGGAAACATGTAAGCATAGAACTTACTGTTACATCTAGCCATTCCAACTCTTAAATGATGAAACCTAGCTGCCAATCAAGCATCGCGGTTAAATTCGTAAAGTCTCGGTAACAAAGAGGAAGGCTCAGCAGTACGATTACCATGAAAATAAATATCTATTATAAAAAGCTACATTACAGTGACTGCAGATGAGATGCCAGATCAAGACCGATAACATTGCAGATACTTCTTTGGATTTCATCTAAAATTTTTAAATACGAGCATTTTTTGGAAGTGATGACGAGCTTTCACATGGCATAGAAAAAGTGCCAAGCGAAGCCGTCAAACATCACAAAAGTGGCGACGAGGATCTACATGAAATCACAAAAGAACGTATTGCATCTCCAAAGTTTGGATCTAAAGATTATTGGCGGGTTTGCAACAGCTATTCCGCAATTCCTCCTCTATTAAATAAATTCGAAGGCTAAAGCCTTTGATCGGAAATTCTCATCCAACTCGACACTCAACTCGTCCGGAGTAACCGCACCTGATTTTCCCGCTAAAACTGAGGCTCTTTTGAGTGAGATGAGCATAACCTCGTCGATGGTATTGGATGTCATCACTAAGTTAGACTATCATAAAGCAAGTGACGGGATACCAGCCATAGCCCTAAAGAAATGGGCCTCTTAGCTGGCTCTAGTTTTCTCTAAACTATATAAATATTGTCACACTAACTCTTGCTTTCCAGTCTGTTGCATGCCCTCATCTGTTGTCCCTGTTTTTTTTTAGAACCCCAGAAACCCTTCTGACCCATCTAACTACCGTCCTATCAATTTCCTACCTCTCTTCTCAAAGTCTTCGAGTCTTTAATGAATGCCGATGTGGTGAAACACCTTATCTCCCATGATCTCTCTAACAAACAATATGGTTTCCGTTTTGCCCGGTCTACCGCTGACGTGCTTACGGTCATAATTGAATTTGTATACCAGGCTCTTGATAATAACGGTGAAGCTCGAGATGCGGCTCTAGATATCTCTAAGGTGTTAGGATTTGGCATGCCGACTTTCTATGTAAGCTTCAAGAATACGATATTACAGGACGATTATTTGATTTAATCCAATCATTCCTGTCAAACCGTGAATAAAGGTCGTCCTAAACGGGTTCTCCAGTTCCTTTCATACGAACGCTGGTTTCCCAAGGCTCCATCCTAGGCCCTACTCTTCATCAACGATCTTCCTGACGCCATTGATTCCCAAGTAGGCATCTACTCAGACGACACTACTATTTACTCCTGTCTCAATAGTAAATCCGGCATCGCTGACAAATTTAACCTGGCCGTTGGTTTCGAAAATGACCCCCAATCTATGGTTGACTGGGGCAGAAAATGACTTGTAAACTTTAATGCCTCCAAAACGAAACTGCTCTCATTTACCCAGACAAAGCTCTCTACCTCCTATCAGCCTGGCTGATGATCAACTGCACGAGAACGTCTCTCTGAACCTTCTCGGTCTCATGTTTTCCACTGACATGAGGTGGAACAAATACATTGAATCCATCGCTTCACTTACCGCAAGGTAATTTGGTTCTTTGTGTCGCGCCAGAAGGTTTTTCTCGCCTTAATCCATCCTTCATTTACCATTCGTCTTTGCATAAAATACTGTTTCTATATATGGTTTGGTGCCCCCGTAGTTCATCTCAAGGTTCTCGACAAAATCCAAAGACGGAGATGCAATGTGATAGGTCCTGACCTGGCATCTCGACTCAAGTCACTTTCTCACAGATATGATGTCTTCCCTCTGTCTTTTCTACAAATATTTTCATGGTAACTGTCTCGACGAGCTAGTATCACTGGTTTCAACTGCTACTAGGTTGGCATCTCGGTCCCACACTTTTACTGTCGAAACAGTTAAATGTAACCGCCTCTTCTATCCCAGCAGCTTCTTCTCTCGAATCTCCCGTCAGTGGCACTCCCTTCATCTTACCTGCTTCAAAAATTTAACACCAGTAAAAACCTTCCATCTATCTAAGATATGTAGATGGTATTCTTGTCTTAGTAAAAATCATTGATGAATTGCATGAACTACAAAAAAAAAAAAAAAAAAACTTTCCAAAATCTCCGTTCTTGATTTCACATATGAACCTGACATTAATAATAAAATCCCTCTTCTTGATGTATTAATAGAAACTAATAATAATAATACATTTACTACCTCCCCCCATATAAAAGAAACAACTAACATAAACACTTGCACTCTAGACTATAAAAGCGAATGTCTCGACTATTAAAAAATGCTGTTATACAAAATCTAATACACCGCACAATAATTAACTCCTCTACGGAAAAAAAAAAATCTACACATCGTTGATTAACAAATTAGATGAACTATTAGAAATCAGTCAATTATGATACACGCTTAGGCGATCATGTATCTTTCGATACATGACTGACGATGCAGATTTTTTCCCGCAGTAGGTTGTCATTTCTTTCTGCTGTAGACCAGTTGCCATCCAAGGCTACAGAACCCGGTCTGTTCTGCTATTAAAGTGGAGAAGAAGGGTATTAATACATTTCCCAAGGATATCTGACGTAAGTGAATGTAACGGATCTGACTGGAATTCGAACTTGGCTCTCCGATTTCTCAATCCGAGCCGCTATCCATTACCCTACCATTAGAAATATTAATATAAATAAAAAGAACATATTTCCTCTAATAACCTTAATCAAATAAACTTATATATATATCGTAATCAAAATGCATTCTAGTATATATATATATATATATATATATATATATATATATATATATATATATATATATATATATATATGTAACGTAATCAAATGGATTCTAGTATAAACAAGATAAAAAAGTCCTAAAATATCTCTAAGTACTAATATATACCCCACTGTTTCCAGCAAAAAAAAATAAAACTAATTATATATTGTACTAAATTTAACACAACCAACTTAATCATACTCAGTAACTCTCTCCGTCAACTAGTGTTTTGAAAAAGATCAACATTGTATATCTGCTTAAATGTCCTTTGGGTGATAGTATCTATGACAAAAAATGTAAGTACATGTGTTGGCTTAACGATGACAACGTTAAAAAGACGTTTTACACTTCATTTGTCAGATACAAGTTCTATTGTACAACATCTAAAAACACATTGCTGACCATCTTCACAATATTAGTTGACAACACCAATATACTACACCACGGAAATAACAAACAAAAGACTTCAAATTCTCGAGGTCCTCTATATCAAAATCAACCAACCAATACTCAACAACGAATACAACAACATATTAAAATGCATGTAACATTTAATGCCATTTTATATTTCTATCAATTTCCGGTCAGCTTTTGGAACACTTGTCTTGCAAAAGATTTCATAGCTACAACGGATAAATTTAAAATTAAAAAAAAATACAGAGCGCGTTCGCACGTTTTTTTTAAAATCACAGTCACAACAAGATGCAGATTTTATCGCAGTTACAATAGTTTGTCTTTGTAAGATGTCCTTGGAAAATGTCCTTGAAGATGTTCTTGGAAAAGATCGAAAGTACTTATGTTAAGAAAAAACTACGGCGCCTTCTTTGATGAATTTCATATTAACATCAAGAAACGGATTAGAGAACTGGAAAGGATCAGTATTAAAAAAAATCGATGAATATACATACATACATACATACATACATACATATATATATATATATATATATATGTATGTGTGTGTGTGTGTGTGTGTGTGTGCGTGCGTGTGTGTGTGCATGTGTATTCACGTTTAATTTGCGTTCTAGATTCCGAATAAACCATTTCAAAAATTTCTTCTGTTGAAATACATTTTACTATTGTTGTGGTGTCCTCCCTCTAAAGAAACTATGTTGGACTCTTCCGCCTACTATAAGATAGCAGGATATAAGGCCTTGGGGGAACAGTCAACAGACTATTCATTTCTGTCGAACTCGGCAGAGAGGAACTCGGGAGAGAGGAACTTGGACGAGGCTTTGAAGCAGGGCAAAGTTTCGCCCGGGGAGGTAGACAGTCCCTGAACCCGTTTATACGGGTTCAAAGGGAATATTTTTGGCGGAGCCTACGGGCTCGGAGAAACCCACGTTAAACTCGGCCTTGTGCCACATACATTCCTTGTGGGGGGACTGTTAAATATAACAGTCGACCAGACTGTTCATTTCTGTCGAACTCTCTGCCTCGGCAGAGAGGGACTCGGATGAGGCTTCGCCGCAGGGCAAAGTTTCGTCCGGGGAGGTAGACAATCCCTGAACCCGTTTAGGCGGGTTCAAAGGGAATATTTTTGGCCGAGACTACGGGCTCGGAGCAGCCACAATAAACCGGCCTTGTGTCACATACACCCTCGTTGGAGGGGGGTGTTAGATATTAACAGTTGGACAGATTGTTCAACTGTCAAACTCTCTGCCTTGAGCAGAGCGGAACCCGGACGTGGCTTTACCGAAGGGCAAAGTTCCGTTCGGGGATGTAGACAGGTTCTGAACCCGTTTATGCGGGTTCTAATGAAATATTTGTGGCCGAGCCTACGGGCTCGGAGAACCCACGGTAAACTCAGCCTTGTGCCTCATACATCCCCCGTAGCGGGGGCTGTTAAATATTAACAGTCGAATAGATTGAACGCTGGGTCAACCGACACACACTCACTAGTTGTGTAATACTCTTCTCTTGTACTTACTGTTTAATATATGATATATCTGCAACACTTGTTTTGTTATTTCTTTAATCATTTACTTGGTCACAACAACAATTTAGTTCTACTTTAATATTTTAGTATTTTGGCATTTATTTCTATTTAGTTCTACCTTTACTTTTACACAAAACAAATATTGCATGTGCAGTCTCTTATATTTACCTCATCTGCACATATCCAGGTCATTCGCTGTGGAATATTTTAAGAGGTAGATTAGCAATTGTAAAAATTGATAGAGTGCATTTTATCAGGGGCGCCATCATTCTGATCCGAATATTATTGATTTCTCAGGCAAATTTTTGACCTAAAAAAGAAAAGATGTTAACTGTATGAGCTAAAAAGTGTAGATACATAACTGTAAGTAGTTCGATTATGTCTGTAACCCTTACGATAATTCGTGACGAATGACAATCTATTTTTCCTCAGTTTTTATACACATCATGGAGAGTGAGTACCGAAAACAGTTAATACAAATTTCCGGTAGAAAGACAATCCAAAATTTAAGCATTTTATTCCTACCTATTTCGCTCGAAATATTTAAATTTTTTATTGTGAAAAAGGACGAAAACAAGGCAGAGGGTAAGTGGTAATGATAGTGGATAGTCATAATAAATGCCTTACACTGCCTGATTATATCAGGTTCAAATTCTGTAGGGGTTAAAATATTAAATATAACCGACATCACTGATATATATATATATATATATATATATATATATATATATATATATATATATCTTTTATTTACAATTGGAATTAAGATACCTTTAGTTAATGACCATTTTCACCTACGAATTTTAATTTTAAAATTCGCAGGATTTTTCAAACTCTTTATATGGTATCAGTTTGTGTCTGAGTCAGTTTTAACATATTTCAAATTCAATGTTGTGTTAATAGGACTAGCCTGGATTACACCAACGGATTACTGCCTGTATATATATATATATATATATATATATATATATATATATATATATATATATATATATATATATACATACATAAACACACACTCACACACATATATATATATACATATATATGTAGAAATATAGTTTTAAGGTGTGTTATATTTAGTGGATAAAGTGCTCAATATCAGAGATAGAGCGTGTGTAAATATACAGGCTGTTTCATCCTAGACGCAATCGTTGCCTGACGATTGTGTCTAACATGAAACAGCCTTTTACCTCTAAGTGTTGACTTCTATGTCCACTTTTATATCTATATCTATCTATATATTTATCTATCTATCTATCTCTCTCTCTCTCTCTCTCTCTCTCTCTATATATATATATATATATATATATATATATAATATATATATATATATATATGAGTGTGTGTGTGCGAAATGTGCATGTATAGGAAGCAAACAATTGTAACTTAGGGAAGGTTACAGAATAGAATAATCACATGAAAGTTGGTAATGATTGATAATACTTAAGACAAGAACAACACATGTAAGATTCACGAGCAGTGTGTAGAAGTAGTAGTCAACTGCTAGAAGTGAGTCAAGTTAATTAATTCCACAATGAATCTCCAACTGCAGACCAACATACAGTATTTACTACTGTATTTATGTGAAAGGGGACATACCCATTATCGTCCATAGTTATGCTACAACAAAAATTTAGAGATATGCTTGATTAATTTATTCGGATTGTTCGACCCAATGATTTATATAAGCCAATCTATTATTTGATTTTCTGAATGGTGCAAAGGAACTTCTGTTTAAATTCAATTTCAACCCCAGAAACTCCACCATCTTCAGCTTTGTTTCAATATAAATTCTTAACCCCAAATCTTTGAATAGCTTAATAATTTGTTCGTTTGGTGTCGTTCCCGTTTCCGTGATCATCTTCAGCCAGGATCAATCCATCATCTAAGGTTTGATTATTTTATTTATGATTTTACTCATCTTTTCTAACAAGTATATCCCAATTCGTTCGTAAATCTCTGCACGTTCATAAGTCCCCGATAGGGGTGTCGAAATTTATAATTTACTGTCCCTTCATCTATCGAAGTTCACTGACCTGACAAAATGTTGATTTACGGTAGTTTTAAATATTTTAAATTTGGTCAACACTTACTTCCGTATAATCTTAAGCTTTGCCGTATAACTTAATTTAATAATATCTTTACTGATGCCATACTTAACGAAACTACATCCATTTCAATTATCTGTCATGGAACCAATATGCCGTTGGATAACATTCAGAGTTATTCCTGTAATACAGCTCGGCTTATTTTCCCCATTTCTGCTTTTAAGCCAGCTGGTTTATTTAGAATATTAGTCTTGAGATTTTTAAGCGTAATGAAAGCCTCTATTTTATAAAATTGTTCAAACCTCTTGTCAATTTTTAATTTGATAGCTATATTTGCAGTACTCGCATTTACTTCTTCCACTTCATATTATTCTGGTGTCTTTCTATTGGAGCTGTTATTTCGCCATTCACCATTTTTATTTAATATAATTGGGGGTTCACTTAATGAATGTTAGCAAATTTGTCGGCTTTCGCAAATATGTTTTTGGTCAAATTGATGGCGCGTAAATCGTTGGCCAATTTTATGAGGGAATTATTCATTATCCTTTAAAATTGGATTAACTTAATCAATTTAATCCAATTCCTTTCAAATTGTTCGCGTTCATCAGTGGTAGGAAGGTACTTGTTTGAATTTTGAAATTATTCTTGCCTGTTTTTCTCCCTTCATAAACCTGTTAAGGTGTAGCCTTCTTTCTTGGCGATATGCCAGCTTTTAACGTCTAGGAAAGTAAATTTTGCTTTGATCAACTACAATAACTATTTAACCAATTGTCATTTGCCACTTCTTTCATGTTCCTTCGGAATGTGTGTAATAATGGCTCTCCACGATTTCCTATCTTGTTGCTGTAATTCATTTTCAACCCATTACTTTCCTTCCTCGTCCTTCTTCCTCCGTCCATTCACTCGCTGTTTCCCCTTGATTCTCTTGCTGTCATAATGCTCTGCGAGTGTAAAGTCTCAGCGTTAATTACGACGTTGTGTGAAAATTATGTCTTTGGGTGGGGAATCGGTAAAAGTAGTAGACGAGAGTTAAATTTTGCAAATGTATCGATATATCGGCTGTGCGATATCGGCACAGACACTGGAATCAGCCAGCTGAGTTCAAACTCCGGGATCGTCTGTTGCATGCAGTTTTGCACGAATACACTCGGGAAAGGCATGCATCCGTCTTTTCTCTCCCAGCTATCAGTTAAATAACAAAGTAGACTGGGTTCTTTAGTTCTGTATTGCAACCAGTCTAATGGAATTAAAATAATGGGAAACTGCGACACTATCATACATGGAAATGCACAATGAGAGTGAGAGAGAGAGAGAGAGAGAGAGAGAGAGAGAGTTAGAGAATATGAGTGTATGTGTGTGTAAGAAAGTGTTTGTGTGTGTGTATATGTGTGTGTGTTTAAGAGAGAAAGAAAGAGAGAGAGATAATGCTTGCGAGAGAGTATTGTCCAAACATGATTACCTATATCTTGAAGGGAATTGGCAACCAGTCTAATGGAATGAAAAATAACGGGAAGTCACGATACTATCTTTCCAAAGAATGCTTAGCACAGTGAGAGAAAGAGCGAGTCAGTAAGTGTGAGAAAAAGAGAGAGAGAGAGAGAATGCGAGAGAAAGAGATTAAAAGTGTGAGAGAGAGAGAGAGAAACTGTGTGTATATGAAAGAGAGAGAATGTCTGTCAGAGAGTATTATGGAGAGTCATGATTACCTACGCCCTGAAGAGAATTGGCACTAAAAATTCAGTATTTATAAAACTTAGTTTAGTTCGGGTTAAGGTCATATGGAGAAATGGAGAAAAGAAAGAGAGTTTTACGCTAAGTGGGGAGGGCCTCAAAACGCGGTATTTGATGTCCTTGTGCAAATATCGACCTCTAATAACAGACAGTAATGACACGACTTCATAATTTCCACAGACTTTTTACTACTATCATCAGCTTTTTATATTTTATATGACAATATTAAAATAAAGAAGCAAGAAAAAGACGAAGATATAAATTAAACGATAAAAAATATTACTTTACAAAGTCAGACAACTTAGAATCTCAGCCAATTCACAACCAATTATTTCTTGGAATAATTTAAAAAAATATGGTAAAATAAGAAAAACTTTAATTCAGGAAAGCACATAATTGAGGCTACCATATATCCACAATTTAGGTTATCATATAATTGAGGCTATCATATATTCATATCTAATTCAGGCTAACCTATATTCATCATTTAAGTTATCATATAAATCATATTCAAACTATATCATATATTTATATAATTCAGGCTATCATTATTCATATATAATTAAGGTTACCCTATATTCATAATTCAAGTTATCATAAGTTCATATATTCAGGCTGCTATATCATTCAGGCTGTCGTATATTCATAATCCAAACTATCTTATAATGTAGGCTATCATATATCCAAGTTATCTTAATTTCCTAAATAGTAGCAACCGAAATCTCTTAACCCGGAATTTAAACATGACAGGTGATAATAAACGAATAATTGTTTATTTAACTCGCATTCAACAAATGTCAGAATGTTTATTTTATTGATTACATATATGAGCCTAAACAGTCATTTGCCTAATAAAGTGTTGCGCTTCCATGTATCCGTAGAACAACATATGAATTAAATCTGAAGCACCCCTAATTTTTTTTCTGGAATCTGAGATCAGAATGGTAACAACAGGTTCTGTCACGATTGAAACCGCCATATTAAGAGTTCTATAGAGAGAATCTGTTGGTCCAATAGAGGTATACCTCGCCCTACGTCGTTAATTGGTTCCGGAGATCACGACTTAGGTCGAAATAACCACACTATAAATCTCAAATAAGCTCTCCCCATTGCGTATTACAGTATTTATGATAGGTACGTACAGTATTCTGAATAAAATAATTAATTTCCACCTTATCTTCTAACGATATAACTTTACACTTAGCATTAGCACTTGCACTGGGACTTTTCTTCGGAGTCAGTGGCAAAAATGTATTCTAAATCACAAATGAAATGTAACTGAAAGAACATCAACATCAGAGTACAGATGTAAACCAATCTGGATTCAAAAGCGATGTTGAAGCAGAAAAAACTGTCGGCATAAATTTGAAATATGAACAGCTGCTGAAAATATTTTATTATCTTAATTGTTTTGTTTCTGATGATTCTATGATATATATATATATATATATATATATATATATATATATATATATATATATATATATATATATCGTATCATGACGATCCGCGTAGGTGAAACCTACGTAAGATTGCCTGGCTCTTTAGGTTCATAGTTAGATTTGCTCTACTTAGTGCATTGAGTACTTTACTTAGTTACTTTTGCTTTACACGTTTTCGAGTTTTTTTTTCTTTTGACTCTGAGCTGGAATTCTAGATGATTGTTTTCGCCTCAATTACATATTATTACTTATATTTATATTATATATATATATATATATATATATATATATATATATATATATATATATATAGTATACAAAATATTATTTTAAGATTATTTGAATATAATTTTATATGTGTTTATTGTTATTTACGTGTTTTGAGGGTTCTAATAGTTTTAGCGGCTGATGTAAATTCGAGTAAAACAACGTAAGGCGAGTTTTATTTTTCCAGATAATATTTAGGAAAAACCGACGTATCTTCGAAACGACTAAAGTCGAGGTATCACTATAGATCCTATAAGTTCTCCTATAAGTTCTCCTATAAGTGATCGAGTGGTTAATGAAATGCAGTGAAGTCTTCTTCCTATTATTGAAACAATTCCTGTACAACCAGTTCTATCTTGGCATATTACCCGGTCGAACCCTTTAAAAAGATTATTATAATGAAGATCTATTGAACCAACTCCCCTTTATTTCATTTCACATTAATGCAGGGTCCACGGGCCTGTATTCTTGGACCTACGTTATTTCTTATCTTCATCAACGATCTTCCCAACACCATCAGTTCCCAACTAAAACGTATCCATGACAACTATTTACTCCTGTCTTGGTAGCAAGTACCTCCAATCAGTGGTTAACTGGAGCAAGTAATGGCGTGTAAAGTTTAACGCCTCTAAAACAAAATTGCTTACATTTAATTACCATAGAGAGAATGTTCTGTCTGATATCGACATGGCAGTTGCTAACCTCGATGCTGGTACCGCAATGTCGTGAGGCGCGACATGAAAGCTATAGATATTAACACAGAGTCCTGGGAGAGCCTGGCAGACATACAATCCGAATAGAGAGTAAACTTGACCAAACATCTCAAGTCAGGGGAGGAAAAGCCGACACAAGTCGCCATAGAAAGGCGGGCTCGCAGAAAGCAAAGTGACAGCTCCAGCAGACCAGAGACAGAAAACACATGCGACGTCTGCAACGGAGATTGTCACTCCCGTATCGGCCTCTACAGTCACAAACGTCGATGCTCTAGCCAAGCAGACAACTTGGATGCTGCCTATGGTCAACTCTGACCGACGGAGGCCTGCAATAATTTTCAAAGGTTAATGTCATTCCCAAAAATTATTATTATTATTAACATCCTTCAGAAAGAGAATATCCCACTGGACCGTCATGAGCTAGTAAATTAGTTTTGAAAAAGGTATACAACATTCAATTATATATATATATATATATATATATATATATATATATATATATGTGTGTGTGTGTGTGTGTGTGTGTGTGTGTGTGTGTGTGTGTGTGTGTGTGTGTGTGTGTGTGTTTGTTCATTAATTTAAATTAATTTACATGCTTTTTAAATTTTCTATTACCAGAAAAATAAACTTGATAGGACCTGGGACAAAACCGGTTATTTTTTTTGTTGTTTTTTTTAGCATTTCTTTTAAAAATGCCTTATAAATTTTGGCTTTTCCTATCTATTATATATATATATACATATATATATATATATATATATATATATATATATATATATATACATATATATATATATATATATATACAAAAAGTGATTTGTACCCAAAGAAATGAAACAGCTTTAAGCAACACAGACGTCAAACTTTAGGTACCTTTCGGACAACACTTTTCCAAAGGTATTCGTTAGTGATTGGAAATACAAATTAAGACACACCCAATAAAGCAAATGAGGAGGGAAAGGTGGAACGTGATTAAAAGAGAAAATTTTATTACACAAAATTAAAATTGAACAAGTGGGGGGGGTGAAAAATAACCAGTTCCACAAGAGTATAAAATGGAAAAAAAGAAACTCACACACACACACACATATATATATATATATATATATATATATATATATGGTGGGTTGGGCCACGTCCAACGCATGCCAGACGGCCGCATCTACAAAGCCTGTAGTATGGAGAGCTGGCCGCTAGAAGGAGACCGACTAGGCAGCCACAGTTGCGGTACCGCGATGTAGTGAGACGCAACATGAAAGCTGTGTACATCAACACAGAGTCCTGATAGAGCCTGGCAGCAATACGATGCGAATGAAGAGGAACCCTGACCAAACATATCAAATCAAGGGGAGGGAGAAGCTGTCACAAGTCGCCACGGAAAGGTGGGCCCGCAGATAGCAAAGTGACAGCACCAACAGACCAGAGACAGAAAACACGACCTCTGCAACAGAGACTGTCACTCCCGCATCGGCCTCTACATTCACAGACGTCGATGCTCCATCCAAGCAGACAAATAGGATGCTACCCATAGTCAACCATGAGCGACGGAGGCCTACGGATGCTAACATCCAGAAGACCAACTCTTTGTACCTTCTTAGGCTCACGTTTTCTGCTGACATGAAGTGGAGAAATTATATTGAATCGCTAGGTTTACTACTAGGAAAGTTGGTCGTAACAGACAATTTTTCTCGTCATGGCCCATCTTGAAAATTTATATATCTATCGTTCGCCTGTGCATTGAATATTGTTGCCATATCTGCTCAAGTGAATGAATTTAAGCTTTCTACTAGATTGGTAATTAGGTTCTCACCGGTTTACGTTTGAAATAGCAATATGCATCCGTAAATTCTATTCTAATCGTTACTTTTCTTGTATTTCTCGCCTGTAGAACTCCTGATTTCTTGTTTCACTGCTACTTACAATCTCCTGAACTTTAACTGCGACGCCAATAGCGATCTTGTATATTCCTGAAATCCGTTCTTTTATTCTCCTTTTTTCCCTCTTTTTCGCACTAAAGTCTTCTCCTTATATTTCACTCCCAGTAATCCATTGTGAACAGATGAATATATATATATATATATATATATATATATATATATATATATATATATATATATATATAAAACAAACCCAAAATAACTACTATAAGATACAAACTCAAAATAACTACTATAAGACAAACCCAAAATAACTACTATAAGATATAAATAGCTTGGAAAATATAATATTCTACTATCAGAATTTATAGAGAAATCTTTGAAATTTAGCTGGTAACTATTGGAGACATATTAAAATTTAAAAATTAAAAGTTAAGTGTGCGAAAATTTTCGGATACATTTGAGATAACCGCATGAACAGATGAATTATATACATACATATATATATATATATATATATATATATATATATATATATATATATATATATATATATATATATATACACACACACACAAAAGCCAATCGAGAATCGCTGATGAACTAACCTAGCACTGCCTTGCGCAGTTTGGTAGGTTGTAATGTTGTAATGTCTCCGACAATCACAGAGCATACAAGTATGCGAAGTCTGGAGAGAGAAAACAAGCCGCAGGGGATGCCATATAATACCAAATAGTATTGAATTCGATTCCCTCCTTCAGTATTTTCTAGGTTGGTTTGATTACGGAGTTTCCCTCCTCCTACAGCGGTTGTCACCCAAGACTATAGAATCCAGTCTATCCCTGCGATTTACTCATCGCTGGGAGACGGAAGAGACGGATTCATACATATCCCAAGGGCATTAGCACGTAAGTGAATGCAATGAACATCGACTGGAATTCAAACTCGGCTCTCCGATTCCTCAGTCTGAGACGAATTCCATTACACACATTACACACACAGACACACACAGACACACACACACACAAATATATATATATATATCTAATCTGTTTTTGAGCATTTCACCCCAAGCAAGGCGGGAGTACCACTAGCACGCAAGGGGTTACAGAGAGAGTAAAGAGGGGTGTTTGAAGAAAGGATAAAATGAAGGACAGGGATCAAGATCAAGGTATCAGAAAATGGCGATTGACATTACATTTATTTTGTAGATTATAGTTATCATGGAAGCAAGTAAGAGGAAGAGAATTCCACTGTCGGGAGATGCGAGCGAAGAAGAGTGAAGGCGGTTACATTTAACTGCTTCTACAGTAAAAGGGTGGGTCCAAGATGTCAACCTAGTACCACGCTTAAATTCTTGTAGTCGGGGCACCAGTGAAAATAGCTCGTCGGAGCACTTGCCATGAAAATATTTGTAGAAAAGACAGAGAGAAGCCACATTACGTCTGTGAAAAAGTGGCTGTAGTCGAGAGGCCAGGTCAGGACCTATCACATTGCATATCCGTCTTTGGATTTTGTCGAGAACCTCGAGATGAACAGTAGTGACACTAGACCATATATGTCGACATCATTCAATGCATATATATATATATATATATATATATATATATATATATATATATATATATTGCATTTTTCAACAAGAGAGAATTTCCAAAATAATATCTAAAATGTGTTTAGAAATTTCTGGCCGCCCTAGAAAAGAGATAAGACATAAAAAGAGAAAAGTCAACCAATCGCTGTTTTGTGCAAATAAGAAAAAAAACTTCCAATTTTTATCTGCTGAAAACGGATAATTACGCAAGAGGTTCTGGTCAGTCAACTAAACATTTTAGCTCCTCTACCCAAATCTACGCATAGTAACTTTCTTTCTTTACAAAGGGAAGCGAAGTGGCTAGAGATCATAAGCCCAACTGGTAACGAAAACGTCCATTTGTCTAAGTCATGGGTCACTAAACTTTTTTCACAGAGGGCCAGATAATTGAGAGAATGACGATCGCGGGCCGGATAACCATTTTGTTCAATACAATACACTGAATGCACAAAAAATAAAGGCATACTTATTTACTAAAAAAGTATCCAAAAAGGCGACAGTAGCAATAAAATATTTATATCACACCAAGTGCGCACATATCCGAATCTCACAAACTAAGCAGCACAAAAGGTTAGTGAGATTTGTAAAACTGGCGTTTATCTTTAAAGATATAATTAATATATTACTGTTTGTATTGCTGTATCCAACCAAGAGAAATGCTTTCAAATGTTCATCAGTCAACATCGCTACATGTGCTGACTTTACATACTTTAGATTTTATAAGTTCAGGCAAAATATATAACATAATTCGCTGAAGTCAGTCCTTTTTATAAAGACAGCACTCTTCAAACCGGTTTAAACACGGCAATGAAAATTAAAACATATTTACTGCAGCAGGGTCGTAATCGCTTTTCTTAGAAACTTCATTGCAGGCAATACACAAAAAGCGCACGAATATCAAAAGTTGTAAAAAAGTCGGCGTATTTTTTTATTTCACTGATTTTCCTAAAACGTATATAACTATCAGATGGAAAAATCAGATTGGCCAAATTTTGGCATTTAACTTACATTTATTTTAATTTTTTACTACATAGAAAGTTTAACAAGAATCTATTGATAATTCTATATAAATAATTATATTTTAGGTCATTTGTGGCACAGTGAAGCGGTGGACTGGATAGACTGACATTGGGGGCCGGATCCGCCCCGTGGGCCGTAGTTTAGTGATCCCTGGTCTATGACAATGAACTTGTATCTCCTTTGTTCCTGTGAACTGTGAGCAAGACCATTTTGTAAAATGTATGAATTTTCAAAAATATATCAGACACTTCATTTTTGAAAATATTTAAAATAATAATATTGTTTACTATTAAATTAAACACACAGAAAAATCCACTTACACACACATTAACAAAATAAAAAAAACCTACACTATTTACATTATTCGGACTATTGTCCTCATCTTCGTCGCCATGTTTATCACAACGTTTCGGTCGTTATACGCTCCAGCCTTCTTCAGCTAGTTGGAATGTCGAACTGAACCCTTTATTTCGCTCACTGGGGTGGACTGTTCTAGTTCCACATGCCATGTCTAATGTATGTCAGTTATCTCCTGTTAATTCTCCTCTGAAAGTTCTCCACTGCCTTAACCAGGTATTGAACTCACACTCTTGGGGTCTTATCACTGGATCTAACTAACGCCTTTATCCACTGTGCCATGTGTCCTTGAGGATAAACGGTGTGATAAACATGGCGACAAAGAAGAGGACAATAGTCCGAATAATTTAAATAGTGTACCTCATCTCAGAAATATAGACACACACAAAAAAAAAGCTTATGTAAAATTGAATTGTAGTTTTAAATATTAGCCATGTTAATGAAAGATTATTTATTGCATTAAGAGTTGAGAGTTGCTTATAGCTATAAGGGACGGGAAGTATGATAAATGCCTACGTCCTAAAAGGATACGATACATTAATGATGTTGATTTAGTGTATTGTGAATATGAATAATACTTAACGTCGCTAGACTTATTCGCTCTCAGCTTAGAATATATGATTAGGAATTCGAACATTTTGCATCGTTGAAGTCAATTCTTAGTTCGGGCGAAATACTTCAAGCAGACATAACCGGAAAATATTGGTTGATGTCGCTCGCTTCGAAGTGTCTGAACCCTCAAACCAAAGTTCTACTGACACGTGTTTCTACTCATCATTACAGTGTTCAGTAAAACATTATGCGTTATATCTTCTTTTTTTTGTTACTAGAAGGACTCGTGTAAATTATCCGGATTTGCTAGTAAATATTTTAAGGACTCGCTCTGTACTTTTCAACCCATGGTCATTCCAAGAGAGTTATAAGAAAAGTTCCACATCCGACCTAAAATGGAACTTTTACATACGATCAATCGCTAAAGATGCAGGTAAAATGATCGGTTCTCTGTACTGTTCTAGTAAGTACCTGACTCCTCATTGTTGTCGAGTGATTTCGCAGTGGAGGCTTGTATTTGTATCAAGTCGGTCCTAAAATAGGTTCGACGTACAAAACGTTAGGAATTTGATATAATAAGTATTACGCAGAGTAAATCTAGTTGTGGTCGCTGATACTTTCGTATTCGACTAACTGTCGTCCGACATCGACTGACTGACTGACGATATTCAGTCACCACCCCACTGGGGCATCATGTGGCACAAGGCCGGTTATTTTATGTGGGATTTCCGAGCACGTGGGCTCGGCCCCAAAATATGCACATTGAACCCGTATAAACGGGTTCAGGGCCGGTTTACCTCCTCGAAAGAGAATCCGCCCTTCGGCGTAGCCTCCTTCGGGTTCCTTCTCGCCCGAAGGCAGAGAGTTCAACCGAACAGCCGGTCGAGAGGTGAACGACTGATTGACTGACTATATTTAGTCACCCCCCACGTGGGCATCATGTGGCACAAGGCTGGTTTAACGTGGGATCTCCGAGCCCGTGGGATCTCCGATCCCGTGGGCTCGGCCAAAAATATGCCTATTGAACCCGTATAAACGGGTTCAGGGTCGGTTTGCTTCCCCGAAAGAGAATCCGTCCTTCGGTGTAGCCTCTTTCGGGTTCCTCCCCGTCCGAAGGCAGACAGTTCAACCGAACAGTCGGTAAGAAAGTGAACGACTGACTGACGATATTCAGTCACCCCCCCACGAGGGCGTCATGTGGCACAAGGCCTTTTTAGCGTGGGCATTCGGAGCCCGTGGGCTCGGCCAAAAAATAGCCCACTGAACCCGCATAAACGGGTTCAGGGCCGGTCTACCTCCCCGAAGAAGACTCCGCCCTTCGGCGTAGCCTCCTTCGGGTTCCTCCCGTCCGTAGGATGAGAGTACAACCGTGCAGTCGTTCAAAAGTTGAACGACTGACTGACCTCCCTCGTTACTCTTACTACTCCTACTCATTATAGGTGGGAGAGTCTATTAACTATAGAACAGGTGTGTTCCACTATAACACTCATGCTATCCACTAACTTTATAAGTGCCAGATCAAACCGAAAATGGAGCACTGTTGTCATATTTGGGCGGGAGCTGCCCAGTCCCCATTTTCCGGTCTTGATAGAGTGTAAAAGCGTCTCTGAGTCCTTGTTGGAGAATTATTTTCCATACTCCAACCTCTCTCTAACAGGCGGGATGTGCCGAGTCTCTCACTGCTCTATCGCTACTTCCATGGAAAAAGATCAGAGGAACTTCATTGTTTGGTTCCACAACGTCTGACCTTCACGGTTAGGACCGGCTATCTCATTTACATTTGAGCAAACCACCCATATTGCTTCTGTATTCCATCGGTAAGAAAGTTCCATTCGAACAGCTGTTTCCTGCGATCCAATTCTCCAAGAGTACGTTTCTCTGATCACTACAATTTTAAACTAAAGTGGAACTCATATATTCGATATTTATGGCTAAAGATGATGAAAAAATGGTCGGTTCCTTGTACCACACCAGGAATTATCTGACTCCCCGACTGCTATATTCTATCTTTACGAGATACAGACTATCCAAAAAAAAAAAAAAAAAAAAAAAAAATAATGGCCACTGCTGCAATATCTGGACAGCAGTTGACCAGTAGTCACTTGCCTGTCTTGATAGTGTTCAGAAGCATCTATACGACTCTGCTTATATTCCACCCTACAACCACTTTCCCACAGAGGAAACGTTGAGAGCCTTACGCTATACTATCGCTATTTCCATCGCATGTGTTCTGATGAGCTACATTCCCCGGCCTTTACAACTGGGGCCTCTCAAAAAGGGAGAATCGTCCTTTCTTTCCTTTCGTATTCCTATAGTATGAAGTAAGTTCCCTTCGACCAGCTTCTTCTCGTGAATTACTGCTTTGTGGAACAGACTCCCGGCAGTATGCTTTCCCATTCACTACAATCTTGACGTCTTCATATCTAGGTTTAACCGTTATCTTGCCTGCATGATCACATAAACTTCACTACTTGCGCTCATACAACACCACACTATCTAGTCTGGCTCTTGTACCTTTTATTGGGTGACGATAGGCCCGATCCATTGCTGACGTTATACCGTTACTCACAGAATCAGTGAGGCACTAGACAACAAATTCGACTCAAGGACCATAGCATTCGATATTTGAAAGGCCTTTGACGAGGTGTAGCACAAAGGACTGCTGCACAAGCTCTTTAGCAATGGAATCACTGGTCGTCCCATTAGGTTAGTCCTCCGGGCCCTAGAAATCGACGCAGGTGTACCCCAGGGGTCGCTTCTTGGACCAACTTTCGTTTTACTTTGCATAAATGATCTGCCTAAGAGTATACTACGATCATTTGTGAATATCTATGCTGATGGTATGATATATAGGTGCACCCCCAAAACTCGTGATGACCAGAGATTGGGAGCTGATCTCTCCTCCGATCTAACCCGAACATCTCAGTGTGGGAAAAACTTAATGGTGACGTCAGCCGTTTTGACAAAAATAAGATCCCCCCACTCGAATGGAGCTATATATGTTGGTGTGCGTCTAAGTACCTAGTTGTTTTGTTTGAGCCCTAGTGCAATATCTTTTATAGCTAGCTATATTGGGGATCGCCATCGCATCAAGTAGTACCTCTCATTCGGCTTATTGCCTGATGCTTGAGGCAATGTCAAAAGGGGAAGTGCCGAGGAGGCTTAAGAATTTTTCTACAGCACTGCCGACAAATCTCATGAAAATGACCATTCCAAATAATCAGAGAACGATAACTCAAAATAATATTTTTTATTCGTCAGTCATTAACTTAAGTGTCCGCCATCATTTTATCGGGTATACAAAAATTGCAACTTTTTAATCGAAACTATCAAACTATTGGCCTCCATCTTTTGGGTAAATTAGTAGGGGACAACCTAATCAACACTGAGTTACTTAAGCATCTCGCCTTGGAAGACCTTCTTTCAGACAAGCAATATGGCTTTTGCTTCTCTAGGTAAACTTATGTACTAACGATTAACGCGGAAAGACTCTATCTTTAGTTAAGACTGGTGAAGCTTGTGCTGTTACTTTGGACATCTCGTAAGCTATAGACAGGGTTTGACATATCAATATTCTTCATAGGTTGAAAGGCTATGGTATTTCAGAACGAATTTTTGAATTGATTCAGTCTTTCTCATCAAATCGCAAAATGGAGGTGGCCCTTAACGACCACTCCTCTAGATCTTTTTGTATTTTTGCGTCTGTCTTTGGACATTCCTTTATTTTAATCAATGACCTTCCTGATGATACCAGTTTTCAACTTGATATCTATACTGATGACACAACCATTTACTCCTGTCTCGATAGTAAGTCTGATCTGTTTGATAAGGTCAAATTGGCAGCTAATCTAAGAATGACCTTCAGTCTATTGTTAAATGGGGCAAGAAATGGTTTGTTAATTTTAACGCCTTTAAAACGAAACATCAGTCTATTAATCACCTGAAAGACTCTTTCATGTCTACCATCAATTTGACTGATACTATACCCCATGAGAGTAACTCGTTGCGCCTTCTTGACTGACATGAAGTGGAATCCATTGCTAGGTTTGCTGCTAAGAATGTTGGTTTACTGTCTCGTGATAGACAATTTCTGTCTCCTGAATCTATCTCCTGAATCTATCCATGCTTTGAATATTGCTGGCACATATGGCCCGGTGCTCCTGCTGTATATTTAGGGATTCTTGATAAAATCTAAAAAAAAGAATCGGCAATATTACTACTCCTTACCTGGCGTCTCGGCTTTAGCCATTTTACCAACGCCGTAATGTAGCCTCCCTGTGCCTTTTCTATAAAGTCTTTCATGACAATTGTTCTGATGAACTTTCCTCTATGGCACATAGACTTTATTAATTTAAACGCAGTACTAGATTGGCGGAAAGGTCTCATTAATTCACAGTTGAAATGGCTAGATGTCAGCGTAAGTTCTATGCTGTTTCTCTCCTCGCACTTCCCGCTTGTGGAACTCTCTTCCGGCTCGATGCTTTCTAGCCAACTTTGATCTTCAGAAATTTAAATGCAATGTCAATCGTTATCTAGTGTCTTCTTGATTTCTTTTCTATTAGTTTCGCTCCTTAATAAGGTTTCCTCTTTTTACTAAATCATCCACACCCAGTAACCCAGTGTCTTAGTTGCCTTTTCTGCGCTGCTCGGGGTGATATGATTTTAAACAATCCTGAGGAAAGTCTATCTATCTATCTATCTATCTATCTATCTATCTATCTATCGTAAGCTTGTGATTCGGTCAATTAATTAAAGATAGGTTTACGCAAGTGTATCAATAGTTCCGCTCAATAAAAAAAAAATGATTAGGAACATGGAAATAAGCTGAAAAGCAATGACGATGTGTAAGAGCAAAGTATAAGAAAGAGCTGGATGACCAATATATTTCCTGTTGAAGACAGATGCAGAGGTTTTACTGACAACTCATTCGCGGCAGAAAGGTTTGATTGTCACCAAAAGAAAAGGTCCAAAGTATCTTTATTGATATTTCTGCACAGTGACTGAAAACAACAAGATTGGGTCGTATCATGAGTTTCTGCTGAGGTGTGTTAGAGATAATAAAACTTCGGCCTCTAAACCTTGCCTTACACCAGATATTACTAAATGAGGAAGACTTGGGTGGAGGCACTTCAGCAGTTTTTGCAATAGTATTTGTATGAGTATATATAATGCAACATAATAAATTTAAAAACTTAAAATGACTTTTGAAAGCTGAGAGAACCTAGAAATCCCGATAGTATTTGCGCATCCCCGACATAGATGCCAAATGTCTACTCAGAAGATAGTAAAAAGTTGGTTAAAATATCCAATGAGGATATATATATATATATATATATATATATATATATATATATATATATATATATATAGGACACTGAGGACAACACGGTACTGACCTCAGTGCCCACTTATATATATATATATATATATATATATTTAAATAAGTTTTTTTGTAGTACAACATTTAAGGATAGCTAGGAATAAGCATAATTTATATGGCATTTCATTGTATATTTTAAAAAGCTAAAAAACAACCGGTATATATATATATATATATATATATACATTAAAAAATGGGCAAAGACATTTTTTATGTTTAACGTTCTTTTTATAGATACAAGTATTTAAGTAAATGCTCTGTTTATAACAAACAGTATTAAATAACATTTACCGGCCTGAATGTCCGAGAAATTTTCATAGAAAATATTCGTCCTTTGACAGGATTCGAACCTGCATCCTATACGGAACCGCCATTTATCCTGGCGTGCCTAACCGATTCGGCCACAAAGGATCGTTCGGTTGGCAAGGTCGAATTTACTGCTTATAAACTTCAATCTTCCATGAATCTCGTATATTCATAACTGCTCATGGCGTATCAAATGTAAACAAATGACGTCATACATTAAGAAATGGACAAAGTCCGACAATTTATTTATTAAAGACATTTTTTATGTTTAACGTTCTTTTTATAGATACAAGTACTTAAGTAAATGCTATGTTTATAATAAACAGTATTAAATAACATTTACCGGCCTGAATGTCCGAGATATAAACGAGGACACTGAGGACAACTCGGTATTGACCTCAATTTTCACTTATATATATATGTGTGTGTGTGTGTGTGTGGCCTGATGATTGCGTCTATTATGAAACAGTCCTTCGCCACTGAATGTTGACTTCAATGTTCACTTTTATATCTACATACGCTCTATCCCTGATATTGAGCAATTTATTCCTTAAATATAGCACATCATAAATCTCTCTCTCTCTTTTGGAAAAAGTTTATTTGTGACGCGTTTTATCATTTTGGACTTCAGCAGAATGTGTTTTTTAATGTTGTTTTGACTACACATGAGCATAAACGAGAGACGCTGGTAGTTTCAGAATCTTTTGAAGATTTAAAAAAAAATAATATTTTCAATCTAGCCAAATTAATTCGATATTCATTTTCTTTTCATCATATAAAATAAAATTTTAAATATCCCTGATTGTGATAATAGAAGATCCTCCAAGAATTGTGATAAGTTGTAAGAGTCTGGACGTAAATTTATGATAGCTGACAGCGATTAAAGCGCTTTCGCGACTTTTTCATCTTAGTGAATTATTTTCTCTTTTAATTAGAGACGCATTTTTTTTAAAAAGAGAAACTAACGTATCACCATTCTTGACAGATTTTCTGTTATCGAATATGGGGTACTTAAAAACAAAGATTATGGACAGAAAAAGAATCTGGATGAATCTGGATAGATTGCAAAGATTATTTCAAAACATTTTGAAACTACCAGCATCTCTCTTTCAGGCGCATATGTAGTTATAACAAAATCAAAAAACCCTGTTTGATGAAGTTTTAACGGATAAAACGCGTCACAAATATATTTTTCCATTTTGTCTTACAATTTACTCAATACTGTTTTTCACGTATAAAAATATTTATCGTTATCTCATCATAGAGATGGAATATTATACAGCGAAATGTCAGTGTAAAATTCAGTTAATAACTTCGTATCAGGCTATTATTGATGTAGCCTTATATTTATTACAGAAATCTTTACCACTTACACAGTGCTTTCCAAATATTACAAGTAATTACAAGTTTCTTAATTTTTCATTGTGTTATGTCCCTTAAAATAAATAAAAAATAATCATACTATCACAAATAATAATAATAAAATAATTATCACATTTATATTTATTATTAATACGATTTACCCTTTCTAAACGAATGAGAATCAGCCCCGCTCTTTTTCACGAAAAACAAAAACGGGATATGGCAATATCAGTGTCAGCCGACACTTTCTCCCAGACGTGATATGGCTTCCCTCTGTCTTTTCTACAAATATTTTCATAGCAACTGCTCTGACGAGCTACTTTTACCGGTACCCCAACTGCATAAATTTAAGCGTGCTACTAGGTTGGCATCTCGGTCACACACTTTTACTGTCGAAACAGTTAAATGTAACCGCCTCTTTTCCTCCAACAGTTTCCTCTATCGCACTTCGCGACTGTGGCACTCCATTCCTCCTACTTGCTTCCCTGATAGCTATTCAAATATAATTTTAATCAACATCTTCTGATGCCTTGATCCTGATCCCCGTCCTTCTCTATATCCTTTCATCAAACACCCCTCTTTACTCTTACTCTCACTCTCTGAAACCCCTTGCGTGCTAGTGGCACTCCCGCTGGCTTAGGGTGAAATGCTTACAAAAAAGAAAAAAAAAAAGAAAACATCTGATAGTTGTTACAGAAATTATTTCGACAATTATCAGCTAAATGAAGTGGACCACATAAGAACCATGTCAAACGACCCTGATAAAGAGGTCATGGAGTGGAGCCAGATCCTGAGGACTTGATGCATGACATTTTAGTTGAAGGATGACATAACAAAGAGTGTTTGTCTTCTATAAGACAGTGGTCACTAGCAGCCGAAATCAAAGGACCGCTTGTCGCTAACCGAAAATGTTATGGTCCAAGTTCCTCGTACCACGGTGATGGTCCAAGGTTAGAACCAATGAAAGAATAACACAAACACAGGTATGGAATACAAAGATATATTACAACAGAAATATAATACAAAGAAGTAGAAGTATTAGTAAGGACGTAAGTTAGAGTGAACTATGTTGTCTCGACAAGTATCACTATTCCAATGTCCTTACAATATGCTCTCAATTATCTCTCCTCGTCTTACAAATCTTCTGATACCTCTTGAGAAACGCAGTATTTATAATGTCAGGAATAGTCCATTATTATTATGGGTAAGTTCTCATAACAGAAAAGGAAGGCGACCGCCCGCACGCCGATTAGACTGCTTTCCCCATAACCTCCTTTTCCGCCTCGGTCGTCTAAAGCAAGACATTATACTGCTTAAAATTTGCATACTGCTACAATTTTGTCTCATGTTTTTATATCGTGGGTAACAATCTGACCAAAGAGTTACTTTTTAAGCCACAAGCATTTTGACTGGAAGAAGAAACATGGTGTCTGGCTTGAACTGCAACGCAACATTGACACTATCAATAACGGACAAGCAGTCAACATTTTCCATCAGTATTTTTGTCTGTATAAATGTTCAGGGGTTTATAATAATTTATCCAGAATCATAACCCTCACGTCTACAATTGCCAGTGGAATCAATCAGCCGTAGTGCACCATTTTGCAAACCCTAGGAAACACTACGAAGCTTGCAAAACCGATTCTGTATAAACTTGAAATGAACATCCCTCAGCGTTTAAATCAATATCGTTCATTACTTGCTTAGCGAAGAAAAAAGTATTTTATTTTTAGTGTTAAACATTATACCCCGCTGGACGAAATAAAGGGTTCAGTTGCAATCACCTGAGGAAGGTCGTAGCGTACAACGGCCGAAATATCGTGCATATGGCAACGAAGATGAGGACAACAGTCCGAACAATGTAAATAGTGTAATTAATTACAATACATCATCTCAGAATTAAAGAGAGATCCTGAAGGAATAGGCCGGGCGTATAACGGTCGAAACATTGTGGATATGGTGAAGATGAGGACAACAGTCAATATAGAGATATACTTTTTTTTAATTGTCCTTCAGATTCCCTGATCTGGCATCCATTTACACATGCCCATTAGGTCAGTTACTCGCAGTTTCTCTCTGTCCCTCTTGTGCGTGTCAGATTCTCCAAGCCCACTTTCCTCATTATATGTCCAAGAAATTTCAACTGTCTCTTTCTGATTCTAAGTGTCATTTTTGCTTTCATTTTCATTAAAGTTTCATCGTTGGTCCGCCCAGGGTATTCTCAGTATCCTTCTGAGGAACCCTATTTCCGTTGCGTCAAGTCTCCTCTTCATCTGCGAGGAAAGTGTTCAGTTAAGCATTTCTCATTGTTTCTCTCGAAATTTTCCTGTTTCTTAATACTTTGTTTAAATTTTGAAATGCAAATTCCAAAGCGCCTTCACATTTCGGTGCCGCATTGTCATCTGTTAAAACACTTACTGGGACCTTACCCATAATAACATAATGGACTATTCCATACGTAATAAATACTGCGCCTCAAGAGGAAGCAGTGAGTTCCGTCTGAAGTCGGGCGACCGGCTGTCCGGTTGATCGGTTGAACTCTCTGCCTTCGGGCAAGGAGGAACCTGAACGAGGCTACGCCGAATGGCGGAGTCTCTTTCGGGGCGGTAAACCGACCCTGAACCCGTTTATACGGCATATTTTTGGCCGAGCCCACGGGCTCGGAGATCTCACGTTAAACCGGCCTTGTGCCACATGATGCCTTTCTACTTCTCTGTATATATTCCTGTTTGTAATATATCTGTGTTATTCTATATCCGTATTCTAGTTCTTCTTTATTGGTTCCACCTTGGACTATCACCGTGGTACAAGGAACCGGACCATAACAATGTACTTGCTTACTTTAAATATTTATTATAGGAAGCATTTGAACTGTTCCGTCTTACTGGTAGCCAAATATAATCCGTCGTACAATTGATAGGCTTTTCTTGCAGTTTTTTTTTTGTTTTGAGTTCATGCAGTTTTTTTTTTCTGTGTCCGCCATCAACACGTTGTCATCTGTGTATTTTACGTAGTTAAAGTTTTGCCCTCAAAAAATAAATCTTGATCGGATTTCTAGTTCTCTTAGGATTGCATTGTAAATATTAAATAAATACTGTCAGAAAACGTATTTATTATCTTATATCACCTTCTGTTTGTTTTTTGTACTTACCCAATTCATCTTCTAACTGTATGGAAGCCGGTTTACTTCCATTATATATGCTGGATTATTCTAATGAAATAAAACAAGTTTTCCAAGCAGAAAACGAATTACTGAAATTTGAGGAAACTGTTAATACACAATACGACACTGAGCAAATGGCTTCTTTCAGCGATTCATTAGAATATAAAAGACATTTTGTTCAGTGGAAAGAACTTTGATGTATTTGCTGCATGTCAACATAAATATAATGCAGCAAAAAAAAAAAAAAAAAATCAAGTAAATTGGACGGGAATTTATTTTACATATGCTGTATTTTGAAAACCTAGCACATTTAGAAGATACCTTGCTTCCGTTTTATCAAACACCCGTTGCTTTGTCAGCGGTTTCAACAACATCAAGATATTAAAATATTCTTTAAATTATTTAAAACCGGAATCGTTGATTGAATTCGCAATTCAATCGTAAGGCGGTGTAAAATCAAAGCCAAAACAAAACAAAATACTTTGATGGCTGAATAATGATGTCATGGATTTATATCAACAAAGGTTTCGTCAAAGAAAATACTAGGAACCCTTTGCAGCAATCTTGTTTGTAGAAATCTAAAGAAAAATAATTTAATAATCATCTTTGAATATTTTTTTTCGCCGTGTAATTTATTTATCGATGGATCATTTACCTGAGTGGAAGTTGTCAGCTATCAAAAAAAGCTTTGCTTCAACTTATTATATCATTGGATGAGAGAATTCTAAAGCTGTTATGTCCATTGTTTCTGTTAATTTTATTTTATCGAAGCGGTGAAGTGGGATTTAGATTTTCTTTTTAGATTTTGTTCCTGATGATTATTTAGCAAATTTCATTTCCATATTTGTTTTGTTGTTATCGATGTGTGCCATGTGAGAATACATTTGCATATCCCAATATTCAGGTACGTACGCGCGTACACAGACACACACATGCACGTAATGATATTCTCACGCATGTTGAAACAGACAAAATGCAGCGCTATTTAAATTGGGTGACATTCCCTGATAAAACAAAAATTTCTGAGAAATGCATCGCCCAGCAAGGAATTTTTTTTATGTATTTTGTTGAAAGTTTTTTTAAATTACAGAAAATAGCATCAATTGCATCTTTCTAAGCAAGATTATAGGAACTCGGTTGGGTCATTTTATTTTGATTCAACCGAATTCGTTGCATTTTAACTCTGATTACTGTTTGTACAATCTATCTATTTTAGTCCGTTAATCTCGACATGTCTATTGGTCTATCTCGTAGTATTCCGATTAATCCAGGTCAACAGCTATAATTTAGTTTTTAATCCCAAGGGGACAATGCCACTAAAATGCAAGCGGTTATTAGAAGTAAAAGAGCACAAGAAGCCTCCAGGATAGACCGGAATACCAGTCCTAAACAGGAAACAAGTAATTAGCGTCACCCCTGTTCAATAGATGGAGAAGAAGTACCAGTAGATAGATTAGGCTATAAGCCGGTTCACACTTCTTCTCCATCAATTGAACAGGAATGTCTGATGATGACCGGAGGAAGTGTCGAAAGTACTTGCATATTTAAGGAAGGCTGAATACAGTTTATAATTTTAAAAACAAACAAATAAAAAAAAAACAAAAAAAATCAAGAATCATATATATATATATATATATATATATATAAAAGTGAACATTGAAGTCAACACTTAGAGGTGACAGGCTGTTTCCTGCTAGACGCAATCGTCAGGCCTCTAAGCGTTGACTTCAATGTTCACTATTACATTTACACACGCTCTATCTCTGATATTAAGCACTTTATCCCATAAATATAGCACACCTTTAGAGTATATATATATATATATATATATATATATATATATATATATATTACAATGAATCATTCATACAAAAAGTAAATACAATGATTAGTAGGTGTAGGCACCTTTAAAATTTAGTTAGCGAAGGGGTTTCACCATTTTATATCATTAACTAATTTACTTTTTGGATGAATGATTCATTGTAATATAAATTAAACTGCACCAGATTTTTGATTTAAAAAGAACTGATCCGATGGGTAGATTTTCGGGATAACAACTGAGACGTTACTCTACTTATTGAACTATTAGCTCATGCCACGTAGACTGATAAACTCCTAAAAAAAAAAAAAAAAAAAAAAATCTTAAACTGCCATATTAGTAAAAAAACACACTCACTTCGATTTAAAAAAATTTAACCTAAGCGTTGCGACTGCACGCTCCACAAGTTTGTATCCGTTATCAATAACACATTAAAAAAAACAAAAAAACATATTTCGATTTGCATTATATATTTTCGTTTCAGATGCTACCTGAATTTTACCAAAAACAAAATAGTTTTCATGCCTGATGATGACCGGAGGAACTGTCGAAAGTATTTGCTTATTTAAGTAAGTCCTAATATAGTTTATAATTTTAAGAATACAAGAATCATAACATTCATCGAGTGATTAGTGGGTTAATGCAACTTTAAAATTTAGTTAGCGAAAGGATTTCGCCATTTTGAATCATTAACTTTACTCATTTACTTTTTGGATGAATGATTCATTATAATATAAATTAAACTGCACCACTTATGTGACACACACACACATACACACACACTCACACACACACACACACACACACACACACACATATATATATATATTCAGTTCATTAGATATTAGTTTGTAACCCTGGGTTTCACGCTTTTGTGATCATCCGGCAAACTGGTTTATTTCTTTAAAAAAATGATCTATTTAAGCTTATTTGTGTTTGATAATTTGATTTTTCTGTTTGGGCTAACACTCATATATATATATATATATATATATATATATATATATATATATATATATATATATATATATATATTAATAAATATACATATACCTACGTTTTGGTGTGTGACTTAAGGTTCGACGGTTTTCCAGCTCATCAGGCACAAAGTATATCTTACATTTTTATAAAAATACACAGATGTTACATGGGAGTAACGCAGTTTCACAGAACAAAAATAAAATAAAATATTACAAAAGATGTAAAAAATGAAGCGTAGGTAGGGTTCATTTTTAATAAAATTAGAAAGTGAATAAATAAATAAATAAAGGAAAAATAGAAATTTCAAATTATTTCTGGAGACGCTATCCAAGTTCTGATTGTAACGCCCGCCGGGTTAAAGGGAGATAAGCGGGTAAAAAACCTAAAACTTAATAAGAGAAAAATATATAATAAAAAAGAGTAATTTCATCTGAACTCCATTATTTTAAGAGAAACAGGCTATCATGAGTTCGTTCCGCTTATTAAGTAAACTTTCATTGCTAATATTTTTGATGATGAATTTTTTCTAATAAGACGTAGATTGATCGCCCAACTCCTGCCGCAAAATGGCTTGGTTTCTGGTTATCCATAAGAGCTGTCATCACCTTGCGAACCTCTCGACAAATCAATAAAGATCAAAGAAAAAGGGGACCCATCGTTAAGAAAGCTTCTATATTGTTTTTATTTCAAATCAGATTAGTTTAACTTTAAATTTTCTAATTTTACTCAAATAACGTGTCACAAAATTTAATCTTGAAAACATTTTAAACCCGATAAATTTGTTTGTTTACAAATTTCTTAAAATTAAGAAAATGTACGCTTTAAAAAAAAATAATAAAAAATCGAGCAACTATTTGACATTCAAATCTATATAATTTCTATCTGAAATATACCAGAATATTTTACTTACTGTAAATAATATATTTAGTCATTTAGCAATCAATTAAAACTAGAATAAAATTTTCAAGAATGCTTTTTCATATTTGAAATTTAATTTTAAAACTTAGGTATCGAAAATACTGTGGAGGTATCTACACGAAATAATAAAGTTTGAAGTAATAATAATGCCGGATTAAAAATAAATCCATTAAATTTTTAGAGATTGATATCTACCTGTATATCTACCTGCATATTCTCAAAGAGTGATAAAAGGTAGTAGACTCGACAAACCTATTTTCCTGAAAAATGTTTTAACGGATATTTTATACATTTCATCCGGTAGTAGCATTTTTTGAATGTTTCCTTATAAGTAAACAGCTAATATTATCATTACAATTACCAATACTATCCCGCCAAGCAGAGACACTTATTAACTTTTGTATTCTCATAGTAGAAAGATTACATTGAAAGTGATTCATTTTCGAAACAGTTTCGCTATAAAACCGACAAATGCGTGCGAGTTGCAACTGGCATAACTCCAAACTCAGAGACACGCCGGTGGAAAACTTGTGAGAGCTTGTGTCATATGTAAACAGGCGTCGTATGAAATCTGTTCATGCGCCTAGCGATCCCGCTGCCTTGATAATCACACTGCTGAGATTCAAATTAAAAAGCTGATAAATGATTGGTAGAGAATGCAGTTTTTAATTCGCGTCTCATTATTGATTAATAATTAGCAGAGAGAGAGAGAGAGAGAGAGAGAGAGAGAGAGAGAGAGAGAAAGAGGTGAAGAAGACTGGAAAGTTAGAGAATATAAAGAAAAGAAATAAAAATTTATGGAAAATAATGAAAAAGAAAGATAGAAAGAACGAGATAACCTAGAAGAAAGGGTAATGTGTTTCTACATAGAGCCGTTGTCAACAAGTAAGCATTGTAGTCATGGCGAAGCGAGTTCGATTTTTGTTGTGTATCCCAACATCTGTAGCATTAGACTGTATTTTGAACATTTATCATGGAAAAGGGACAGAATAAAGACAGACGTATAACATTGCCTCTGAGGGGAAAGAGTTTGTAGAGGAGAACACCGGCATTTAAGAAGTAGTTCCTTGCTCCTCAAAACCTCCTGATCAGAGGCCTTGCTGTCGGATGTAGTTTATCGTCTTACCCAGGACGGGTCTATCAAGGCAGGAAAGCGAATATGGAGAAGCTCAAAAGGTGACGTTACGTCAAAAAACGACATTATTACGTCATTATTTTTGCACCAACCTAATATCTCAATTTAGTTGGATCTATCTATCTATCTATCTATCTATCTATCTATCTATCTATCTATCTATCTTATATACACGCGTATGATGCAGCTTTTGAAGACCTAATTTTGAAGCTAATTTTAAGGGATCACATCATACAGGAGACATAAAATTAGCGTGTATACTGTTGGCCCTGGCTACGCCGTTCAAACTATATCTATTTATTGTAGTCAAATTAGCTTCAAAATCCTTTGGAGGTTTCATGACACGTGAGTGTATGCGCTATGTAGAATTTGTCCTGGAGATTATTGTAGAAGATTTTTGACAATATTTTCAAACTGAATCTGTTTGAAAAACTGATTTAATACTGTAACGTCCGTGATAAAAGAAACTTGAAGCTGGTCGAAATGTATATTAATCATTTTCATCATTTAATTTCGGACTAATATCCTCATCTTTGTTGTTGATATCCCAAGCTTTAGGTCGTTGTGCTCTCCCCAGCCTTCCGTAGGTTCCCGCCGTTTTCCAGTTAACGTTCAGGGAAATCTGAACCAAGAGCTTTACGGGGTTAAATTCTTCTCGTTCTCCTGAGATATTTTGTCTTGGCATTTTTTTCCGTACTTCTCGGTTATCAATCTCCCTGTTTTCCGTGGGACGATATCCGAGTGGATCAAAGCGTTGGTTTGTGAATCTTCAGATATAGTAATTATGATCGAGCAGATCCAGACTCAGGCTCACTGGATACAAGCCGAGTAATCACTGAGTAGTACTAACAAAAGACAGTACGAAATATCCCAGGACAGTGGAACAAGTACAATTGCCTTAGATCAAATAAAGGGTTCAGTTCAAAATTCCCTGGAGAGTGTCCTTACCGATAGACAGCTGAAGGAGGGCCAGAGGCACAACGACACATACGTTACGATACTAACAACAGAATTCCGAATGTAAATAATATTAACGCCTCGTCTCAGAGAGGGAATAATTGGGGTTTCGATTTCTGATCGAATTAAAAGAACACATAATATTATCTCTCTCACACTATGTGAGTATAATAAGTTGAGAATGATAGCGATGGGATGGGGAAAGATTTATGGAAATTAACAGAGAGAGAGAGAGAGAGAGAAAGCAGAAAAGAGTGTAAGGTATACTCAGTGGAAAAAGCGAGATACGGGAGAAGAAAGAAGGGGGAGATGTAAAAGAATGAGACTAGAACAAGAGAGGGAGAAAGAAAGATATATAAAAAGGATGAAAAGGAAGAATGCTGAGGTGGGGAATAAAAGAAGGTGAGAATGAAATAATATTTTCTGTTATGATTGTATTCAGCTCGCTTTGATCCGAATGTACAAAAAAGCAAAAAAAAAAACAAAAAAAGAAACAAAAAAAAACAAAAAAAAAACAACAAAATAAACCAAAAAAAACCCGGATTAATTTACGCAACTACGCATGCGTGAGTATGTTTGTATCTGCAGCTTCAGAACAAACGTGGCTAAACGAATGGAAAATGTTTCGAGGCATATCTCACTGATAAAGAAAAACTGTGGCAAAATCAGCAAAATCTATTAGAAGTGTTTACAGATAGAGCTCAGTGGGACAACTAACCACCAAGTATTCATTCACATCTCATATCACCACACGAATTAAATAAATAAAGAAAGCCCATTACGTTGTGTTCTACAGAAGGTTATTTCCGAACCACTGACACGAAAATAAATACACTTGAAAGTATAACATTGATGTTAGAGCATAGAATTAAGATCTGAAAGAATATGGGTAACGTTTGATATAAAAATGTCTAAATAAGGCAGGAAAGATTTTATTTCCAAGTTCGCGTGATATTAATCTTTCAACAAATATACGTACCGCAGGATCTCATTATTCACTGGCTTGCAAACGACGGTTTAACTTATCCGCGGTTGGCTCAAATCCTCAACACTTATGTGTTCAAAATACTTTATAAAGTATATTTCAAAGGAGTAATATATGAATTGAAAAGTGAAATGGACAATAACGGATAGCCAAACCATAATACATACTTGTTTATCATCGAATTTTAAACCTGAAGAAATAAAGTATGGAAATCAAATCTTCCTAACGTTAGTTTTAACCAAAGTTTCTCAACCAGGGTACCCTGGTGCACTAATGCGCTTTGAAAGTTAGCTAGATTCACCTCGAATTAACAGAAGAGGAAATTATGAATTATTTTTATCTCAAAATATTTTCAAAAAGCTAGCGACAACAAACGCATAGCTTTCATGCCTAAGTCAAGTGTTATAGACAAGCATATGGTGAGGAATCTGGTACTCACGGGTCGAATAGAGGGAAAGAGAGAAAAGAGCAGGTGGATGACAGAACACAGTCGGAGGGAGGAAGCAGAGTGAAGGAAATTGCTGAGACCTGCAAGGGATAGAGGGAGGTGGAGAGCCATGATCGCCTACGTCCTTGAAGGACATAGCACATAAAAAGAAAGAAAGAATGCTGAAATTTAACTTTTTTAAATCTATTGTTTCTATATTTTTTTACATAACTATATTGCTGGTATTTTTTACTATGAAAATGTATTAACATTATTTTTTACTATAAAAATGTATTTTTTATACTTTCATAGTTTTTTTCATCCCAGTTTAGGGGCTAACTATTTGCCCATAGCTGGGACCCTAACAAGTGCCACCACTCCGGGTCAGGATGGACCTAGGAACAACAGCAATTAAAAGTTAGTTCCATGCTTCTTTAACCTTCCAGGTCAGAGGCTTTGCTGTTGGATGTAGTTTACCGTCATACCTAGGACGAATTTCGGAATATGAAAATGATAGAAAATTTCCAAGTCTTCACTTGAAATCAAGGAATCAGGTACTTTAAGTGAAATAGTTACAATATAAAAAAAACAAAGTCATTTTATACTGAAACGAGGAGGATACTAATTAAGAAATACTTGCTAACCAATGAATGTCATGCATGATGTCAAACCCGTTCAGAAATATCTAAAATGTCAGCTGGATACACTCACTTTGTTATATCAATGATCAAAAATGGCTTTGATCGAGTGAAGAATGGTATTGGTGAAGACTATCCTTCTTCGAACCATGTCAACTGGCGCTACAGAACCACAAATAAAGAACTGTTCTAGATAATAGAAATCAAATCACTTGAGGACTTTGTGTCTGGGTACGACAATAAACTACATTCGGCAGCAAGGGCTCTGATCTGGAGGTTTAGGGGTGAATGGAATAACCTGATTAGTTGATGTTCTTCGGGGTGGTAGCATCAGTTAGAGTTCTAACTATTGGCAAATAGTTAACATCGAAACTTATGTCAAATCACTATGAAATTATAAAAATACATTTTTATAGTATAAATACCAGCAATACATTTTCATAGTAAACAATTACTAGCAAAACATTTTTGTAAAAAAAATAAAATAATACCAGCAATACATTTTTGTAAAAAAAATACCAGCAATATAGTTTTGTAAAAAAAAAAAAAAATTATCAACAATACATTTTTGTAATAAAAAAATTACTAGCAATACATTTAAAAAAAAATACTAGCAATACATTTTTGTAAAAGAAATTACTAATACTCCCAAGAAAATTAAATTTCAACATTAAGTGACCTATAAGAAGTGGATATGTTGTTAAAGAAACAACTCTTGAGGACTTCCAACAGCAAGAACAGCTAAAATGTGTATTATATGTAAATAGAAGCGAAATAATTGACATAATAATGATGATGCCATCCAACACTACTTCAAATAAAAAGGTAGAAAGGAAGCCTCAGTCAGTAATGAAAAGAGAATTAGCAGTTACTGGGCGAGAGAAACGTATTTCCCTGAAAAATTGTTTTAAGAGAAAGTTTTTATTAGGTTTTTGCAAAAATAATGACATAATAATGTCGTTTTTTGACGTTAAAAAATAGGTCAAAAAACGACATTATTACGTCATTATTTTTGCACCAACCTAATATTAAAAATTTCAACCGACTGTAGTTGCTCGATGAGTGAATGTCAAAAATGTTTCCTCATAAGGAAACGTCTAATAATACACATACACTTCAATTTAAAGACGCAAAAAATAGGGACAACACAAGTATTACCGGATGTAACTCGTGTCTCAAGAAAGTCGGAGATCATATCGGACGAAACGTTATGATAAAACAACGAAAACAGAGATACTCTTCAGATGAATTCTTAGAAGTAGGACGTCATTTCTATCTTCAAATTATCTCGTTGCTTTCTCACTATTTCCACGGAAAGTGCTTGGGTGAACTACATTCTCTGGTCCCGCCAATTCAAGTGTTCACGGCAAGGATACGCCATGCCACTTACATAGTAGCAAACCATTCACATTCTCTCCGTATTTCATAAGTGAGAAGTAAGTTCCACTCGAAGAGTATTTTCCCCGAACCAATGCTCTGTGGCACCGACTCCCAAGAGGATGTTTCCCCGATCACTAGAATCTTAACCTGTTCAAGGCTACGGTTAACCGTTATCTTCCACTGCTATCCGCACAAATTGCTTCGTAACGTAACCCTTTATTTACACCGAGTGGCCCCAGGGACTTGTAAGTGGTGAACCTTACTGTGTAAAAATGTAATATAAAGAGACTAGGAACAGAAAAGTACAAAAATAAACAGGCAACTTATGGCTTGTTATAGCGTTCTTTTTAATCTATATAATAAATGCGAATGCCAGTGTGTCACACTTTTTCAATTAAAGGGACACAACTCTTTAACTTTGAATAGCTCGTTACAGAAATTTTGATGAATTATATTCCCTGGTTCTGTCAATTCATGCCTTCGCGGCAAGGACACGCAATGTCATTTACATATCAGCAAGCCATCCACATGCACACCGTATTCCATCGTTGAGAAGTAAGTTCCACTCGATCAGTTTTTCCCCCGAGCCTCTGATGTATGGAACCGACTCCAAAGAGGATATTTCCCCGATTAATATTATCTTAACCTGTTGAATGGCTAACAGTCATCTTCCACTCCTATCTGTACAAATTGCTTCCGAACGTAACCCTCTACATCGAGTGCCTCCCTGGTCTCGTAAATGGTGAACACTTACTGTAAAAAAAAAATAAAAAAATTCTTATGTTGTTTGTGCATTGGTGAACACTGTCAGACAATGGCCCATTTTCTGTTGGCAGGCATCTCTAGCTGGACAGAAAAGAAAACGAGAAGAATTAATCAGATAGCCTTATTATTACAGAGTAGGTGTTAAATTGTCGCCTTTCTCTCTTTGTCTCACTCACTCTCTCTTACTTATTAGTGAAGAGGTTGTAGACAATGAGAAGTAATTTGCACGTATTTTCACTCAGAGCCAAAAAAAATAAAAAAAATAAAAAATAAAAAACAACAAAGGAAAAATCGATTTTAGCAAAATCATCAGGTTGTGACATTATTCTTTTTGCGTCTCTATTTTTGCAAGACAAACACACAGCGAATTTGTCTCATGGCATCCACATGATCTTTTTCTATAAACTCCTTTAGTGAGAATTTGTTTGCGATGTTAAGTGCTACTTACATCTTATTTCATCTGTCATGGAGCGGGATTTAAAAAAAAAAATGGCGCGCCAAAATGAACACTGCGACTGTATCTACTGATAATTAGAGCATCGGAATGTGTTTTTCGATTGAAGTGGCAGCACCAAATGTCTTTATGGGATTCAACTGTTTTTTTGTTTCAGACGAGAGCTGTAATGAAATCAGAACTGAAGACCATCAATTTAAGGTGTGTCCGACTACATTTACGATGGCACAAGTAACCTTTACCTGTTGCGAAGGAGTAGCTTTTGTGTTGATAAGGATTCTAACCAGTCTTCAATTGGAGCTGGTAAGATTTGGTAATGTTTAAATTCCTGGTACTCTCAACCGAAGGGAGAAACAGAACTTGTATGGCTTATTTTAAAACTCTTTTGTTAAGAATAATTAAGTCAAATATAAATATAAATATAAAACGGGGTGTATACGTGTGATATATATATATATATATATATATATATATATATATATATATATATATATATATATATATAGAGAGAGAGAGAGAGAGAGAGAGAGAGAGAGAGATAGATAGATAGATAAAGAGAGAGAAATAGACAGGAAAAAAGAAAGAAGGCGATGAGAACATTGAAAAAAGAGAAAGTAAAGTTTTATTTATTGTAAATTGAGCTTATGTGCGAGGTGGGAATACGCACGGGGTCAGAGCATTCAAATGTAAACCGAGAATTTGTACATACGGAGAGAGTTGAAGAAATTCGTCCCCAATAATTCAAGCTTTTCTGGTCAAGAAAAATACACTGCTTATTCAATAGGTTATCTACTCTCACGACTTCACACCGTGTGGCTTCTGGCTCTTCCCCTATCTGAAGGGCACGTTGAAAGGGAAGTGATTTGAGTCGCGAGATGAAATTATGAGAAAAGCGACGGCGGAAGTCCATCGCATTCCAGAGAATGTTAACTCATGTTTACTTCAAAGTTTCGTGGGTATATGGGTATAAAAACTCTTTGGAACGGAGTTAATCTGCTATAATTTCTCGATTCTCTCATTCTTTTATTGGTATGTGTGTTTTATATATTTCCTTTTGCTTTGTTTGGTGTTGATTGATTCTTGACTTCTATTCGTCTTCCTTCCTCTTTTTTAAAATTTTTCTCTTTTATTTTTTCTCTTTTATTCTTTCGTTGATGTCTGGTTTATTGTTGACAATTTTAATTTAAATTATGCTTGGAAATTTGTGTGAAAGAATAAAAGAGAAAAAAATATTGTCACGAAATTCCGAAGTAAACATGAGTTAGGTTGAAAAAAAAAAACTTTTTCATATTAATTATATTAATGTTTTATCTCTATTGAGCACTCTACCACAAAGCCTGCTTGCTTTAAATGACTCCTTCTCAGCAAACCACCGAAAAAACAATTTTGTCTTCGAAAAAGTATTTCAAATTAACGCACACACACACACTCATATATATATATATATATATATATATATATATATATATATATATACAGGTGTGTGTGTGTGTGTGTTGTGATTGTGTGTGTTTGTGTGTAGCCAAAACAAAGTAAACTATTTGTAAAGTCTTAAAAATACAGCCCTAACGACAATCATGAAAGATCAAAGGAAAGTGAACAAACAACCCCCAAGCTACAAAATCAAACAAAAGAAAAAGAAAAAGAAAAAAAGAAAGACAAACAACCCATGCAAAAGCCTAAAGTACTCAATGCCTCTTAAATTAGACTAAGACAGAGCAGTAACACTAGCAAATCCAACAGTAATCAGGCACTGACATCCAGATCGCGAAAGACGACACACACACACACATCTCTCTCTCTCTCTCTCTATATATATATATATATATATATATATATATATATATATATATATATATATATGTATATATATAAATATATATATATATATATATATATATATATATATATATATATATATATATATATATATATATATATATATATATATGTGTGTGTGCGTGTGTAATTGTTGTTTCAGGATCCCTAAGCGTGAATCTCCAAGTATATATATATATATATATATATATATATATATATATATATATATATATATATATATATATATATATTAAAAAATATATATATGTCTGTGTGTGTGTTTGTGCGATGAATAAAATTAGATTAAATCTGACTGGTTTGGAAATATATAAGACAATTTGGAAAAATCTAACTTGACAGAATTCGCGAGGAATCCGATGTCACCGAGAGAAGAATTTTATTTAAATAAACCAAAATGTTCATAACCAAAAAGAAACGTATTTTGCGTTGAGTGTCCAAACTTTGAATAAAAATAAAAATAAATATATATATATATTTGCTACGAATTCGCAACGTATAAAGATGTGAACTCCAGGTTAAAAAAAAAAGGAAAAGAAAAAAGGTCGGTTCGTTCAGATAAGAACACTCGGACAGGTACTGACGAACAACAAACACAAAATTAACATTTGGAAATAAATTTTATATTATAAAAAAATAAACATTAGAAAAGCATTGAGTGACAGACGCACAATTAATAAAAGAACACTTAATTGATATTGGATGTCAAACTTATGCGTTTCAAGTATTTGGGAGTTAGAATGTTCGTAATGACAGAAAAAGTTGCTGTAGAATGTTCGCAAAAGTTGATTGTTCTTCCTTCCGTAATGTAAAATATAGAATTCCAGAATAATATTTGTGTTTCGTTTCCCCTTGGTTACTTGGATTGCATCCGAGATGAAAGTACGATGATTTCTTTGTATTTCCTTCGGTAGGATCTTCCTTTCTCCTTTAACCATTAAATAGTCAAATACATCCAAAATCTCCAGGACGAAATTTCTTATTCCCTAGAGAACAAGTAATAGAATAGTTTTCTCGGTGTATTTCTCATCCCTCACGATCGCATGATGAGAGTCTATTTATTTTCCCGAACTGTTGTCGTTAGAAGCTATCGGGAAACTAAAATTGCAATACCAAAATCAAATGAGTATAGTTGAGCGATTCTTACTGTTTGTTGTCAAGCAACCCCAAATTCCTTATTTTTTTATATTTTATATTGTAATATTTAGTCTTCCCTTGATTTCAGCTCTGTTGAGTGAGGGCAAAACCATTCGGCTGGTCTTTTTTTTTCCTCCTATTTTCCTTTATATCGTGAATGGTAAAGGACGTCTTGCCATTTTTATTTCCTTAATGAAAATTTGAAACCGCAAGAAAATAATGATATATATATATATATATATATATATATATATATATATATATATATATATATATATGAGGGAAACAAATCGTTACTTACTACTTCAAGCCGAGCGCGCCGCCATGTCCCTTAGCAGGTCAAAATCGTGGTTGCGTTTGCTTCCTTTTTTATAGAAGAGCGTACATTGCTAGTGAACCAGAAGTTATCCAGGATTGGACTATAAATTACAAAGAAGAGTCGCAGTGTGTGATTGAGAAAATGGAGAAAAGCCTTACGGTCGATCGTCTTCACTTCAGTTTTTCCTAACGGTATATTGTTTAAAAGTAAGTGTGACATTTGTTACGCCTTTTATTGCTGTATTTGAGTCCCACTTTCGTACGTTGCATTTTGTGAATTTTTTTCGTTAACTTGTGTTTGTTTGTAACCGGTGTTTGTAACAGGTGTCGTGGGAACGCCAACATTATGGCGGTGTCCCAAACTCCTAATGCCACGCTCACTGAAGCGATCCCTTTGTCGAGGGCAACAGATACGCCCCCACCAAATGGACCCGAGTATTATAAGGAATTAAAAGAAAAATACGAACATTTCATTGACAGAAATGAACTGATGCCAGTACCAGCACTTATGGAAACGATGAACACCAGAACCATTTCCTTGTTTAAAACGGACGTTAAAACACGAAAACTAATTGGCATCAATAGAGAAATAATGGAAGAGGCTCTAAAATCTTAAAATTGGAGCTATAATATTAGCAAGAAGAAGCAATGCTATGTGGGATGTCCTGCTAGCCACAGAAGACGCAGCAAAAGCTCTGTCGAGGAGCATCCTCATAACCAAAGCAGTTAGGCTCCAAACTGAATATTTAGGAACAAGGAAGGCCAAAGTCACTCTGCATGGAGTACAACTGTACATATCAGGGGACCATTTGGGCTTTTCTTTGCCCAGTTTGGCGAGGTGTCTGATGTCTCTCCCATCAAAAGCAAAAAGGGATAGCCACTGGAGACGTAGAAATCTAGGTAGCTGTCACTCGGAAAAATTAATACCAAATACTTTGATATGTCGAGGACGTCCGATATATGTAGTTATAGAAGGACGCCGACCTCTCTGCTGGGCTTGTGGAGCCGTGGGTCATCTCTCCAAAGCGTGCCCTGGAAAGAGACCGGAACCGCAACCCCAAACATAAAACACCAAGAAGAATAAGTACAGAAAAGTCCAAAAGTAGTCAAATGTCCAGATGAGTGTGGTTCGGGCCCGGACTCCAGCTAGAGAGGGATTTGTCAGAAGTACAGGCAAAGGTTGGAGCGTTGGTCCGGATTTGTCACCGAAGGAGGTTGTCTTTGAATGGTAGGGCTGAGGCGTGTGCCACTTACGTCTTTCCTCTTATCCTTTATGGTTTATTTGTACTTCCTTTTTGCAAGGACCATAGGACCATAGACTTGATTAGTTGCCGTTTTCTGGGGCAACTTATATAGAGTAGGTCCTAAAGCTAGTAGCAAATTTACTCTGGGTGCGGTATACTTACCTGGCATATGTCAGAGGGTATCCCCCAGACGAGGCTCTGCCGAAGGGCAGAGTCTTGTCTCGGGAAACTGACTCCGTTTTTACGTGGTCTATAGGGAATTTTTGCCCGAGCCTACGTGCTCGGATACCCCACTTTAAAACTCGGCCTTGTGCCACATCTTGCTGCGTGGGGCAGCGGGTAAATAATATTTAATCTGGGTTCGGGCCGAATACTGATCATATTCGGTCGGGTCGCCCATCGAAGAAGTCTGTTGTTTATTTAGACCCGAAACTTCTAGTGACATGGGAGCAACAACACTGACGACGCATCTGGATTCGGCATTTAAAGGTATAATTTTAACAATTCGGACGAACTCTTCGCTATGATGCCCAGACATTTTGAATTTAAGAGCACTAATAGACTGGCGCCGAGATCTCATCAATTTACAGTGGAGCTGGCTATAGGTAGCCATACATTCTATGCTTACTGTTACTTTTCTCGGTTGCGGAACTCTCTTCCGGCTTCATGCTTTCCAGGCAAATTTAACCTGCAATTTCTATTCTCCTGATTACAATATTCTCTTCCCGCCATTTATTAATGTTTTCTCTTCTTAATTTTTTGTTTCTTAGTGGCTTTATCGCCTTGCATAGGATGAAACTTATTATATATATATATATATATATATATATATATATACATATATATATATATATGTGTGTGTGTGTGTATATAAAGGTCATATATATATATGTATATATAAAACTCATATATATATATATATATATATATATATATATATATATATATATATATATATGTATATATATTTAAAGATATTTTTGTAGGTACAAAATTTAATGACAGAAGTAAAAGTGTGAAGCTTAATATTACTAGACATATTAAAAACAAACGAAGCAACCGGTTTCGCTCCTGTTTTTCAGGCTTAATTTAAATTAAAAACACAGAAAATGTGCAATGAAAAGGAAATGTGGAGGAAAAAAAAAGCTTCCGAATTTAAATAAGCATTTTTTTCTCCTCCACATTTCCTTTTCATTGTACATTTTCTGTGTTTTTAATTTAAATTAAATCTCCCGTGGAAGCCTGAAGAACGGGAGCGAAACCGGTTGCTTCGCCTGTTTTTAATATGTCTAGTAATATCAAGCTTCACACTTTTATCTCTGTGAGATATATATATATATATATATATATATATATATATATATATATATATATATATATATATATATATATATGTGTGTGTGTGTGTGTGTGTGTGTGTGTGTGTGTTGTTCACACAGCCGATGAATGCAGTGTTGTTGTGGAAATTGAAGTGAAGGACTGGACATGTCAATGATGGCTATACTCGCTTTATATATAGACGTCATATGTAGAGAGTAAATTCCTAGCAACCTATGATCGACTGTCTGAAAGAATTTGCATCTTTTAACAGGAATCAAATCTCTATTTCTTTTTTAATTGGAGAAGTCGTTTAAAGCCAAGGGAAGCCATGCAAGAAACCAGAGCTAAACTACCCTATTTAATCGACCACTCTTTCTATTATATATATATATATATATATATATATATATATATATATATATATATATATATATGTATGCATTAATGCTATAGATATACACAGTAATTCTCTATTTAAACATGTTCTATTAAATAAAACAATTAAAGAATGTCCATTGAGCCATTTAGCAAGTACCCTGTAAACGAATTGACTTATTAGTTCTGGTCTGACAGAGAAAATTCAGTGTCGTGTTTGATTTACCGCTGTTTGCACAGCTCTTCAAATGACTTCCCAGTTAGGAATCAGACGAATAAGACATAGGTCACCGTTTACAAAGCACTATGTGTTTCAACGCTTTTATATGGCTGCGAATTCTAGGTCTCATAGAGTTGCTATTTGACAACTCTTGAACGATTCCACTTGTCCTGCCTAAAATTAACCCCCAGGTGACATTGGTGGCATAAGTTACTGCTTAGTTAAATTCGGAAGCTTTCACCGTCAATGACCATGGAAGCTATGCTTGTCGATTGATAGCTACGTTGAATTATCCGCATGCCTCAGCTAAGACTCCCCACAACGTTCGGTCTTCGGTGAACTAGATTTATACTGTTGGTGGAGAGTAAACGCAATATAAGAATCATATCAGCGGCCTCCTGAAAAGCTATGATTCTTCTTTAGCCAAACTTGCTGGAGATCGGGTCAACTGGCGACCTGTCTGTATAAACGCTGTTCAAACTGAGGAACAAAGTTGGTCTAACATGTTATGGAAGGTCTTCTTAAGGGTCATAAGTTGAACGTTACATCTACTCCACTCAAAGGCTTTTTTACATGTCCCATGTACGTGTTGTTTGAGTGTTGAGTTAATCAACCAGATGATAACCATTCAACTTTGAAATGAACCAGTTTACAACAACGACTGTAAAGGAATTTATTGAAATTACTGAAGTTCATTTTAAAGTTCATGGTAGTTTCGAAATGGTATCAAAATGATTGAAAGTCAAGAGATAGTTAGTTTGGCGTTTATATTGTTATAAATGTAAGGTTTAAAGTTTGAAATAAACTTAGATTCAAGTGATTAGGAAAAATAAAATTTAGCTTCATGCGGCACATGTGACTACAGTTTAAAAGCAATTTAATATGTGATCAAAACAAATGTTATTAATTATAGGTTGATTTCATTCAATGTAAACAGCCTCCAGGATTTGAATCGTTTTTCTTTTTGCCTTTAGAGTGGCAGAGAACTAGAAAATTGTCGATCAAAAAATGAAAGAATTATCAAGGGCGTCGTGGATTTTTACGATATTTGCATATTGCACTTTCGCAATGATAGATGTCAGGTCATTGTTCTCGGGAAGAAATATTGATGCATAAACAAAATGTGTTTTTTTTATTATCAAGAGATTTAATCTTCGAAAGGAGAAGAAATCTTCTATAAAACATTAAAGTTTTGCAAAAAACAAAAAAACAAAACAAAAAAACACCTCACAAAAAACTAAAAACAAAATGCAAGAGATCTTGATCAGAAAAGAAAAACTAAAGGGAAACTTTGTTATTCTGTAGTTTTACATCTGAACTCAGCATCAATAAAATAATTTTTCTTAAAGTCCTTATTCATCTAAGTGATCAAATCTTTATTACTTCTTCATACAAAAATCCACTTATTTTATTAGGTTGGTGCAAAAATAATTTCGTTTTCTCACATAGTAACATATGTTAGAAAACGAAATTATTTTTGCACCAACCTAATAACTATCATTATATAGGGTGTCCCTATGGTTTAGATACATATTCTATCTCATTAACTATATTTTATTTTAACTCCATAGATTAAAACATTTTTTGACGAATGAAGAAAGAACTGACTTCTTTCTCTGGGGCATGCTAAAGAAAAAGGTGTACTTAATGAAAATAACAGATGAAACACACTTGAGTGAACGAATTAAAAGTGAATGTCCTATTGATCGGTTCATAATTATCAGGCGTTTTTTGTAGGCGAAATATTTAATAATAAAAATTGCTGTTTTGTCTACTTTTTTTTAAATAAAAATATTATTTTATTTTCAGGTTATAAAAATGCGTGTTGATAATCATATGCTCCAGTATAATCATTTTTTTTTTGTTATATTTCTTTTTTCATAAAAAATATTGTTTAAAAATGCCTGATAATTATGCACCAACAAAATAAAATTGACGGCAATGTGTAGTTATTGCACTGAGTTCACGTGAATCTTGCAAAATGCATCAAACTTCGCATCACAAATGATGGAAATTATAATGAAGATGTTATTTGTTAATATTTCAATTCAATAACATTTTTTTGAAAATTTAAATTCTTGAAATATGCATTTTCGTCTGTCTCCAGACTTTTGAGAAGACCCTGTAGTTACTGTAATAAGATTGTAGCGTAGAAAAACAGCTTATTAAACGTTCTAAATTTATTGCTTCGTCTAAATTAATTTTTTACAAAGAATTATTTAATATGACCCCCCCATCCAAAAAAAAAAAAAAAAACAACTTAGTAATAATGACGTTCTTATTCAGATTTACAATCACATTAACTTACAGGAAACTCCTGATTTAAGCCACAATTAAAATGTTATTTAGTTCAACGAGATGGACACCATTTTAAACAAGATCAAAAAGGTGACTATATTGGAGCACTGATATTACATAGCAGTACGGTACTCTTTTCCTTGTTATTAACGAATTGCATTAATACTTTTGGTTGGTTGTTTTGTTTTATGGCATATCAACCTCAGTGGGTCATTTAATGCCAACAAAATTTTGAAATAGCTTTATAGCGGTTTGGTTTATTTTGTTTTACGTCATATCAAGCTCAATGGGTTATTTAATGGTGGCAATTTTTATTGCTGTTAATATGTTTTTGTTCAAAAATCTATTTCTGGGAATATTTTTCCTTGAAGAAATCTATAGCTGGTCATATTTTTTTCAAAGAATGTATAACTGTTTGTATTGCTGGTATTTTTTTAAAGTATTAATGATAATTTTTCATTAAAAAATAATTACTGGTAATAATTTTTTTTATTACCAAGTATTTCTGTTATTAAAACCTATTTTTACACAAGTTTGGGTGTTAACTATTTACCCATATCTGGGACCCCGGGTCTGGGTGGTTCTGCGCTCCTCAAAACCTCCTGATCAGAGGCCTTGCTGTTGGACGTAGTTTATTGTCTTACCCAGGACGTGGATGTAGTTTATCGTCATACCCAGGACGAAATACTTTTGGAAGGCATCTTTCGCTATCCCAATTCGCTTCAATGTTTCATTAACCGTTCTCTGTTAGAACGCTTCAGGAGGTTAGCTTTCATGGCGCTCAACAATCTTCTGTCCTTTGTAGTTCTTAATAAATATTGTCTATTTGTTTTCTCTCCTAAATATTTTCCACTATCCATTTACTCAAGCTCGCTACGTGACTCATGCGATCTTTGCCTCCAATCTGTCTTGTAAGTATCAGTTTTTCCAAGTCCTCTTTCCTCGTTATGTGCCCTAGAAATTTCAAGTGTCTCATCCTTACGTTAAGTATAAGTTTGCATTTTGCTTCCATCTTCTCTATAACTTTGTTGAGTCTCGCATATTCGGTCCATGGTATTCTCAGCATCCCTCTGTAGAATCGAATCTCTGTTGCTGCAAGTCTCTTCTTCAGGTGCAAGCAACATCCACTGTCATATAAGACGACTGATATCGCGTAACAGTTCAGTAATCTTTTCTTTGTTTTTAACGAAATTTTCCTGTTTCTTAATACTTTGCTTAGATTTTGGAAGGCACCTTTCGTTTTCCCATTGCACATTGAGATTTCAGTGATGCAATTTCCTTCCTCTGTTTAAACACTTCCCAGATATTTAAATTGAAGCACTTTCTTGATTTTGGTAGCCCCAATTTGTAATTTGCATATTGGGTACACCCTTTTGCCGAAAAACCTTGTCTTTTGTCTTCTTGCTATTGATGTTTAGTCCTTTCTTCTTGCTTTCCTTCATTACCTTCTGTAGGAGTTCGTGTAGTTTTCTTTCTATATCTGCTTTCAACACTCCGCCATCTGAATATCTTTTATTGATAGGATTGTGGCTGCCAAACAATAAATCCTGGCAGGGCTTCTGATTCTCCCAGAATCTCTCCACAGAATAAGTCCGGTGAGAAGACACATCCTTGTCTCACACAGCTTTCTATTTTTGTATATTTACTGAATGCATCTTCCATACGTATGAAGACAGTTTGCTGCCAGTATAAGTTCTGGATTATTCCAATATTCTTCCCAAGTATGACGTGTTACTTAGCAGACCCAACAGTTGTTTGTGACATACTTAATCAAACGCTTTTGCCTAATCTATAAAAGACGTCTTTCTGCATTTATACAGGCTCTTTCTATTGTTGTAAATTTCATTTATTATATCTGTAATCTTATCAATACCGAATCATCTAAGGTTGCAAAGCTCTCCACAATTTTCTGTCCTTTGAAGCTCTTAATAAAAGTTACCTTTTTATAATCTCTCTTAAACCAAGCACCGCCATCCATTTAGTTAATCTCGCAAGGCAAGGTATACGTCGTTTTTCTCTGTCCCTCTTGCCTTCAATCTGTACTGTGAGTAGCAATTTTTCCATTCTTTTTTTCAAATTTCTAAAACGTTATTCACACACACAATCCTCTCTTTCCAGACTTGATAAAATTAACATTTGTTTACGCGGTTTTAGTTGGTGGCGGTTGCTTATTCCTCACTCAGCAGCCTCTTTCCCACTCTCGCAACTTTAACAGCCTCTCGCTACTCTATCGCTATTTCCATGGCAAGTGCTCAAATAAAAATTCTTTAGTTTCATTAGTTCAGACCTTTACAGCTATGACATCCCATGCTACCTCCATAGAATCAAATCACCTTCAGTTTTTCCTGTTCCAAAGATAGAAGAAAATTTCCGTTTAGTTTTTCCCAATAACTACCAATTTATTGAACAGACGCTTGCAAGGTTGCTTCCTTGAACACATCCATTTTGATCTTTTCAATCCAAAGATTAATTATTTTATTTCCTCTTTATTTTGAAAATTTTTATTTTCACCCATCTCCTCTTCCATTTACATCACATACTTTATTCATCATTAACATTTTAACAGTAATTCTCTACATTGAGAGACTCTATATTTATACTGGGTAAATGCAAGTATTAAACAAATATATGACAGACTTCACAGAAGTCTTATTTCTTGAAGTGGTCAGACAAAATGGCTGACATCAAATAAATAAATGTGTCTGATTGTATTAATCGGTAGTTCAATTTTTTACTTACTCTGCAGTAGCAAAAAGAAAATTGCTTCGATTCTTTATTAATTTACAGACATTTCAGTCGAGTAAGAATTTGTTTCCGCTACTTATGATTTCATTGAGAGATTAGATTCATGTCTTATACGTTTTGACTGAAGAAGGCCCACTTTTTTCTGATAGTACGTATTCATAGGTGATTTCAAAACCTGTAAATTCTTTTCTATTGTATAAAACTGAATTAGCCGATTATATAAATAATCTGAAGTGATAGAATTGACACTCGACCGAATTAGTCACAATGTCTTGACTTCTTTTCTTGAGTAGCACGCCATTTGCCCGCGAAAATGCAAATCACTTTGCGATTGACGCCATAATCGATTATCCGGTATCGTTTTTCCAGTAGACGCATTTTGGGAATGGAATGGTTCTATTTGAAAGTCTTTAGAGGGAGGGAGAGTAAGGGAAAGACGAGAAGTGCGCGCGCGAGAGAGAGAAACGAAGAGAGAGATAGCAAGAGAGAGAATGAATGGCAAAGAGGAAAATGAAAGAGGGAGTGTAAGAAAGATAAGAAAGAGAGAAAGGAAGTCGAGATGGAGAGCGAGAGAAAGAGGGGACAGAAAGTGAATGTGAAAGGGTGAGAGGGAATTGATGGCATTTTCATCAAATGACCATTAATTGCTTGGAAAGCATTGATTTTTGTTTGTAAACTCCCCTCGATTTTAAAAGGTTGTATAAAAGACGTCCGGTGAGTATATATATATATATATATATATATATATATATATATATATTAGGTTGGTGCAAAAATAATGACGTAATAATGTCGTTTTTTGACGTATTTTGTAACGTAAAAAAACGACATTATTACGTCATTATTTTTGCCCCAACCTAATATATATATATATATATATATATATATATATATATGAAGGAGAATAATGTGGATAGAAACAGTAAATAAAGGTGAGCTGAAAAGAATACTACTACAGTAAAGAAGAACAGTAGAGTGAGAGAAGAAAAGCAGAAAGCCTGGAACAAAAAGAAGACGAATATGACAAAGAAAAAAACAGAAGGGCGGGAAAGATTACGTTTTCCCGCCTTTCTCTTGATGAAAAGAACATTATGAGAAGATAACAACAACAAAGAGAAAAGAAAGAGATCGGCTAGAAGGCCAAAGACAAAGAACGAAGAAAATTAAGGAGAAAGTGACGAGTAGACGGAACATCAAAAGAGGAGGAAAGCATCAACAACGAATACGAAAGGGAGAGGTTAAAAAGGAGAAGAATAAGCTCGAAGAGAAGAAGTGGGATGTAAAATGAACACGCTCGTCGTGAAACGTGCGTGATTACGTCCGGGTACCCTTCTGTGCTGGCAAGGGCATGCCATTACCCATGCGCACTGTGAATGACCCAACAATGCACATAAATACGCATGCAACATTCGAACACAAATCTATATAGATACATGCACGCCAACGAGCGCTGGCATCACTAAATTATTCATGAGTCTCAGGCATATATAACAAGCAAGATTATTTGTCATTGCCTGGGTTAAATGGTTTGTGCCGTTAATTTTTATCAGTTTGATTTTTCATTATCATACTTAACAGGGGAATTAATTTTGTTTACTAGCGAATAAGTATATCATACCGATCCACAGGGGATGTTAGAATGCAACGCAAAAATTGTTTTTCCAGTCATTTCACCCCAAGTAAGACAAGTAAGCCGCAAGCGTGTGAGAGAAGGTTAGAAAAAGAAAACACTTAAAGAGAGAGAACAACAAAAGAACAGGAATTAAGAAGACAAAAATGACGGTAAATAGATATATAGATAGATATATACACACACACATATGTATATACAAGGTGTCCATAAAGTTCGTGTGCACTTTAAAAAATTATAACTTTATTTGTATTTGCGATAGAAATAATTTGTAAAAAAGGATTAGAAAGAAGTAAATCTATATTTTTAAGGTTTTAGTGAATTTTTATTTAAATTTCCACATGTCCTCCATCATTAGGAATACAAAGGGTAATACGATTTTGCAGCTCACGGAAAGAAATTTGCCAACTGATTTACAGTAATGCCTGAAATTACATTAGTTATTTTAGCTATACTTAAAACTAGGTACATTAAACTTTACAACATTTTTTACAGATTATTTCTACCGCAAATACAAATAAAGTTATAAATTTTTAAAGTGCACACACACTTTATGGACACTCTGTATATATAACTAGATAGAGAGATACATACATAGAAACATACCTAGGTAGACAGATACATATATGGATACATTGGTATTAGGTTGGTGAAAAAATAATGACGTAATAATGTCGTTTTTTGAAGTTAAAAAATACGTCGAAAAACGACATTATTACGTCATTATTTTTGCACCAACCTAATAGATAAATACATAGAAAGATACATATATGGATACATAGAAGACAAAAGATGGCGATACATAGATAGATACATAGTTCCCTAGGTATATAGATACGTACATAGGTAGATAGATACATAGATACATTAGGATAGATACATCCATACGTAGATAGCTACATAGACAGAAGACAGAAGATGACGATAGATAGATTGATTTTCATCAGGATTTTTTTAATCATTTCACCCCATGCAAGGTAGTAAAGCCATTATGACACAATGCGTTACTGAGTGTGAAAGAAAAAGAAAAAAAAGAGAGAAGCATTGTTAAGGAGCGAGAACAATGAAAGAGTAAACCAAGAAGACAGAAGATGACGACTGACATTTTATTTAAATTTTTGACGATCAAAGTTGACTGGAAAGCCAGAAGCCAGGAGAGATTTCTAAAAGCGTAAAGTGTGAGAGAAGAAACTGTTAGCATAGAACATACGGTTAAATCTAGCCATTTCATTTTCATAATGGCTCTTCGATTATGCCTAGACTCTTCAAATTTGAGCCTAGAACTAGACTGGCGAGTTGAGCTGGCTAGATATAACCGCAAGTTCTCTTCTAACAGTTCCTTACACTCTTCCGGCTCCAAGTTTTCCAGACAACTTTAATCTGTAAAAATTTAAATGCAATATCAATCGCTATCTGCTGTCCTCCTTGTTACTCTTCCTCAGTTCTCGCTTCTTAACAATGTCCCTGTTTCTAACTCTTCCATACCCAGTAACCCTATGCGTCTCTATGGTTTAACTTCCTTGAACTCGATTAAAAAAAATTCAACTAAAATGGTAAGACTTTGCCCCCAATCTCGTACTGTGCTTTTAAATCCATAAAAGCTATTAGGTTGGTGCAAAAATAATGATGTAATAGTGTCGTTTTTCGACGTATTTTTTAACGTCAAAAAACGACATTATTACGTCATTATTTTTTAACCAACCTAATACATACCTTAAGGAAAGGTGAACAGGAAAATTATCACGAAAGTATTTATAGAAAAGGCACAGTGAAGCCACGTGCGGTGGTGGGAAAGTGACTGAGGCTGAGATATCAGGTCTTACTTTCTATGTGCCGTGTCCTTTCAGGACGTAGACGATCATGGCTCTCAACCTCTCCCTATATCCGTTGCAGCTCTCAACAAGTTCTTTCCTTTTGCTACTTTCCCCCAGATCACGTTCTGTCATCCACTTGCTTCAGGCCGCTAGGTATGTCATGCATTGTTTCCCTTGTCTCTCTTTCTCTCTATTCGACCTGTGAGTATCAGATTCTCCAGGCCCTCCTTCCTCATCATGTATCCCAGGAACTTCCGCTGCCTCTTCCTGATGTTGAGTATAAGCCTCCTCCTTGTTTGCATCCTCTCTAAGACCTTATCGTTGCTCACACAATCGGACCATGATATCCTTAGAATCCTTCTATAGAACCACATCTCCGTCGCCTCGAGTCTCTTCTTCATCTTTGAAGAAATCGTCCAACATTCGCTGCCCAAATGTCACGTAACAGCTCAGTACACTTTTCTTCGTTACTAATGGAAATCCTGTCTCGCAATACTCTTCCCAGCTTTTGGAATGTGTCCTTGGTCATCCCAATACGTCTATAGATCTCAGTGTCGCACTTACCGACCTCTGTCAGAATGCTTTCCAGATATTTAAAGTTTCGTGTCTGCTTGATTCTAGTGTTCCTGACCTGCAAATCGTATTTCGGGCTCATCCTTTTACTGATGACCATGTATTATGTTTTCTCGTAGTTTATCCTTAGTCCCTTCTTCACACTTTCCATCGCTACCTTCTGTAGGAGATTTTATAATTTCTTTTCCGTGTCTGCTATCAGTATTGTGTCGTCTGCGTATCTTATGTTGTTAAGATTGTGGCCGCCAATGCTAAATCACGGTAGGGGTTCCAATTCTCTCTGAATTGCCTCGCTGTATAGATTGAACATGTCAAGTGAGAAGACTCATCCTTGCCTTACGCTCCTTTCTATTTTTGTATATTCACTGAACTCGTTCTCTATGCGCATGCGTGCTGTTTGCTGCCAGTATAAGTTCTTGATTATTCTGATAACTTTCCCGAATATATCAAGGTTGCTGAGCAGTTCCAGCAGATCCTTGTGGCATAGTTTGTCGAAGACCTTTGCATAGTATATGAAACATAGATGCACGTTCTTCTGCATTTGTATCGATCTTTCTGTTAACCTCTTGAGCATGAATGTCGCGTTCCTTGTTCCGCTGTCTTTAACGAACCCGCACTGATGTTTCCTTGTAATTTATCACTAATGTCTAAATACATGGCAGAAGCACCAGACCATATGTCACAGGAATATTCAATACATGGACGAATTGTAGACTTATAAATGTGTCTAATTATGGCGAGAAAACTTGTATAGCACGACGCAGTGGACCAACTTTCCTAGCAGAAGACCTAGCACATGATTTAAAATAATCCTTACGCTTTATGTCAGCGGAAAAACGTTAGTCATAGAAGTTACAATGAGTCGCTTTCTTGGAGGTTAGCATCAGACATATCAGTTATATTATTTTTCATAGCCTTCAAGGTTTGCTCTACGTAATCGTCAATACTTTTCAATCGACTTTAATCTTCAGAAATTTAAGTGCAATTTAAGTGCTATCTACTGTCCTCCTGATTACTTTTCTTCTCTACTCGATCCTTAGTAATGTTTCTGTTTTCTAATTCTTCCACACCCAGTAATCCTTTATGTATTATTGGCTTTACTTTCTTGCATGGGGTGAACTCGATAAAAAATATGAATAGTAAATACTGGTAACACCAGTGACATTAGAATGATTAAAATACTTATAGATTCTTCAATATCTTTCTATATCTCTGAGATGAGGCATTATGATTATTTGCATTATTTACTGTTATCCTCATCTTCATTGCCATATTCACAACTTTTTGGTCATTGTACACTCCAGCCTTTAAGTGACTGGAATTTCGAACTGAACCTTTTATTTCGTACGCCGGGATAGATTGGAGTGTTGAGTTAAAGGGAAATAACTGAGACCTCCGGAAGAGGCATGGCACGTAGAACTAGAACAATCTTCCCCCTGTGGACGAAATAAAAGGTTCGCTTCGAAATTCCGATCACCTGAAGATGGCTGGAGCGTACAACATTGTGAATATGGCAATGAAGATGAAAATTATAGATTCTTCTTAAATTAGAATTTATTTTTACTTTCTTTTACTAATGTTAGGGTTACTAAAAGTGGAGGGTTATTCAGTGAGGTTGTTGTATAAACATAAGAGGAGGAAGTAAGAAGTGCAGTTTCTCAGGATATGGAGGATAGATAATGTTTAACGCTAGTTTTGGAGAGGTTAAAATTGTAGTGATCGGAAAAACAGATTCTAGAGAATCTGTTTGACAAAGTAGCGATTCTTGGAAAGAAGCTCTTCGTGTTGTTTTTTTAGCAGTAGTTCCATTATTATATCAGGTCATCCCATAAGTTCTGTCCGAATTTTAACTTTTTGTTAAAATGAACGAAATTTAAAGAGTATTTTATAATGTCTAATGGAACTGAACATTATTTTTATGTTTAGATGCATTTAAACTGATCAAATTTTATTTCAGAGAACAATAAAATTAAATTTTCTTTGATTAAAACCCTGCTAATATGGAAGTATCCAAGAATCATTTGAGGCACATAATGCTTTATGAGTTTGTGACGACCCCCAGTGCCGCTGCGCCAAATGTGACGTCTTCCTGGCTGCATCCGTCGTGCTATCCTGTCCTGTGACGACCAACTGGCTTGGTATTGGTCGCGGCACAAAATGTGACGTTCTAACCTTTTGGTGATTCGGATGGGAATCTGGTTAGATTCGGTATCACCCTTGTCGTTCCCAGCTTGCCTCCAAAGTCTGGTTACCGAAGTAACTGTTTTGATTTCTAGTCTAACCTACCCACGTTGTGATTTGATCTTAGGTAGACGAAATCAATCAGTCGCCGGGCCGTAATGCAAGTCGAGTTCGAACAAGGGTAATACCACACAAGTATATGCAAAAGAAAATAAAGTAATAACTCGAAAAGTTCAAATGTGTTAAAAAAAGGATAACAATATTTTATATCTGGTTACTGAATACAGGACTGCGTCTTTCTACCAACCCGCTAATATGGATTCGTGACACTTTGTGTTTGTTAGGCGAGTCTTAACATCTTAAGTTGTTTGTTCTTTAAGAAACTGGTTCTTGGTGTATCTTCAGACGATATTCGTAAAACTTGTTTTGGTGGTATGAGTCTAAGTCGTTCTTCAAAAATAAATTGTTCTTGGCTAGAAGTTGAGGTCGTGATGCCTGGAATCTTTCAAGTCAGCTATCTGCGAGGCGGGTGCAACTCCAACTGCGAATTTCACTCAACTGCCTCTCAACTGGAACACGAACTGGTACTGAACTGCTTTTCACTCGCTGCCACTCTACTTATATGGACGCCGACCAAAACCGGCGTGTGCTTGTGGGGGTTTGAGGTTCCTTGATAATTCTAAATCCACAGTCCACTTCTTTGTCTTCGGTCAGGAAAATTTATTATTTTCCATTTTTGGAAGTCTTTCGTTTTCCCACCTTCTTCTGTTCTCATATTGGTATCTCACCATACCCTCAGAGGGTGTCAACGGGTTTCCCCTCTCTTTCACAGTGGCATCTCACACCTATCCCTTCAGGGGGCGCAACAGGCCTCCCCTCCTTCTTCACATGATTACCTCTGCCTAACGCTCATGCCACCATCCAGCCAATGGGCGCTCAGCGGCGTGGGTGTGGCCAGACTAGCCTCGGTTTAAAAAATCTTGCTCAAAGAAAAAAAAAAATGATCTTCCTTTTTCTTTTTTTTTCTTTTTCTTTTCTTTCTCTTTCTTTCCTTAGACTCTTATCTTAGTCAAATGTCACTTGGACTTTATCACCCGGGGCCTTCGCCAAACAAGTGCGTGGTCAATTGGACGTATTTGCATTCTGTTGCTAATTAACTGTTCTGATAAAATAATTTCGCTATCATAGCCAGCCCTGACAATAAACAGGTGTTTTTCCCAAATGACATTGAGGTGGTTCCACGGACATTTTGGTCTCGGTCAAGCTTGACCTAATTAATTTTTATCTCCCAGTTTCTGTTTCGTAGGGGTCTCGGTCAACCTGAAATTTTCATTATCGTTGTCATAAATTAATTTAAATCCGACACATCCGCGACCCCACTTTCCTCACTAATGAGAATAAAAACCTTTAGCACTTTTCTCTGTTAGAAAAAAGATAACATCCCTTAGTGTCCTTTTCGTGAGGGCTTCTTATCACTTAAATTTAATTCTCGCCTTTTTTTTTCTTCTTTCTTTCTAGCAGCCCTAAATGGTGTCACAAGTTCAAGAAAGGAAACATTCACTCAGTTTATAGCAAGGAATGTGGGAATGAAAGAACTTGCAGAAGATGGTTTGCAAAATTCAGAGGTGGAGATTTCACTCTTGAAGATGAAGATCGAACCGGACGTCCAGTTGAGTTAGATGAAAAGCTTCTTGAAGCAGCCCTTGAAGAAAATTCTGCTTTATCAGTTAAGGAATTGGCAGTGGTTCTCAGTTCAAACCATACAACTGTTCATCGTCATCTTCAACAACTTGGAAAAGTTCCTAAACTTGGAAGATGGGTGCCTCATGAATTGTCTGAAAACAACCTCAAATTCCGAGTTGACATCTGCTCTTTTCTCTATTCTCACCAACTTGTTTCACCTTTTTTGGATAGACTTGTGACTGACGACGAAAAATGGATCTTTTATCGAAATGTTAAACGTCGTAGACAGTGGCTTGGTAAAGAGGAAGAACCCCAGCCACAGCCGAGAAGGGAACTTGATGGGCAAAAGGTTCTTCTTTCAATCTGGTGGGATCACCAAGGAATAATCCACTTTGAATTCTTACCACCTAATGCAACAATTAATGCTCAAATATACTGTCAGCAATTAGAGCATTTGAACCAAGATTTGAGTTAAAAAACCTGTTCTAGTGAATCGAAAAGAGGTGATGTTTCATCAGGACAATGCGCGACCCCACACAGCAAGAATCACGTCACAAAAGATCGAAGAATTTGGTTGGGAGAAAATTCCTCATCCACCTTATTCTCCCGATCTTGCTCCTTCAGACTACCATTTGTTTCGTAGCTTACAGAATCATTTGGAAGAAACAGCTTTTGTAACACAGGAAGAGGTTAAAACTGACATTTGTGAGTTTTTCGAATCAAAGCCAAAAGAATTTTGCAGTAATGGAATTAGTAAGCTTGTTAATAGATAGAAGGAAGTCATAGATAATCAGGGAAAATACATTGTTGATTGAATCTGTAATTAAATGTAACATTTGGTCACTTGTTTTCTTTATTCAAAATTCGGACAGAACGTATGGGATGACCTGATAAAAATATATTAGCGTTTTAATAAAATAATTCAATTTAAAGAGTCATGGCAAAATGAAGGCACATTGCAACTTTTCGTTCGTTCTGTAAACACCAGAACAGATGACAATCGAATGGTATGAGATCTCGTGAAAACTGATGGTAGAATTCCCCACCCACCACTCTCTAGTCGATGATTTCAGTTTTGTTTTCAAATGTGACTTTTGTTGTATGGCACCGTACATTTTCATGATAGAATACTTCATCTTTGTAATTAATCAAACTGAACCCTTTTTGTCTTTAAAGGAAGGTCTTAATACGCGAACAACTGCAACTGATATCCACGCTAATCGGATTAGTGACCAGTACAAACTGAAATTAGTATACACCAACGTAATCCTACCAGGCACATATCGAAACCTTTCTTGCGTAACGTTCGTTTTAGTTGTTTTAGTGTGGTCTCCCCCAAAGCTATGTAAAGTATTAAGAAACGAAAATTTCGTCTGAAACGAAACGCGTAACGAAACGAAAAAGAGTACTGGACTATGATATAATGTCAATCCTCTTATATTGCAATGAATGTTGGGCAATCTCCTCGTAGATGAAGAAAAGATTTGACACAACAGAAATGTGGTTCTATAGAAGGATGCTGTGAATACCATAGGTCGGACAAAAAAAAAACGATAAAGATTTTAGAGAAAATGGAAGCAAAAAGGACATTTATAATTAACGTCATAAAGAGACAGTTGAAAATTCTAGGTCACATAATGAGGAAAGTGAGCTTAGAAAATTTGACATTCAAAGGACAATGAAGAAATAGATAAACAGCGCATAATCTACCAAACGAGCTTGTATAAATGGATGGCAGAAAAGGTTTTAGGAGAGATAGCAAAAAGACAAAATTTACAGCTACAAAGAACAGGAAATTGTGGAGAGGCATTATCGCTAAAGACCTGAATGGACATGGTACACAGAAGAAGAAGGAATTGTCTGTGTCACTATAATCTTGAAGTATATCCATTACATCCCCAGCCCTTAAATAACGTTCACAAGAGTGCAAACGTCTAGTTTTGCTTCTTGACTGGCTCACGTCAAATCATGCAGATTGACTATTTGATACACTATTTATTAGGTTGGTGCAAAAATAATGACGTAATTATGTCGTTTTTTTTATATATTTTTAACGTCAAAAAACGACATTATTACGTCATTATTTTTGCACCAACCTAATACATTGTTCGTAATATCGTCCTCATCTTTGTTGCCATATTTATCATAACGTTTCGGCCGTTATACGCTCCGGCCTTCTTCAGATGGTTGGAATGTCGAACTGAACCCTTTATTTTGCTCGCTGGGGTAGACTGTTCTAGTTCCACGTGCCATGTCTAATGGACATCCATTTATACCTCATCTCAGAAATATACACAGACACTGTTTGATTGATATATTTTTTACGGTTTATCAACCTTTTGTAGGTTATTTAAAGTCGAAACTTATTTCAGATTGTAGAGGGTTGCTTACAGTACTCGGTGTTCCGACGTTGTCCCCCATTCAAATGTAAGCAATTTTCCAAGTTGTTGCAGATGACGGAGAACATTTGAGAAGCTTAAATTCAGTCACTGAGTTAAATATTACAATTGTAATGACGCTAAGTATTTTGAGTTTAGGCAAAAAACAGGCCATCATCCAACTCTCAATATGACAAAATTCCCGCGGCCCCTCACTTAAACAGAAATAAATATAAATAAATGCGAAATTGGAGCTCAATTCTCTCACAGAATTCTGGGGCTTAAAAGGGCCAACACTATTTTTATAGTAATTTACACACGATGCGACACAAGGTCAGTTTTTTACACTCGGGCTAGGAACAAAAATACCCCGAGCCCACGCAAGCGTCGGTTGCGCTGGCCTCGGTGCGACTATGTCTTTTGACAGAGTCGCCCCTGAGCTCGTCTCTGCCAGAAGACAGAGACGAAACTGAGAGACGATAAATAATGTATTACAAACTACTCGAGTGGGTAATTTACACACTAGGTATATATTCTGTCTTCCCACTAAGACGTGTTATGCCACAAGGTCAGTTTTTAAGGTGGGGACCAACTAGGAGCAAAAATTGCCCGCAGCTCACACAACCGTCTGTTGCGCTGGCCTCGGTGCAAGCACCGATCCCTCTTTCTGTTGCAATGAGAGGGCGCGCCCTCGGGCAGCTGCTCCCCAGGGCTGGGTACATCTCAGTATAATTTTCCTCAGTATCGATTCTGATCTTTGACGAACCCAACTCCGATCGCACTTTGCCAAAAGACAGAAACGCAACTGACAGATGATAAATAATATGTTACAAACTACCCTGGAGAGCAATTTACACACTAGGTATTTACTCTGTCTCCCCACTAAGATGAATTTTGACACAAGGTCATTTTTAAGGTGGGGACCCGAGCGCGTACATCCGGGCTAGGAACAAAAATTGCCCGCAGCCGTCGGTTCCGCTGGTCTCGGTACGAGCACAATTCCTCTCTCTGGTACAATGTGAGGGCACCTCTCAGTATAATTTTCCTCAGTTGCAACTCTGTCCTTTGACGGAATCGCACTTGAGTGAACTCTGCCTAAAGACAGAGAGATGATAAATAGATGTTTTACAAACTCCCCGAGAGGAATTTACATACTGTATTTACTTGTCCCCCGACTGAGTCAGGTTGTGACACAAGGTTGGTTTTTAACGTGGGGACCCGAGTAAAGACACACGGGCCGCTGGTCTTATCTGGTCATAACTTGTCAGAGATGGTCTAAATTAGTCATAGCATGTCTTAGCTGACACAAGCTGGTCTGCGCCGGTCCAAGCTAGTCATAGTTGTGATACTACCAGCGCAGGGACGGATTCCTGTGACCGGTAAGTATCAGAATGTGTGTGTGTGTGTGTATATATATATATATATATATATATATATAGAGAGAGAGAGAGAGAGAGAGAAATCCTCAGTTGCAGCTCTGTCCTTTGACGGAGCCGCCCCTTAGCGCACTTTGCTCAAAGAAAGAGACACAACTGAGAGATGATAAATAATGTGTTACAAACTAGGTATTTACTCTGTCTCCCCACTAAGATGAGTTGCGACACAAGGTCAATTTTTAAGGTGGAGACCTGAGGGCGTACACCCGGGCTAGGAACAAAAATTTCTCGCAGACCACGCAACCATCGGTTGCGCTAGCCTCAGTACGAACACCGATCACTTTCTCTGGTGCAATGAGAGGGCGCAGCCTCGGGCAGCTGTTCCCCAGGGCTGTGCACCTCTTAGCATAATTTACCTCAGTTGCGACTCTGTCCTTTGACTGAGTCGCCCCTGATTGCGTCTCTCTACCTAAAGACAGAGACGCAATTAAGAAATGATAAATAAATGTGTTATAAACTACTCGAAAGAACAAACTTGTATTTACTTAACCCCCGACTGAGTCAGGTTGTGACACAAGGTCGGTTTTTAGCGTGGGAACTCGAGTGTCTTCACTCGGGCCACTGGTCTTAGCTGGTCATAGCTTCTCCAAGCTGGTCAGAGCCGGTCTAAGGTGGTCATAGCTGTGATACTGCCAGCGCAGGGACATATCCCTGTGGCGGATAAGTATAAGAATGTGTATACCCCACGAGAGAGCAATTTACGCACTAGGCATTTACTCTGTCTCCCCACTAAGACGAGTTGTGACACAAGGTCTTTTTTAAGGTGGGGACCTGAGCGCGTACACCCGACCAAGGAACAAAAATTGCCTGCAGCCCCTGCAACCGTCGAAATATTAGAAATAGTGTTTGTATCTAGCAAACTGATTTTTGACATCTATCCCTGACTACTGATAGTGCCTCTTCCGTGGGTAACTTCGTGATCAAACTTAACATGTTCAGGCTCATCATCTGGTTGGGTTGGATGGGAGCCTTTTTTTAAAATTATTTACACGAAGTGCGGGGCGATGATGGTGACTTTACTATTAAGTTTGGTGAGGCCATATATATGAGGTAGTTTGCCTAATCCAAAGAGTGACTTGACCCAAAGAGTTGTCAGTTCAAATAGCTGGCAATAGCAGTGGTGAACAAAAACTTGTATAGTCGAGTTACTACAGGGAATTAACTGAAAAAAAGGCGTGACACGTGGAATTAGAACAATCTACCCTGTGGACTAAATAAATGTTCTGTTCCAAATTCCAACGCATATCACCTGAAGAAGACCGGAGCTTAAAACGGCCGAAACGTCGTGAATATGGTAATAAAGATAAAAACAGTCCGAATAGGGTAAATAGTTGAAATACCTCATCTCAGAAATATCGACAGATTTTCATGGAACATTACATGTTATTTATTCTCTATCTACTATCTAACTTCCCCAAAGTGCCATTACGCTTGGTGTTAATACTGTGGTTCCCGCAGCAATTAGTTTTTTTACGTGTTAGAATTGCTAACTCCACACTAAACCAATTTTGAATTCACAGTTGGGCGCCTCCTAGACTGTTAGCCAATCAACGTTAGAGAATCCAGTCTGTGCTGTCAATTAACCCGTAGCTAGGGGTAAAAGTGGCGACTTGCGATAGGGGAATTTCTAGGGATATTTTATTGTCGTTGAACTCTCCATGAACTTATTCAATCATTAATTTAAGTATTCAGATTCATCAGAAAATTCAAGTAGGAAATATGCCCTTCCTTCTTTACTTACATTCTTAGTTTGCACGACCGCCACGCCTTGCCGTTACTATTGTATTACTGGTCCTGCTGTCAAGAATCAAGGAAATATAATTATGAAGGAATATAATTGTAATTATGCTATAAACCGCTCATTTAAATCATTTACATTCCATGGAGTAAGGAGACCTCAAAATTATTAATTTCAATGAAAAACAGTAAAACTGTGAAATTTACAGGTTACCATTAGTACAGACTTGATTTTCTAGCGTGTCAGATTCTTTCGCCATTTTTCTTTCCATGCAAAACAAATATTTATTTTCTCTTTAAGCTCCTCTCTTGCGTTTGGCTTTACTAAAACTGTTCTTAAGTTACGCTCACTTTCAACCTATGGCTTTTGTCGGGTAATTTTTCGAGTCGTTACTGTGATAATATTTGTTTCCCTTGACCACATCTCCGCCTTCGACTCTGCTTCCTTACACTCCGCGCGGATGCCATTGTAAGACTTGCGCACTCCTCATTATTCGTTCTTGTCGTCTCTTCTCCTCCGTGATCGTTCATTTATCATGGGCCTGGGCTGACATTCAGTATCAAGGTCGATAGAAATTAGTAGCTTTGAACAGAAAGAAGAAAAACTTACAAACGTATAGCTGATCATTATTTATATCTTTCTTTTGAATCATTATTTTAAGATAGCATACAATTAAGCTCTTTGGATTTACATAGGGATTAGTCTTCTCGTATATGCCGTATCCATTCAAGACATTGTCGAACATGACTCTCCACAATTTCCTGTTCTTTGTAATTCTTAATAAATTATCTTTTTATCTTTCCCAAGGCATGTTTCGCCATCCATTTACTGAAGCTCGCAAGGTAGGTCATGCGTAGTTTTACTCTGTCCACACCCTCCCCCCAATCTGTCCTCTGAGTATCAAATTTTACAAGCTGTTTTTCCTCGGTATATGATCAATAAATATCAACTATCATTTTTGTTTACAGTTTCTCGAAAACTTCGTCGTTGCTTACATGTTTGGTCCATAGTATCTTCAGCATTCTTCCTTAGAACTAGATTTCCATTATTTCCTATGCCTGCTTCATCTCTGATGAGATTGTCTAGCATTCACTGTCATATAGGAAGACTGATATTACATAACAGTTCAGTAAAATTTTGTTTGTTTCTAACGAAATGTTTTTTTCTATTTCTTAATACTTTACTTAGCTTCCAGAATGCACCTTTCGCTTTCCCAATGCGCCTTCGGATTTCAGTGTTGCACATTCCGTCCTCTGTTAAAATACTTTCCAGATATTTAAATTGTTGTACTTGTTTGATTTTAGTATCTCTAATTTGCAAAGCAATGAACACTTACTTTCGGCCGACAGCTATCAGTAACTGCAGTCAACTTCAAAGTACAATAACAATACTGAGAGAAAGTGACGGAAAGAAGATTAATTGTTTTTTTTTGTACAAAGATGACAGGACAAAGAAAACTGTTGTCTATAAAGCTTACCATCATGCACAAAGGAAAACAGATTGTACGAAACGGGCCACGCTGCAAAAAGACAAACCACGTCCGCTGCGTACCCTACCCACACTTACGCCTAAACCCACCTTTGCTCGCTTATAGTAGTAAAGCACTACCTAAGAATAAAATCTGGTTTACTACTAGAAATTGTTTTGCGCTTCACTCGTGGGTAAAGATCTGGCCGAAGGCTAATTTTTAAGCCACAGGCGTTTGACTACAAGAAACTCCACCCTGTCAACGAACCTGGTGTCTTGCCTGAGCAGCAACGCAATATTAATAATTTGCATGTTGGTCTGTTCCTTTTTCTAACAACTATGCAGTATGTTTTCTTGCAATTGACACTTAGTACTTTGTTCTTGTTTTTCTTCACTACCTTCTTTAAGAGTTATTGTACTTTTCAATAAAATACGCCAGCTGCATCTCTGTAGAGGAGTAGGACTCCTACCATAACGAGAAACTACATCTGGCGGCAAGGAATCTAATCTAGAGATTGGAGCTTTTAAGTAGCATGAAAACACCTTTTAAGTAGCATGAAAACACCTTTTAATTGCTGTTGTTCTAAGGCCCGCCATTACCTGGGTGGTAGAACCTGTTAAAGTCCCAATTATTGACAAATAATGAACACCGAAACAAAGATCAAAACATCAGAAAAGTATAAAAAATACATTTTTATAGTAAAAATACTTGCAACACATTTAATAAAAAAATTACCAATAATAATTTTTGTAATGAAATTACCAACAATACATTATTATTGTAAAATGACCAGCAACACATTTTTATTGTAAAATGACCGGCAGTACATTTTTAAAGCAAAATAATCAGCAATACATTTAATAATAAAACTAGCAGTAGAGCCCGGCGTTGCCCGGGGATGTTAACAGTAAGAGATAGATCAAGTATCGACCATCATAAAAACTGAAAAATAAAATTGACAAAGATTATTGTTTAAGGTTGATGGACACGCATGTCTTAATTAGTTTTTTTTTTACGAATTGGTCAAACCCAAACTCAAACAAAAACATTGTTTTCAATCGTTATGATTCTACCGATTGAATAGAATTTTATTATAAACAATTGTTTTGTAAATGGAATTTTTAAAGCATTCTGAATGTAAACATAATGAAAAAAGTGTGCAAGACAATAAGAAACACTACCTGCCAAAAAAGTGAAGTTTTGTTGAAATCGGTTGAAAAATGTAAGAAATCCGATCCCATATATAAACGAACACACACACACACACACACACACACACACACACACACACACACACACACACACACACACACACAACCTGGGTTTTATAATAAGTATAACTCGATATGAGTTGTCCCCCTTTCATTCTCGCGATGCCTCTTAATCGTGTTTTCAAATTGATTTCTTGCAAAAACAATTGTGTTTTTCCAGGTTTTGGCACTGTCAGAACCACCGCAAGGTAATTTTACGTAGTCCTGTGAAGTTTTGTTGAAATCGGTTGAAAGTTGTAGGAAATCCGATCCAATATATAAACGTACAGACACACACACACACACACATGCACAACCTCGGTTTTATAATAATTATGATGACCAATAATACATTTTATAATAAAATAACCAATAATACATTTTTATAGCAAAATGAAACTCAATACCTTTTAAAGTAAAATTTGAAAAGATGCTATATATTGTCAAAAAAATTAAAAAGAAAATAATTTGCTACAATTGATGTCATTCCTTGTCAGAAGAAACACATTTTCACTTCTCGATTGATTTTGTGAGTTTCTTTGGTAAGAAAATGCAGCTAAGTAATTATAATTTATTCATGAAATAATGTCATTCACTTGAATCAATTATAAAGTATGAATTTTCATATTAAGATTTCGGCATTAAATAACCCTTAGAGCTAAACAAAAACAATGAAACCAAATCAAGCAATTATCTCAAGTGGACACCTACCATAAATCGATAATGAAGTAGTCGACCATCGTTCGTACTCGAAAGTCGACACTTATTGAGTACCTTACTAGTCTGGGACCATGCCAGACTAATTTCTACAAAGAATTGAAGAAATAAATGATCAATAATCCATACGTAGTATATGACTCCCGCCAGGAAATATCTTATATCTAAATAGAATTTAATGTAATTTATCTTAGATGAGTTGATATGTGGTGGCCTCAAGATATACTGGGTTCGCTTTAAACGATACTAAAGTAAACTGAACTATATACACAAAAGACAGCCAGATAACTGAAATTTATAAAAACTGTCCACCTACAAGGGGAGAAAGAGAATTCCCATATCCTTGCAAGAAAAAGATCGAATGTTCGGAGAAAGACCCAAAATCACATACTCACGATTTGACCAAAGTTACTTTCTTGTAGCTCAGACGTGAATAGATATTTTTTTTATGCATGGAAACTTTAGTTTCGTGTTTTTATCAGAAGCTACTAATATGCATATAACTCGTGAAAGAAGTCATATTACACAGACACACGGAGACACATTTAAAAATGCGTGCATACCACACACACTAATTTAAATGTGTGTTTACATTTTAAGTAAAAACTCATTTCTTGAAATACTTTTATTAGCTACATTTATTTGAATGCAATTCATCCAAAGGTTCAGCAACACCGACATGCTCAACTTTAGCCAATAAAATATTCTGTGTAAGAGTAATTTTCTGTGTAAATGCTTCGATATCACCGTTCCAATTTTTATGCAGTATGGACTGTAACACATGTTTGAGTGATGACAATAAGGCAAAAATGGTTCAAATTATTTATGATCGATAAAAAACACTTGATATTGATAAATTATTCGCAAGAAACTATTGTCGAATCAAAAAAATTGTTTCAAAATTGACTGCATATATTGCGCGAGCTGATGAATTGAAGATACGGAAATATTTGATTTTTCACTCGTTGAATGAAAACCCAACAGAAAATTGAGATGTGCAAGCACTTATTAAACTAAGGTAAATAATTATTCGAACCGAATGTCTAAAATGTCACGATGACGCATACTTTTAAGAACTTGCAAAAAATTGTTCGACTTCTTTTGTGTAACTGATTCGTTACTAACGTTCCAATTTTTATGCTGCATGGACTGTAGCTGATGTTTGAGTGATGATAACAAAGAAAAAATGGTTGAAATTCATGATCAAATAACAACACTTGATAATGATTAATTCTTTGCAAGAAACCAATCACGGAATTTCTTCCCACACCGACTGCATAAAAAGGAAAAACAGGGAGATCTTTGATTTTTAACTCGACGAATGGAAACGAGTGGAAGCAAGCACCTATTGAATTATTCAAATCGACTGATAAACCAAATATGACTAAAACGCCACGATGCTACAAACAGAATCAAAAATGGTTCAAATTCTTTATGATCATTAAACAACACTTGATATTTATAAATTCCTTGATAAATGAAACTAATCATGAAATTTGTTCCCAAACCGACGTGATAAAGGGAAAATACGGAAATCTTTTCTCTTGGCGAATGGAAACCCGGTTGAAGATTGAGATACGCAAGCAGCTATTGAATTATTTAACTGATAAACCAAATGTGACTAAAATGCCACTATGCCGCAAACAGAAACGTCTAAGAACTTGTTTAATGAGGTGATTTCGGTAAGGGATTGGATAGATGGTGGACAATGGCGTTAAAATGACCTTTTCTGTCTACATTGAATCTCTAAAAGTTAATTTTTAGATATAGCTTAAGAAAACAGTCGTATTAAAATTAGACGTCATTTCCATGTACAACAACATCCAAGTTCATGGCTAACACATGTAAAGTAGGCTTAAAAATAGACGTATGATGAATTCATTGAGACGTATGATGTAGATGTTATGTTTCCCGGAGAAATCATACAATCAAGTCTCCTGACGAGTAGATGTGACCCTCACGAAACGCTGAGTATGAACAAGATAAGTGAACATTTAATAGTACTTATTATTATTTAGGCGCTTTTTCTTGAAATGGAGCGCTGTAATTGTAAATTCTGTTCGATTTAAAAACATTATCAAACATAAATAAACTTTTCACCCAATTTCTTGAGCAAAATACAAGTGTTTATATATATATATATATATATATATATATATATATATATATATATATATATATATATATAAGTCTTACCAGTGTGTGATTAGAAGAGATAATTCCGAGGAGGATACAAATCCAGGGAGAGCTCAATGTAGACTACAGAGCATTATAATGAAAATAAAAAGATGGAAACTTTAATTATCCATTTCGATTATAAATTATAATCGAAATGGATAATTAAAGTGTCCGTCTTCTTATCATCATTATATTTGGAAATCTCATTGAGATGATCTTTATATTAAGGCTATCCCTCTCTCTCTCTAATATATATATATATATATATATATATATATATATATATATATATATATATATATATATATATATATATCGCTGACCATGAGACCCGGGTAAGAATCCTACTTTGGTTAATATGTCAGGTAGTTGACCTTTTGATGTTATACACCTGGGAGAGGCAATCCAAGTGTGCGGCGCCTACGGATAGTACCTGAAAAACATACTACGGTTTGACCCAAGGCTTGTGAGTGAAATTGGGTAGACGAAATTCTTTGAGGAATCCTCGATGTTTGTGCTAGCACGAAGTCACAAGTCATCGTGACGGAGAGTTTGAGCGTGCGTATAAAGCAAAGGTGGGATCTGTAGATGTTCAACAAACACAAATGCGTTTGAGTGGGTGTCTGCAATAGGGATTGGCTAGTCGTTCTAGTATATGGGAACCCTCGAATACGAGAGGCCATACATTTAATCTTTTATGCATGTATTTATAAGTGGATGCAGAATAAAAAAATGTTCCTTCGCTAAAATATGTTTGATCAATTAATCAGATTTTAGGTCAATGGGTCAGGTCGAGAACTCTGGACCCTTCTTCCTGTGCTACACACACACACACACACACACACACACACACACACATATATATATATATATATATATATATATATATATATATATATATATATATATATATACATATATATATATATACTCCTACAAGAACATTCCAATATCAAACAAGCATGATTAATTATTAGAATTATCGGGCAAAGTTTAAGATTCCTTGTAAGTGTGAAATTGAAAGCATTTTTCTTTAAATGAGGGAAATCAGCGAAACCAGCCATTTCCACCCGGAAAAAATACACGCCTCCTATTGATCAGGTGCATGGTTTCGAAAAGGATGTAATTCAGATGGGGAAAAGTATTAAATTTAAAAATATAAATAACCAGTTTCAAAATAATTTCAAAGAAGTTATTAATAAAATCAATAAATCTTCAGAGGCTTTCGTTAAAAGCAAGAATTCTAACAATATCTACAAAATGAGCCCTAGAATTTAGAGGAAAGTTTTGAGTGGCAAAATAACCAAGTTCTAGAAGAAGGCAACAGACAATGAAGAAAATAACATCAACAGTGAAGCCATAAGTATTTCGCAAAATTTAAATATAGATGATAGAATGGAAATACTGTGTAAAAAGTAGGTACTTTTTAAACTTAAATTTGATTTAAATAACCTTATTTTAAATGTCTGAATGTAAATACTGGCAATAAAAATAAGTGTTTTTTTTTTTCATAAAATATGGTAGAATAGATTTGTATGCATCTATAAATTAAGACATATTTTATATTGCAATCAATTGTGCCAAATATTTCACTGATATATTAGGTTGGCGCAAAAATAATGACGTCATAATGTCGTTTTTTGACGTTAACGTCAAAAAACGACATTATTGCGCCATTATTTATGCACCAACCTAATACCAATGAACATTTAATTATTATCAAATAATGGAAATTAATTATAATAAAGTATAATGAAACTTCGAGGTCTCTTTGGGATCATTCGCCGGGGCAGAGATTATTGAGTTGGTTGGACCATATATTCTGAAAGGAATAAGCAAAAGTACTAATAAATAATAATAAAAGATAAAAATGATGGTGAGTTGTACTTGTTTGGTTGTCGCTACTTAGCGACATATCAACCATTTGAAGGTTATTTAATGCTGAAATTTAAATATTCTGTACACAGTTTTATTTCATTTTTGGAAATAATTGTTTTGTGACAAAAGTCTTACTAATTAACCTATAGCTGATGGAATAGGTGGATTCATTCTTTTCCCTGTGGTATTTACGATTAAGTGAATATAACGTACCCAACTGAAATTGGAACTCGGCTCTCCGATTAACTATTCTGAGCTATTATCCATTACACCACCGGCACATTCAAACTTACAGCACCTGGTATCTCCCAGCGGTCACCTATCTAGATAATGACCAGGCTCGACGTTGCTTAACTTCGGTGATGATACTGGAAACGGTGTTTCAACGTGATGTGGCTTTAAGCCAGAGATGATGGGCTCATCCACAAATAAAGCTTATCTTTTTAGGCAATACTGTTTAAAGTTTTTATTAAATAACTTGTTTTTAATATCGAAGTGGAGACTTATTTGAAAGTGATGGAATATCTAGGCTTTAAGTCCGATTTGAATAAAATGTAGCTAGGTCATATCAGAAATCGAATATACAGTTGTATTATGATAAAACAAAGGTAAATAATATGATTTACGAAAGCACGTACACTGTCTAATCGCCCAGAAAGCTCACTGAAACAAATACGTATGTATTTAATGAAGTAAAGGGTGATTACAAAGCAGAATTAGCATTGAAGGGGCATATATGCGACGTAAATTACAAGGCGAAAAGAACAACAGAAAAATAACGCATAATAGAAAAAAAAGATATAATTTTGTTTACGCCACTGTTTGAGTGATAAATGCAAGAACAGGCCTAATGCTGTTTTTTTTTTTTGAAACTTCTGAAAAACACTAAAGAACCTGTACTAAATATTTTCAACACAACAACAAAGAAAAAAGATTCTGTATCGAGAATGTAAATTAGGAAGTAGTATCTACAATTGCGAAAACTTTGATTTATATTTATTCAATGGGAAATATTTGACAGATAATTCGATTTATATGGGATCTGTGCACTTAAAGGCCTCCTGGACCAATTTCTCATTAGTTTTACGGAAAAAGCTTTTAAGCAAAGTTATAAACCAGGAAGTTATTATAAGCACCGCCATTATTCATGAGTTCATACTGCGACGGTCTGTAGAATTAAGAGCTACAACTCGATACCTCTTTTCTACAAGGAACGAAAGGCGTTGGCATAAAAATTTTCCTTTTATATTTTATTCTCTCTCTCTCTCTCTCTCTCTCTCTCTATATATATATATATATATATATATATATATATATATATATATATATATATATATAACAAGAATGCATTAGTGAGTAGGAAAGTTGCGGGTTCTTTTAACTGACTTCATTTTCACCTTTTCAAAAGGTGAATTTTCCATTACATGTGACTTGCCAGATTTCAGGCTCCTTACTGCTGCTTTAGTCTCCATTTTCAGCTTTGGTGAACTTTCTTTGCCTTCTGTGATGTTTTAGTCGGCTTGCAGTAAAGAGTCGTTATTGTTGGGACGTCATTGGGCGGAGAAAGCTTTTAAGAAAAGTTATAGCCAGAAAGTTATTATTACCACAACCATTTTTCATTAGTTCATACTGCAGTGGTCTGTAGAATTACGAGCTACATTCAGATACCTCTTTTCTGCAAGAAACGAAATGCATTGGCATAACAAAAGTTTTTCTTATATATATATATATATATATATATATATATGAAAGGCTGGATGTGTGTGTGTGTGTGTGTAACGAATGCACGACCGCAATTTTCGACGGATTTGCACCAAAATTTACATGCACATGCTCCAAGTTAACAGGAAGGCCAAGACCGACTTTGCATTTCCCAACTCCCATCGATAGTGGAAATAATAGTTTTTTTCCATACTTCTACGGCAGTTTTCATATAGTTTGCGGCCATTTTGTACTAGTCAGAGTAAGAGCCTATAGCTGGCTGCCATGAATAGTCAGGAAGATTTTATTGGCCAGCGTGAGAGCCAATAACTGACTGACACGAATGTTAACTAGCATGCTAGCATGCAAAAAAAAAAAAATCGATAGCTGCATTCGTCACAAGTGGGAAAAATTTAAATCTGCATGGCACTTTACTCCAATTGGCTCATTCGCCTGCTTAAACTCAACGTTGATTCTGATTCCGCAGAACTGGGTTAGGTCTAAAAAAGTATTTGTTGCTAACATTCATTTTTCATTCAGTTTTTCTAGTTATGAGTACTTTTTTAAAGCTGGTCGTTTTGTGTTCATTTTGTTTAGTTCTTTTATCGTAACAGATTTAATGTTTAGTATAGAGGTTAGAAAAAAATCGCAATGTGAGATAGGCAAGAAGTAAGTCATGTAGCAACATCAGCACGGCAAAGGGCACTCTTTTAAAGGCAAGGAAGGGCAAAAATATTTTATGTGATAGCGATTGCTGTATGAGTCGTATGATTTCAACGCCGGGCCATGCTGCTAGTATATATATATATATATATATATATATATATATATATATATATATATATATATATATATATATATATATATATATATAAATGAAAATAGAAAAACTGTAGTAGTTGCTGACGTGTTTCGTCCAATGTGTCAGCAACTACTACTGTTTTCCTATTGTCATTTATATTTATAAATATTGTCTTTTCTACAGGCTAACTCTGATAAATTTTCATACATATATATATATATATATATATATATATATATATATATGATAAGAAGAACGCATTAGTGAGTAGAAAAGTTGGGGGTTCATTTATTAGGTTGGTGCAAAAATAATGTCGTTTTTTGACGTTCGACTTTATGTGAGAAAACGACATTATTTTTGCACCAACCTAATAACTGACCTCATTTTCACCAGTTCATGAGGTGCATTTTCCATTCCATGTGACTTGCCAGATTTCAGGCTCCTTACTGTCAGGTTTTAGTCGGCTTACAGTAAAGAGTCGCTATCGCTGGGACATCATTTGCAGTCCGAAGTCAGATAGACTAGCATCGATGAAACATGAACAGAGGAGTGGTTCTCTGGAGAACGGAAGAAACATAATTGCCAGGAAAGTTACTGCAGGAATTGTCGTCAGCTGCAATCCCAGCAGAATTATCTCCATCCGTCTTTCAGTCAACATAATATTGCAGTTTTATACTCAAACTTCAGACCACAATCATGAGGAAGTTGAAAGGTTTTATGAATTTATAGAATCCACCACAGTGGAAGTCCGCAAGAAAGCCATCCTCATTCTGCAAGGAGATTGAAATATCAAAGTAGGCCTAGGTGCATACGAGAAAGGGCAGGAACTGTTTGGAGTTATGGAATCGGGGAAACCAACGACCTTAGATTGCTTGTGTTTGCCAGAATTCACCACCTCATCTTCGCCAACTCTCTACACCTCCAAAAGCTGTCTTGAACCACAAGAATATTGGTTCCACAATGCTTCAAGTACAAGAGGAGTAGAGAGAAGAGGAGTACAGCGTCACCGAGAAGGGCATAAAATTAGGTGACAGCAAGAAGGCCTACAATATCCTCAGATCTCTTAGCAAGACCAGTTAGCCAGCCTGCCAGCCAAGAGCAGTTATAATAGATGACAAAGATAGCAAACTACTGACAGTCGTGTAGAAGTTCTTAATAGGTAGACTGAATACTGCCACGGTCTCTACAATTACGAGCTCCATCCAGATACCTCTTTACTGCAAGTCTATAAATACAGTTTACTAAATAGCATTTCTACAGGTGCCTTGATAAAGTTCATCAACGAACGAAACGTTTTTGACATCAAACGTATTCCTTTTATGTTTTATACACACACACACACACACACACACACACATATATATATATATATATATATATATATATATATATATATATATGCAAATATCGTAAACGGATGAAACCGCATATTTTCCCTTAAAAAGGTAACCTTTTTTGGCCAACACCAGAAGAATCGTTGGCGAATCATATAATATAACGATAATCGCGGTAAATAGACAAACTGGGAGATGAGGAACTACGATTAAAACACAATTTAATATTAAAAAGGAGAAAAGCAAAAGAAAAAGAAAGAAAAAGAAAGAAAAAAACGAACAGAATAAAGTTTCAGTGAGTTTTAAAATGGGAAATATAAACTCAAAAAACACCCAGCAGAGAAAGAGAACGGACGAAAATCGTTAATGCAATTTAATATATACTGCTTCTAAGATATGCAGATTCTTTGCCGACCGTGATTTGCCCCAAATGGAAAACCACGAGTCACTGTATTTATACGCACACTCTGAATAATCCAAGAGTTGTTGACCAATTACGGAATGTAGTGCAGTCTGCGTAAAACGTGAATTACAGATATTACAGATATTTCTACCCCGACTGATATTGCCAGGTACATGCTTTGCAACACACGTTTCAAGGCGCTGATTGGTCCGCCATATGTAGTCAGCGTCACACTGACATGTAAATTTATAAACGACCAAACTATTTCCTAGATCGGGCAGACCATCCTAATCAAACGAAGAAAACACGGGGACAGTGCCAAAAACAACACGTCTAGGGAGGATAGATAACGATTGACTTTTGATGTCAAGTTGATACCTGAATTTGATGGATCAGTGACAGGACAAGCAGTTTCGGGATGGATTGAAAAAGGGGAATTTGTTTGCGATCTGTGCGGAATCAAAAGAGTAGATCTGGTGGACACGGGCTGCTCACAGTCACTCGCAAGTAAGTTAGCCTGTTAATCCTGGTAGGATACAGAGGTGGACGTATTTGCCATAAGGGGTAACACCCTCAAACGCAGCGGAGTTGGAAACATCTATTTTGATGTTGACAATACAACTTCCATCGATGTCGAGGTCTTGGTAATGAATGGAGAGCGATTGGGCTTTGACCTGTTGCTTGTGGTTGATTCTATTAAAAAGCTGGGCGAGCTCCAAATAGCGGAGTGTGGCAATGTACGGTTTCCCAAGCACAGGATGGCTTGATAGAATAACCTGATTTCTGTGCCGAATTCGGCCTAAACAAGAAGATATGGGTCGCATCATAGAAGTAGTCAGGTGATCACACACCGGAGAATTATGACGGATAGGACCTATTCTTGCTGCTATGTCCTCAATCATGTTCTTAAGAGGAGCATCTGTCACTTCGTCACCCAAGCCAGACGTGATCGACACGGTTCTGCGTTTAACAAATGCTGCAGCAACTTGGAGCCAACCACACACAGGAACGTAACCCACCTGTTTTCCACACAACGAGAATACGTTGCATTACTTCTTGAACTCAGGAACTGATGAAATGTCATTTCCACGCCTCTAATTAAGCGAGTTGTTTTACCCAACCAAGAACAGCTACATTGTGGAATAGGCCCCTGTCTGGATCCTACAGTAGGCACAACATTCAATTCAAGGGACAATCGTTATCTATCCTCCCTATCCTCATAATCTTAACATTCTACCACCCCTTCTTACATTCATATCGCACACATCATTCATTATCACCATTTTAACAGTAACCCTATCAAGAGCCATTCGTTGTATGTCCTTTTTATCCTTATAGCCTTCACTTCCTATCACTTTTCATTTATAACATGAACGACCCCCACCATCAGAAATCCTAACCGACAATGACACTGCATTTCGCAGTAAGTCCTTTAAAGATTTCTTGGGTGACTGGGGAGTCCAACTTCGTTTCCGTTGCGCGTATGATCCTACAGGAAACGGTATAATGGTAAGATCTCATCGGAGCATAATGAGAATTGCAGCAAGAAAGCCCTGTTCGATAATGAAGGCAGTGTACTAGCATAATATTACGCCGAAGAATGACACATTGTCCACTACTGTGCCCGCCAATAGGATTCTTCGTTATCAACCGAGAATGAAGGGAATTAGTATAACATCACCATTTGATTTTTGTAATAATGAAGTTTCAATGAAGTGTCATATAGAGAGTTGGGAACAGAGCGTGGATGAAAGTTCCTCACTGTCGGTGTATCTCCAGGTATCAAGTGGGTAGTGTGACGGACATTGTAAATCAACAAACAGTGAAGTTTGACGGGATGCCTCGTCATGTAAAAGATCTTTGGCTTTTCATAGACTCTGACGACGATTTATCGTCTGAAAGTGACCGGTTAATTGAGCTGTATGAATCCGATGATTCCACAGATGCGGAGCTTCCGAGAACTGTGAATACGCTTGATGACACCTCATGAAACGACTCTCTAACACACATATAATGGAGATGGTCCCATTACAACGACGCAGCAGGGTAAAGAGGCCCGCCCCTGGCTGTTTGGTTTGAGATCATCAGGGAGTATAGCGAAGAAAATGGCGACTAACCTGTCGCGTGTATCCTACGTCGGAAAATTATATAGGAGAACGTCATGCAAATTTCTGGTCATCCTAAACCAAGTACTTCTTAATCGAGATATAAACAAATTCTGCATGTGACCGACAAACTGGCTCCGGGTCATTAACCGGCGTAAAGGAGAATTTCGTGAAACGAACAGCTGCTGTATTGAAGTTTATTCTCTCAAAAACCTACACAATGACAATTTTTTAAGAAACACAGGCTACAAAGGCAGAAAAATCTTATCGATAAGAGATTGTAATCCACCTATATTACCTACGACAGATGGTGTCGATTTAAATTCCCAGGGTATTTAGAGATATTGGTACCAAACTATCGATTCAAATGTTCAAATAGGAACAACAATTTATCTTTTGTTTCTAACTCACCAACTTTTTACTGATCAAGGGTTCTGTAATGTCTTAACTTTCTCTCGTTAATGACACGCTGATACCTTCTCTGAAGAAAGCTTATGTGAAACTCTTCCACAGTTAGTTTCAAAATTCTAAGTAAAAACCAATTGTGTTAATGTCACCTTAAATTCATATTATCTTTCTCTGGTCTGTAAACAGTAGTATAAACTGGGTGTTCAATCCTTAGTTGAGTTAGCGATTGAGAAAGGACGACTCTGAATTTAAAACCATGAAATAAACAAAGAGAAAGAAGTATACTATTCCTCTCAAGAACATTTATGGTAATTCAAATATATTAACGAAAGGGAAGCTGTGGGGAGTCATTATATGAATGGAAATGGAATTAAATAAATTATTCTTGATATATTGATTTGTAACATCATAATTTGGTCATCAAGTTACTCTCAGCTTTTTTATGATCTTAAGTCATTTTTCAGCCAAATTGCAAATTGAATAAAATTATACGTTTTGATACTTGGAGTTGATTTAAAAACTTCCAAGAATATTAAGTGTTGCAAAAGATATGATACAAGTGATATATCCCGAGAATTGCTTACGACTATATCACATTGAAACACATGTTACATAAGATCAGCGAAGTCGGTACTTAGTCGGCCGGAATTCCAGGTGCGGTAAGCTTGGATGTGTGGGTGGTGTAATAGATACCGGCAAATACTCTTGGGAAAGGAATGAATCCTTCTCTTCTCCCCCAGCTATGGGTTAATTTGTAGGACTTGTATCAGTAAATCATTATTATCTTCAGAACAATTCTTACAATTTAAAAATATTTTCCGGCTTTAAATAAACCAGAAAAGGTTGATAAACTGTAAAAAATCAATCAATCAGTTGAGAACATATCACATGTAGAAGAACGTGCAATATTTGCACATTAATCGTTTGATTCTTCGCTTTGATGCCGTCCAGTAAAATCACCGATCTGCATCCTGACTAAGTAAGAAAGATTTTTTCTTCAGCATTTATATGAAAGTGTGAATTTTATGAATGTGACTTAGATATTCAACCATATTTTCACCAAAGTCACTTTATTACTTTTTCATAACAAAATCTTGAATAGTATCAATTCAAAAACAACAAAGAACTGAGTAAACATAAAACATACGTGTGCCGTTGATAACATGTAAGCCAATACTATCTGCTGGATGGTTGATTCATCAGTGACGAAGACGGTCCCCGCTTCAGGTTTTTCTAATGAAGGGAATGAATAGACACTCAACAGGATGACAAAAACGATACATATCAAAATGAAACTTCTTAGAGAGTTTAGCCTAACGGAAAATATCTGATCGGCGATACAGTGTGATTATTCAGCATGAAGATGCTTGCCGGTAGGTCGTTACCATGACAAACAGTTCGGTTTGGAATTTCTGCCTCACACACTATATTCTGATTTTGAGATCCACCAGTTTCAGACGCTTTTTAACAGTTTCAGGGGGTTTGAGAGCCATTTAGCACAATTTAGTAGGCTGGGTTTCGGGACTATAAATGCAGCAAGTGGGGCACCTCGAGGTGGTTAGCAAGCTTGTCTTGCAAGAACAATTACGAATGAGAAGTGAGTTCGATCTTCACTGGGTGCTCCATAGTTTCAGCCTTGTGCCACATTTGAGCTACGCTTGGAAAATCACTATATATGCAGCAAGTGCCGTGGTGACATGGCATCGCTGAGCAGAGGGCTTCCTCGACTGAAGTCAACGACCAGCGCGGATTGTCCCTCCGCTCGAAGAAATCAACGGCCACTTGTCCATGACGATGGCAATCCATCAAGCTGGACATCGGCAGTGATTTTATCTGGAACGTATGGTCTTCGCCATTTCGTTCTTGAGCAACCGCTACTTCTGCTGTAACCGTTTCTTTGCTCACACTTTTCACCTTCTGATTTCTTGCTTTCTTGATGATAACAATTTTCAAAAATTTAAATGCAACGTCAATCGCCATGTTCTGTCTTCCTGTTTCTTTTTTATCCTTTCTTCAATCATCCCCACTAACATTTTCACATTCTCTTTCTGTAACCTTCTAGTGGGATAAAACGATTATAAAACACCAATAAAAAAAGAACCCAATAAAAAAACTAACAAAAACAAAAACAAAAAAAACAACCAAAAAACAAAACAAAAACAAACCTTTTTTAAAATAATTCCTAAATATGTCAAGCAATCAATGCATGAACCTTCAAAGTGAAAAGGAAAACCTTAAATATATTAACCGTGGGGATCTACTCTATACATACGAATTCAAACTAAAAAGAGGCCATGAAAAATTCTTGGTTTGAACATTTTCCGAAAATCCAATCCATTGACCAAACATCAGAATTTTTCTCTGGCAGAGATTCTTATTCGAATCGAGAAATTTTCGGCACGATTCTTTTATACAAAGCTTCCAGTAATTTAGTTCAGAATGACTTTTATAAGATATAAATTCATAGAACTATTATTTTCTTATTAAATATTTTGTCTAGATTTTTATTAGCTTACGCCACCTTTTATTGAAATTGTGCATTGCACCATATTAGATTAATAGAAAAGTTTACAGTATTTATTTCAGAGAAACTTCCAATTAATTTAATTCATGACACTGATACATTGTGATCAAAGTATCTGTCTAGATTTATATTATCTTCCATCACCTTTCATCTAAATTTTGCATTCCACCATATTAGATTAATAGAATAGTGTACAGTATTTATTTCAGAGAATCTTTTGTTAATACAAATTCGTAGCACCGTTATTTTGACATCAAATTATATTTCCGGATTTTCTGGGGAGGGATGTTGTCTTTCAGGCAAATTTTTTATACCATCTATTCAGGTTTTCGATTCGATAAATATTTCGCTATCTTTAAATTTCTGAAACTGCTGACATGTCAATGAGCGAAACAGCTGATGGTCTGAAGTTGATAGCTATGGAAAACTTATACGAAAAAATTTTCTAATAGAATTATATAATTTCCTATTAGATTTCTATAATCGTTCAAGTACCGCATTTGCAACCCCAAGACGTGTATTTTCATAGGGCAAAATCACTTTTTTGGTTTCTCCAAGAGTTTGTCATTCAAACGAGCCAGATGTTCTGTTTAGCGCCGCGAAGAGATAACTTGTCGAAATTCCATCAGTTTGTAAAACAAATGATTGTCTTTCAATCCCACCAACCAAAAAGAAGAACACTTTCCAAATATTAGGTTGTTATATAAATTCTGTTGTTTATTATAATTTATTTTAATACTTATTATTAATGATTTATTCTGATGGCTCACCCTGCAATTTATTCCCTGTCATTGTTTAAAACTTCCCGCCAACTATCCACAAACTGCTCAATGCTTCGACAATATAAATCACAAGGTTTTGACTCGAAAAATTCCACAGGCCGTTTTAACCCTTTGCGCCCTGCGTTCCTGAATAGTTTTAATGCTTCTGCTGAGTCAAAATTCGCAAATAATTAGTATGTAATGTTTCAATGACTGCAAGACACTTTCCCCTCCCCAATTTTCGACTTCAAAGTGATGTCCATACACAAATTCGTAAAATCTTTTGCAGCCAAATAAAACACCGAAAGCCTCTCGTTCCAAAGTACAATAGTTCTGCTCAGCTAAAATGGTGGCACGAGATGCATATGCTATGATGTTTCAGCGAGTTTAACCATTTGGTAGGTTCGTTGACTGGTTTTTGATGATGCCAATTTTGGCTATTCTGTCTAGTTATGCTTTCAGCTTATTTTTCAATACAAAGGGGATCTTTCTGGGAGGATTGATCACAGTGGGAACTGATGGATCAAAGGGTGTACTGTGCTCAAAGTTCCAATTTCACCTGGGATTTTCCAAGGAATTCTGGTGGATTTACTTTGATATTGAAAATCTTCTTCATCAGTTGAAGTTTCTCACAAGTATCAACACCATAGTACTTGAGAATGTGTGTCACCTATTATAAACTTAGTATATATTTCTACTTATCGCACTGACTTTTGTGAATGACAACAGCTGGTGAAGTGTCCTTTGCTGTTGTATTTTGCGCATTGCCTGTTGTATGCTGGACATCGTTCGCGTAATTGGAAAGTTGCACAAAATATGCAGGAGTTTATGTAGGACTGTTTGCCGTATTTTTTGTCATATTTGTCAGAATTTTGGTGAGTATTCTGAAAGCGTGTTCCACATCTTTTTTTATATTTGTGTTTTAGGAGGGAAATATCCCGTTCTGGGGTTTTGGAATGTGTGAGTTCTTTAAGTTGCCTTTTCCTTTCTTTTGCAGCCTGTCTAGCTTGAATTGCTTTCATCAGTGTTAAATCCAGTTCCCTGAGTAGACGTTCTGTGAGACGCAAGTCCTTAAGATCAACTATTAGAATGTCTTTTACGAAGGAGTCGCATAGATATGAAAAATATTTTACAAATGTTTACCCACCGTTTAACCGGTGGCTGGGCATAACGTCATTTTTCTCTACCACCGCTCAACCGGTGGCTGGGCATTAAGTCATTTTTCTCTACCACTGTTCAACCAGTGGCTAGTATTTCGTCATTTTTCTCTACCACCGGTAAAGCGGTGGTCAGGGCTCAAAGAGTTAATCTCCATATTGTTGTTGAACGAAACACCCCTCAAACTGTTAAAACCGACTGAAACTTGTGGATCTCTAAATCAGGAGAATATGGTGTGTGTGGCAGAAATTCCAAACCGAACTGTTTGTCATGGTAACGACCTACCGGCAAGCATCTTCATGCTGAATAATCACACTGTATCGCCGATCAGATATTTTCCGTTGAATTGCCTTTTTGAGCTGTTTTATTTGTTCAAAATACAGCTTTTGGTTGTTCTGGACCTTACACATTGAATGTAGATATCGAGCGACAGTAACATGAGAGCTTGTCATCCCCTGAACCAATTCTCGAGTGGTGTAGCGTGGTTCTTTGTTAATCAGCGCCTGCAATTGGTTCTCAACAAACTGAACAGGTCGACCAGAACGTGGAAAACTTATGAATTCAAACTTTCCCTCCTTGAAACGGAGAAACCACTTTTGTTCCATTCTGTTCGTAATGAAGTCTTCACCGTATACAACACAAATGTCTCAAACAGCTTTAACAGTTATGTAACCTTGATTAAAAGCAAAGAGAAGTAGCGAGTTCGGTCCTCACTGGCTTCTCTAAACTTCCGGCCTCGTTCCACATCTAAGCTACGCTATAAACAGAGATGTCGAACACACTCATTCTTGTCCACTTAGTATTCCATATCAAAGGAGAGTCTATTCTGAAATAAAATTTCAGTAACGTTAGCTCACAGTTTTACTAGATGAGCAGAGTTACTAAGTTACTAAGAGTTACTAAGAAGTAAAAAAATACTACGAAAGATTATTTTTTGAGAAAAAACAAACGAATATATGTAAAAACCTAATAGATTAGGTTTAAGTTTAATTTTGACCAGACTTGGCATATACATTGTACAATGTAAGAGATAGATTCTTAGCATAAAAAATCGATAATTTTAAAGAAATCAATAATCAATAAAGCTGATCAAAAAATCGATAAATTCAACTTTGAGATCATTCGAAAAACATCAGAAAAATGAACGAATATATGTAACAAGATAATATACAGAACAGAATGGCTTATGGGGTAGCATGGAAAAAGCAATTCAAATGTATTTTTGTACCTTCAAAGAAAAATAAATCCCTAACTATTCTTTGAATCATTTGAACGTTTCTGCGACAAGGTACCTTGACCAGATCAATGGTCCTCATCCTGTTTTGCATAATTCACTCTTTTCACGATAAGTCAGAATGTCAATCTGCTCCCTCTTTCCTAGACTGTACGATGCAAATGGTTCATTTCAAATAATATCCATATATTATTGAAAAACCAATATTATTACGTATATATTTACATGGATTATTTTTATACAGATGTTTTTCAACTGAATCACCTCTTTCAGCTTCTGTTTATTTGTTCATAATACTGCTTATCATTGACCATTTGGTTGTTTTGAAATATTTCATCTCCATAAACAGCACAAATGTGTCGTGCAGCTTTGGCAGCTTTGTGAACTTGTTTAAAAGCAAATAGATGAAGATGACGAGCATTCCATCTCAAAGGGGTGTCTAATCTGAAATAAAATTTCAATAATGTTAGAAAACAGTTTCACAGGATGACCAGAGTTATTAAAAAAATGCTATTGAAGATTATTCTTCGAGATCATTCGCAGAACATCAGAAAAAAGAACGAATATATGTAAAAACCAAATAGATTAGGTTTAGGTTTAATTTTTGTCATTCTTTGATCTCATGATTGTTTATGATTTATGTTGGAGCATATTAAGTAACTTCAAAGTCACTCATAAGACTTCCATAATCTCTCTATATATAAAACAGACGATGTATGTGTGTCTGTCTGTCTGTGTGATAGCATTTCACTCGAGATTCATCCTACCGATTTTAACCAAACTTGGCACATATATTGTACAATGGTGGAGATAGGTTCTTAACGTAAAAATCGACAAAAAAAAATCGATAAAGCCGATCAAAAATCGATAAATTCAACGTTTTTCCTCCTGTTTTCATTCAAACTCGGTATGCAGCTTACTGACATCATGTCGAGCTCAATTTTGCTTTATTTCTACGCCACTGCGTTTAGCGAAAAACGAAAACTCGATTTCATCACAAATCGACTTCAGCACAAATTTTAGACTAAAAACTCCCTCAATTTTCAAGCAATCTAATACAAACTTCACTCAATTATAGTCAACGATAATTTTATTCTTTAACTTGATAATTGAGTCCACCCATATAGTATAAACCCGCGTAAGCAGCTAAAAATGGCGATTTTTATTGATTTTTTTTCTTATTTTTCGTTGATCTTTGAACTAAATTTCATCAAACTTAACAACTGTTTTATAAATGTATCGTCTTTTACATCCCTTGTAGCACGCTGACAAATTTCATTTCAAAAACTTCAAAATATTTGTGGTCTGAAGTTGGTTTTCTTGTTGCCTGTTTTATCCCTTCATGTCCTCGGCAAACTTCGATTGAAGACTACTTCTGTTATGTCTGTAACAGCATTAATTCAAAATGTTTTTAATGAAAGTACTTTAAAGTATTTGAAGAAGGTAGTCTCTGTTACATCTAAACATGAGGGTGTTTTTGCTCCATTCTAATTGAACGCTTTTTCTGATCGACCAGCTCTTGTATGCCTGCTAGTATTATATAAAAAGAAGTGAACTTTGCTGTCGCCATTATTAATGTGGATGTTTGTGTTATGAATGATTCCTTAAGATTATTTCATTAAATATGTACCTCAGACAACATTGATACAAATCCTTTGATGGAACACTAATATACTTACGCGTAACAGCCTGTGAGATTAATATATTGATTGCAGCCGATTTATTTGACTATCCGTGTTAAATATAATAACTAATTATGCAACATAATAAATCCCGTTATTCGTCCCGAAAGCCTGGAATAAATAAGTCTATATATCAAAAATATATGTACGTGTCTGCAAGAAATCTCAAAGACGCTGAAATTTGCTTAAAGCCAGATTGAATGTCTGTTTTGGGATATCCAACGTTTATTTCCAGCGCTTGAAAATTACTTCCTTGTTCGCTTTTCGATCAAATACAGTAAGCAAAAATAGAAAAAAAATGATTTTCTGTGAAGGCTGTCATTTTTTTTAAAAAGAATAGTTACAGATAACCCTGTGTTTATAGCCTTTATGAAAAGCGTGATTATTGAAATGAAAATGGAACAGAGAAGACTGCCATAGTAGAAGACTAAGAATAATTAATATGACCAGAAAAGGCATCATCATTATTATTTATAACTATGAAGGCAAAATACTAGCACATATTGTTTGTTTGTTTAAAGGCATACAGACTCATTATGGATCATTTAATGTCGACATTTAATTTTCTTTCGCCGGGAGGATCAACTGCCATGTGTTTTCGCGAGTGTATAGCAAGGCCTGTTTTAGTGCGTGCGACAAAACCACGGCCGCAGGTAAGACTATCTTTGAGAGGAGCAGCATGTTGACCGAATGGGAGCCTGATAAGAAAAAGTTTAAAATTCGATATTTCCAGAAATGCCTGTATCGTTTTTCAGCGAGACAAGAATTAAAATAAAATCTAGGATTAAACAGGTAGCCGTCTACAAACCCTCTACAAGCCGAAAAGTGGCAAAACAACTAAGTCCAAACTATAAAATATAACAAAATAACAAAAAAACAAAAAAAAAAAAAACAAAAACAAAAAAACAAAGAAAAACAAAGAGAGTCCCACTTGGGCGTTTTGCAGTAATAAAAATATATAATTCTGCTTTCACAGTTGAATAAATGGTAGATGATACTAAGCTTTTGTACATATGTTTGTGTAGACATAATTACTATTAGGGGCGTTGATGCGTGTGTTTTATTTTGTAGTTTTGCTAAAATTTTATTTTTGAATACAGTATAGAAATCTTTCTCTTCATGCTTTCATTTAGTCAAAAGTGATAATAGTCTTATTATCAATATTTTTATTAATGTTTTATTTTTATCTCTTTAATCTCTTTAACCACCCCTATCATATCGACATATTATAAGAAACATATGGGGACCTTACTTACTTACTTACTATATTGGGCGCGTGGTCGAGTGATTAGAACATTCGCTTTCTGACCATAAGACCCGAGTTCGAATATCACTTCCTGGTGTTATCAGAATGGATCGAGGTTGATTCCTCCGTGGAAAATGACTGAAAACCATAGCCTTGTGAGTGAAATTTGGTAGACGGATAGTTGTGGCTTGAGCGTGCTGGGCTTTTTCAAATTGTTGATCAGTCTAGAAAACTCGTTCTCTCCCAAAAACTGTAACTAAGATCTGCTCAGTATATTTACAGTATAAACCACAGGTGGGCTCTCTGCGCGTTAAGCAAACACAAATGTGCCTGAGCAAGCGTATTCGAGGATACCCTAATAGACAGGTATACTCGAATAAGAATTGCAAGCATATATATATATATATATATATATATATATATATATATAAATACCGCTTGCTTGTTTGGGTACCTAAACTTAACGGTACTGCAAGTCATCATGCACTATGGCTACTGTACATCTAGAGCTGATGTCCTCGGTTGTCATTACTTGCGCTAACGTGAATCGTCCGCTTTCCCTGATGAAGGCATCTACCCTCGGCATGAGCTCTTCCGTGGGTGATGTTGATGGTCGACCAGATTGGTTTCCGGCCTGTCCTTTCCGCCTAAAAGCGTTCTACTCACTCATACACCTTTCCTTGATTCATGGTGTGCTCCATACTGCTCAAACATCCGATGATATGAGTATGAGCTCTTCCGTGGGAGATGTTGATGGTCGACCAGATTAGTTTCCGGCCTGTCCTTCCCGCATAAAACCAGTCTACTCACTCATACGGCTTTCCTTGATTCATGGTGAGTGCTCCATACTGCTCAAACATCCGATGAAGGTTTGACTCCCTCTGACCTCTAAGACGTGTTGTGCCTCGATGGTACAATCGCTGAGTGGAACGTCCATACGTCTGATCTCATTGGTAGCAGCCACTCGAATGAATGATGGAATGCTGTGCGAGACTATCTACCCATCATCGTCTGCATAGTGTCATGCGTCAACGCCTTCCTATCGTTTTTACTGCGTAATCTCAAAATTGTCTTTACTCTGATTTACCCTTGTATATATATGCACCCAACACAATAAAATATCTCTCTCTTCAACAATCTGTCAACGTCACTACGAACTGGCAACATAATATTGTTAGATTGGTATTCACATACTCTTCGTTTATGTATCATATCCCCACCTTCTGGACGCGGGTACAATGATCTTCCACAGCTTCCTGCACCTTGTATGACTAAGCAATGATTTATTTATTTTTTTATTATCCTTCACATTCCTTGACCTGACATCCATTCACGCAAGCTCGTTAGGCAAGTTTCTCGCAGTTTACCTCTGTTCCTCTTGCCGTCAGTATATCCTGTGAGTTTTAAATTCTCCAAGCCGTCTTTCTTTATTATGTCTCCAAGAAATTTCAGCTGTCTCTTTGTGTCCTTTTTACTTCCATTTTCGTTAAAATTTCCGCGTTGCACATATGTTCCGTCCAGGGTATTCTCAGCATCCTTCTTTAGAACCATATTTCCGTTGCCAGAAGTTTCCTCTTCATCCCTGAGGATAGTTTACAGTATTCATTGCCATATTGATATTACGTAGCAGTTGAGCACCATTTTCTGTCATTCTAACAAAATTTTTCTATTTCTTTGTTTAACTGCTGTTATCAGGCGTCATCACCACACTGTTTTTGGTTTTACCGCGTGATTTCAAAAATTGCATTTACTTTCTGATTTGCCTCATACTTCGTGCAACAAAGAGTGTTGACGTCCATGATGGCTCACACCCCGTAATGACATGGAATATAGAAAGAGCCTTTACGAATTCATTATTTACTGCTTTTTATGAGCGGCTGGGATATAAATGGCTTTTTATCGACACATTTATTTTGCACAGTGTGCAGAACGTGTTGATATTGTTTTCGCCTTAAAGGCTGCCAGGCATAAATACAGAATTTGACTAT
>OZ010576.1:117990523-118013023 GCA_963932145.1 Acanthosepion lycidas | reverse complement strand
ACTAGTAATACTTGTTCAAGTAGTAATCGCCAAATCGTCTAATAATTAGAAGAGAATCGTAATCCGTAAAGAGAGTGAACGTATAGCAATAGCGGATAGACAAAAAGAGTGAACAGTGAACATCACGCTACTTCCTATTTATTCACTTCCTTTATGATCACGTGATCTACTTAATAATAGAATCGCCCGTGTTGCTCACCGGCGATCTAGTTTCAAACCACAGTGTCGGCAACGACACTTACTCTTATACAAAATTTAGAGAGAGAAAGAGAGAGTGAGAGAGAGGGGGGAGAGAGAGAGAGGGGGAGAGAGAGAACGCCGACTTTGAGGCTCAGTTGAGAGTGCAGTTGCCACCCTCACTATTTTGTCTTGTTTGTATACGTGTGTGTCTTTCTCACATGCATTACGCTCTCCTTATAAACTTTATTCTATATGTCGGTCAAAGGTGGATATTTTCGTCATAAATGATTAACGAAAGAAAACAATCGAGATCGAGTTCAACCAACGAATGTTGAGAACAAAAGGAACAAGGAATATGGTGAAGATGTTTTAAGGAGAATACTAACTGTAAAGAAACTGTTGTTAACAATTAGAAAGAAACATTTGTAGGACAACTAATGTGGAAAGAAGGTTTGGAGAATATAACCCTCACAAGGCATTTAAAGACAAGAGAAACAAAGGAAATAATCTTTTTGACAAGTTTGAGCAAATGGATGGGGAGCAGGTAGCCCAAAAGACAAAGAACAACAACACTTACTCTTATACAACAATCTTCAAATGATTAAATGCAATATCAATCGTTATCTTCTGTCTTCTTAATTCCTATTCTTTTATTGTTTTCTCTTTTTAATAATACTTTCATTTTCTTATATATTTCATTCTCTGTAACAGTTTCCGTCCTAGTGAGTTTTTTTCTTTTTACCTTGCTTGAGGTGAAATGATTTAAATAACCATTCTCGTTTCAGCTGTTTTTAACATTCCAACACATTTGATCTCACCGTATAATGCAATTTCATGACTCATTGTTATATTAAAGCTTTGTCGGTATCTTTTATTTTGTTCACCTATGGCTGATTGCAGGTGTGTTTTCTATGGTAGATGCCATCTGGGATCAAAACTAAAACTTATTGGTGGGAAATTGGGAATTGTGTCGTCTTCTGAATAGGTGACTTCTTGCACGTTTGACAAGTCTACTTTAATTTCTTAACTCATCTAGACGTACGGTTTTATCTTCTTTTTCTTTATGTACCCTATCCCCTCAGAACGTAGGCGATCATGGCTCTCCACAATTTCCTGTCTTTTGTAGCTCTTAATAAATTTTGTCTTTTTGTTATTTCTCCTAAACCCTGTTTCGCCATCCATTTACAAAAGTTCATTCCTCTTCTTCTATTTGCCGTGTCACTTCAGGACGTAGGCGATTATGACTCTCCACAATTTCCTGTCCTTTTTAGCTCTTAATAAATTTTATCTTTCTGTTACTTCTCCTAAGCCATCATTTTACATAAGCTTACTAAATATGTTATGCGTTGTTTTCCTTTGTACCTCTTGCATTCATTCTGTCCTGTGAGTATCAGATTTTCTAAACCCTCTTTCCTCATTATATTCTAGAAATTTCAACCGTCTTTTCCTGATTTAAATTATAAGTTTCTTTTTCGTTTCCATTTTCTCTAAAACTTCGACGTTGATCAGATGTTCAGTCCATGATATCCCTAGCATCCTGGACTGATTTTCTAGCGGCGATCATAGGATTACTCTAGAATCATCGATCTTGTGTTTTGCATGAAAATTCTTTTTATGAGCTCTTTGAAGAGACTTATCCTATGTTAGTGGGAAATAGTCCATAGGCGAAGAAAGAAAGGAATAAAAAACGAGCGGGATTGTGCTCAGTAAGTATTCCAAATACCATGGATTTTTAGCAACAAGGAAGATGTATTTCGGAAATGGCGCTTCGGTATTTAGACAATTTTCCTTTGTGTGCTTACCACTGGTAACAGGTAACTGGGAATTATCATGTGTTCGGGGGTTTTATTGGAAAATTACAATGTCTTTTCGCATTAAATTAAGAACTGCTTGCTTCGAGTATTGGCAATAACAAGAATGATTTTATTTTGTGCAACTTTTCACAGGAGAAATCACCAGGGATGATTTTGAGCTAGTCCCCACTTCTCTAGTTGATTTCAACCGATAAGAGCGATATGAAATTCAGAATGAATCTGATATATTCTTCAGTCGTAAAGATTCTTCGGAGTATGTCGTTTTGAGATCAACGTCTCTCTGAAGTTCTAAAACTTTCTCAGTATTCTTACCGTTTCAAGCAACACATCTATAAGTCTACCATTCGCTTATACTTAGAAAATTGCTGCCACATATGGTCCCATGCCTTTGCTATTTACCTGAAGATCCTTGATTTTACCAAAGAAAATCCTTGGATTTTACCAAAGAAAAATCAGCAATATTATTGATCCTGATCTGGCGGCTCGGCCTCTTTTCCACTGTCGTAAGGTTGACTCTCTGTGTCTCTTCTATAAATACTTTCATGGTAATTGTACCCTTGCTATAGTACCTAAGCTTTTGAATTTAAGCGCAGTAGTCGGCTGGCGTCGAGATCTCATGTAGTCGTAAGTTCTATGCTAACAGTTTCTTTTGTCGCACTTCTCGCTTGTGGAACCCCTTTCTGGTTCCATGCTTTCCAGTCAAATTTAATGTGCGAAAAATTAAATATAATATCATTCGTTATCTACTGTCCTCCTGATTACTATTTTCTCTTCTCGTCCATTATCAATGTTTCTGTTCCTAATTCTTCCACACCCTGTAACCTCCTTGTGTCTTAGTGGCTTTACTGCCTTGCATAGGATGATACCGATTAAAAAAACAGCTTACGTTTCTATCCGCATTATAAATTATTCCGAATAATATCCTTATCAATGTGTTTCTAATCACTACATTTTAGCACATGTACTCTACAGCTTCCCTCGCTTATAGGTCATTCTTAGTAATTTTTTCAACCTATATTATTTATTAAATCAAGCGATAATGATTTGTCTAAACATTCTGATTATTAAAAGTGGGTTATTTTCCATGATGGATTTTAACCTCAGCCTAATAATAATAATAATTATAATATGTAAACTCTTGTCAAAAGAAAGCTATCTCTTGTTGGATCACCGCAAGAAAATGTGCTCGCATATGACTTTTCAGCCCAGCCTTAGTATTGCAAGATCGTTTGCAGATGTGAGACTTGAACCATCCATCTTTCAGGATCACTGACCGAATATCTCTATGCATTTTGAAATATCTGATCAATCCACCCGTTAACTCACATACTAAGCCACATGTAAGACATGTATGTCGAGATGAACGTGGTAGCTGCCTAAAAATATGAATATATATGTGTTGAAATTTCTCAGGATAACCAAGAAACACTTCCAAATAAACACAAAAATATCGATGCTTGTCATTTGAAGGGAATCGAGCCAACCCCATATATATATATATATATATATATATATATATATATATATATATATATATATATATATATATATATATATCCTCCTCAATATTAAGTATTGTAATAAAAATAAATTTTAAAACTCTTCCTTCCCTCTCTAAACTCGACCATGTCTCTCACACTATTCCTCACTACCCTCTATGTCACCTTATATAAGTTTAATACTGCCCGTCAAAAGTGTAAATTTTTAATTCATTTTTCGTTTCAAGTGAAGTTTAAGGATCCAGAGAAAATTAAAATTCTCTGGTGAAATAAATTATAACAAATGGAGACATAAAGTGGCCTGTTTTTCTTTAATTTATATATATATATATATATATATATATATATATATATATATATATATATATATATGTAAAGTCATCCACCCGGCAGAGAAAGGTAAATTCTAACGTGTTATATACGAACGTATACAAACGCTGGAACGTTTGCGTTAATAGTGGCGATCGCTACTGTTTCCTCAATAGTGCTCAATCAAAATGACGAGAGCGTAACATAGTCATCCACATACAAGCCTGTTTCGCTGTATCACAGCTAATCAATGTGGATAGACAACCAATTGCTTCAAGCCGGAATCGAAACCTAACAGATTGGTGATCAGTCAGGGATCCTACCCCTAAGCTATTGGCACACGGCAGAGAAAGGGAAATTCTAACGTATTATATAAGAATGTATACAAATGCCAGCAGCCAGAGTGCTCAGTTCATTAAGGAAGAGCGGTGCGCTGATAGCGGTGACCGCTAATGTTTTGGAATTACCCTTTTCTCCGTAGTGCTTAGTCGAAATGACTATATATATATATGAGAAGACATTGAAGTTAACGCCCAGAGGTGAGAGTCTGTTTTATGCTAAACACAATCGACAAGTCATATATATACATATGAAATGCAAGTATATGGCATTATAAAAATTTCATAATGTACCAAATATATTTATTACATAATTAATAAATAATGTTCAACATGTTATGTAAGATTTGAAATTACATCACTCAGATGTTGACCACCACGACAAGAACATGCGCGGACTCGCTCTCTCAATTCAGACAAATAATATGTGAGTCCACCGTCAACAAAAGAGATATCAGATATATGTAGGGAATAACAAAATCATGATAATAACAGTTATGTAATAAATATATTTGGTACTCTATATCATTTTATAATCCAAGATACTTGCAATGTCCCATCATTATGGGACAATATATATATATATATATATATATATATATATATATATATATATTCTTACGAATTTACCCCTTTCCTCCAACCCTATCGAATAGCGGAAGTAGAGGAGGATCGTAATCTGTGTTTTTTTTTTTTGTTTTTTTTTTGTTTTTTTTTTACATTTGAATTTACTCAATTTTCGTAAAATATATTTCTTTTCTAAGGGTCTCTTTCCGATTGATCAAACACGGCCGGGCGGAATCGATTAAGGAACAAACACGATAGGCGACAAACACAATGGAGACAGGGAATATAAATTTATTAACAAACGTAAAAACATGGAAAAGATAAAATAAAAAACCGCCAAAAAACAAAAAAACAAAAACGGCCACAACAAAAATGATAATATGTCAAGAGTAAACATTTAAACATTGTGGACAAAACAGTGGAAGGAGAATATCCTCTAAGAAAGATAAAACACAAATCAAGATATGGCCTTGTGCCATACTTCTACGAATTTACAGAACATGTGCTATACTTGCACGAATTTACAAAACATCAAAATTTTAAGACAAGTATTAGATTGGTGCAAAAATAATGACGTAATAACGTCGTTTTTGGACGTTAAAAATACGTCAAAAAACGATATTATTACGTCATTATTTTTGCACCAACCTAATAGAAAGAAACATGTAATAAAAAGTTCTCATGCTAAATTTGCATGAAAGTACAAACATGAAAAGGAGCACATTTAAACAAAAATGAAGCACAAGAAAAACAATGAACTTATCTCATAATAAAAGTTCTTTTCCACTAATATCTCTTATATCTACTTCTTTTTCCTTGTCTCTTTTCCTTTTCTGTTTCTTTTTATAAGCGTCTCCTTTTGAGGTCTTTTCTTACTTCCTCTCTTTCTCTTTTCGTCCTGTCTAGGGGCTTGGCTGACGATGGAGCTGAAAATGCCTTTCCTCTCGCTTTCGTCTCGGTGTAGCAGCATTCTCGATTGACGTGGTCCTTTTCTTTCTTTCTTTCTTTCTTTCTTTCTTTCTTTCTTTCTTTGTTTAAGGGCTCGGTGACAGTTGAAACTGCTTTCTTTCTCCTTCTCCTTCATTTCGGCGTGACATTCTTCGATATATTTTCTTCCTCTCTTTCCTTTTCCCATATGTATCTCCTTTTGAGATTCTTCCTTGCTTTCTTCTTTTCTTTTTCTATAAGCTGTCTTCTGTCTCTCTTTCACCCGGATGTAGCGGCATTCCGCATACGTCATCAAACGGATCCATCTATTCCACTCAGGGATGAATTATTTTCTTCCCATAATTTCGTGAACACGTCTTTTCAGCCTGTAGACCTGGACAGTTTTCGCGAACACGTCTTTTCAGCCTTTAGCCATAGACACAACTCTTGTATTTTTCGCAAACTCGTCTTTTAAGCCCATAGACCTGGACAAATTTTGCGGACACGTCTTTTCAGCCTTTAGACCAGGACAAATTTCGTGAGCACATCTTTTTGGCTCCCAGGCCTAAACGAAGCTGACTTTACCGTTTCACTATTCGTTTCCTTTCTTTTCGTGTCATGTGGTCAATTTTTTTTTCCATTGTGGGTGAAATGAGGTCATTGACCCCCTCTCTCATCTGCAGGTTCAGAGAAAGTTTAGTTTCAACTTCTCCTATCTGCAATCTATCCGTGTAAATCATGATGTCAACACGTTGACCAAAAGAGAAGGAAAGGATACATTCTGGTTAATCCTTGTCGCCACTAAGTCTACCTAACTCTTTGGGTTTACGATTCTTTACATTTCTGCACGTACTGGGCTCTTTATTTTAGAATGCTTCTAAAATATAAGCAATGGTATAGTTTTTTTATAATATATATATATATATATATATATATATATATATATATATATATATATATATATATATATGTGTGTGTGTGTGTGTGTCTGTGTGTGTGTATTTGTGTATTTAGGCAGCAATCCTTCTTTTATGAACATTTCATGGAATACGACAGACAAGGTGCTTTGATTTAGTTTTTTTACAGAATTTCTCATGTGATCTAATAATTATTTTTCTTTTCAGATGATAAATTATATAAAAAATGTCCGAATGTTCTTTTATTATGAGCGCTTTCGTCTATACATTTAGCCATTTTCAAGGATGAAATATTTTAAATAGCATGTATGTATTTATATAATGTTTTCTTTTTTCAAAACACGGTCAAGATATTGTGTCCATGTTCAAAGTTAATATTATTAAATGTTTTTTTTTTTTTTTTTTTTTTAATAACGCTTCCATTATTTTTAGCCCTTTTGTTTTTTGCATGTAGATGATGTTATTACATTTCTGCTATCAACAAGTATGTTACGAATAGTGTCCGGTAGGTCTCCATGAATATTTAAATGAGATCTAATTGAGCTATGATCAGAAATGTATAAAGTGAGTCTTTGTGTCAAACATGTAGTGTGGTCTATATAATTATTTACGAATTTTGATTGATCAGGAATGCAATTCCTTAATGGGCATTTAAATTCGTAAATAATAAGGGCACGGGGGAGTAATGGTTAACGGCTCTGCTTGAGAAATCGGAGAATCGAGTTTATTACATTTACTTATGCGATAATGCCCTTGGGAAAGACATAAATCCATCTCTTCACACCCCAGTTATGGGTAAATAGAAGGGCAGACTGGTTACTGTAGCCTTGTGACGCCATATCAACCCAGCACTGGCTACACACATTAGTTCTGGAGCCTAATCTACACTAGAGTGCTAGAGTAGCTAGGTTCACCCATTCTTCGGCGGGTCCTCTATTTAATCCTGGTGGTTACATAGCCACACTCCTCATTAGAAAAGACTAGTGAGGGAATCGGTTTAATCGCCGATGATCCGAACATGCGACAGATAGTATTGGGTTACATTGTAGCAGTAGCCCTCGTATAGTAGCACCTGACATAGATATTTGATTTTGTGCTTTACTTTAAATAAAAATTATGTTTTAGATAAAATAGAGAATCATCTGTCTATATTTCTGAGATGTAACTATTTACATTCTTCGAGCTCTTGTCTTCATATTTACTGTCACATTTACGACGTTTCGGCCGTTGTACGCGTCGTTTGTCCTGAAGAAGGGCGGAGCGTACTACGGCCGAAACGTCGTGAAAGTGAGAATAGAGATAATGACAAGAGTCCGGATAATATAAATCGTATAAAAATAAAACATAATGCAGAAAAATAATTAGTTTTTTGTCAAATCTGCAATTTGTTTTAAAAAATGAAAAAGAAACTATTATATCTATTATATCGTTTAATCAATTATTCAACATGGACGATATCAAACTCTTTGTCAAAGACGAAAATAAGATGAAGGGTACCCTCAATAATGTAAAACATTTGAATGATGTACAAAAGTAACGTTCAAGAAAGGGGAAATTACAAAATCACACGCAATTGATTTAGATTTTGTCACAAGGTTTAAGCAAGTGGAACAAGAAGATGCCTATAAATACACTATTTACATTATTCGGACTATTGTCCTCATATTTGTCGTCATATTTATCACAACGTCTCGGCTGTTGTACGCTCCGGCCTTCTTGGAATGTCGAACCGAAACCTTTATTTCGTCCACTGGGGTAGACTGTTCTAATTCCACGTGCCATGCCTAATGGATGTCAGTTATCTTCTGTTAATTCCCCTCTCCAAGTTCTCCACCGCCTTAACTAGGCATTGAACTTACACTCTTTGGGTCCTATCACTAGATCTGACCCATTATCCACTATGCCAGGTGTCCTTGAGGATATGATAAATGTGGAGGCAAAGATGAGGATAATAGTCCGAATAATATTTAATATTAAGAGGGAAAACAGTTTCACAAGTTATGAGTTTGAATGTATTCATTTTTGTTACATTTTGCTAAGCAGATGAAATGTTCTATCAGCTACAAATCTCTTTCTGTGATTGTTTAGTGTTTAACAATATACTTCTATGGTTCGTGTCTATGTCGGTTTGCGCTCCCAGTACTGGATTATTTTAAAATCTTTTCCATCGATCTAGTTTTCCTGTATATTGTATTGACGTTTTTTTTTGTTGTTTTTTTTTTAGTTTTCTCCGTTTTACTCTGATGTAGCACGCGACTCGAAGATGGTCGATCCCGCTGTCGGCACTTGGGTATTTTTCGTAGTGTAAAACTGCGTTTCGGAAACATTTGTTGATAGTTACGTAATCCATTTGGTTCTTTGTGCCTCTAGCGGGCTTCGCCATGTTCACAAGCATCTTGGATGCTTCTATTACCAGGAAGCAGGTGTTGGTGATTATTTGTGCACCATTGAACCCATCTTTAGCTGCGCTCGTCGTCGACTATTGAGATGTCTTGTTCTTTTCCTATCTTTGCATTCAGGTCTCCTATGCGTCACTCTGATGAAATTTAATTCAACTAGGTCGGTAACTGGTCGCTTTGCCGACGGCAAGTTGATAAAATCAAAATTGTTTGTCCATTTTAAGTACTAAATTTATTTGAAAATATATTCAGTTTAGTAACTGTCTATATTTCTGAGATGGGGTATTATGTACATTATTTACATTATTCGGACTATTGTCCTCATCTTTGTCGTCATATTTACCTAGGACAGTCTGTTCATTATCTATCTATAACAGTCTGTTCATATCTATCCATGTATGTATGCATGTATCTATCTTTTTTATTATTTTATTTCAAGCAATGCAGTAAAACCTCTATGATGTAATGGCGTTACTGGGTGTTCTCAAGGACACATGGCATAGTGGATAAAGACGTTAGTGAGATCCAATGACAGGACCCAAAGAGTGTGAGTTCAATACCCGACTAAGGCAGTGGAGAACTTTCAGAGGGAAATTAACAGGAGATAACTAATAACTGACATCCATTAAACATGGCACGTGGAACTGGAACAGTCTACCCCAGTGAGCGAAATAAAGGGTTCAGTTCGACATTCCAACCACCTGAAGAAGGCCGGAGCGTACAACGGCCGAAACATTGTAATAAACATGGCGACAAAGATGAGGACAATAGTCCGAATAATGTAAATAATGTATATGCAGTGTAAATACTGAAGTAGTTCATAAAAATGACCTCAAAGAGTAGCACTCTTTGTCTTGTTCGCCGTTGATTATTTCTCAGATACACAGATGTTCACATTTCAGTTTCATTCAAATTCAGATTTGTGTGTATATACGTTCCCCCCCCCACCGTGTGTTTGATTTCAATTACAGTTTGAAAATATCTCTTTTTAAAATAATAAAAAAAAAAAAATTCTTACCGAATCATCTCTGAAAAGTTCAATAAAATCTTATAATTAACTGATTTTTTTTAGGGCTAAAAATTATGATTTTCGTATATTTTTTTGTTCACTTGTCTTTTTTAGAGCTCAACCAATGGTAGGAGTTGTCCTGACTAAGTGTTATATAGGCATAAAGTGTCGTTGCCTACACTAGAGTTGGAACATAGATCGACAATGAGAAAACACAAGCGATCCCATTATTGAATTAAGTAGACGACGTGACCATAAAGGAAATACATATATAGAAGTCGCGTGATGTCCAAAAGATCGTTATTTCTAATCTATCCTCTATTACTATACGGACCGCTATTCACTACTCTATTCACTATACTATTCCTCTATTCGAATCACCATTCAGATTACTGTTCGAGCGAGTATTATCGAGCAAGTACTATTAGTGTGAGTGTTATTCGAAGGCGTCTGACACCAGTATTGTTCAACGGCGTACTACAGTTGTATCTGTGATTACAAAGTCTCTACTACAACGAGCATTACGAAAGTGACAACGGGCATTCGTTGACATCACAAAAATGGCAACGAGTGTTCGTTGACACCACAAAACTAAATAAGGGGAATATATTATCCCAAAGTCTTATTTCAAGCTCCGTCAAATATTTATATTATTATTAAGAAGAATGACCAAAGGATTATTTTTATTATTAAATTATAATTTTGATCCTTTTTAGAATCTCTAAAGTTTTGTGTCAACGGGTGACTATAAAATATCATGGGGAATTTTAGTGTCTTATTGTATTTAAATGCAAAATGATTTGGAAAGTTTTGCAAAAAATTAGATAATTGTTGGATTTTAATAAAACTTTCAGGAATTATTCATAAATTAATTAAATTATTAGGTTGGTGCAAAAATAATGTCGTTTTCTCACATAGTAACATATGTGAGAAAACGACATTATTTTTGCACCAACCTAATATTTATAGAAGTGTTTTTTTTTTTTTTTAGAAAATCTTAAATCTGTTAGCCCCACTTATTTAATTTTATAAAATGTTGATTAATTCATTTTGTAGAGCTTAATGTTTATATTAGTTATATGCACAAGTCCTTGGAGAATTTAAATTATTGTTGTTTTTTAAACAGTTACAGAAAATCTACTCTGAATCGTAAAAAAAAAATGCAATAAACTAACGTTATAAATTAAATGCTTTTATGAATAAGATATATTATAGACGCTATTGTTTATATTGCCATTTTTATCGACGAACAATGAATTGTCACCAAGATTTGTTTTCATTTAAAAAAAAAATAATTATAATAATTTATAAAGTCTTAATCTTTTAAAATTCTGTGTTAATTTGTAGCGGTTTGGTGATAGTGTTATTAAATAAAACTATATATAATAATAATAATAATAATAACACATTGTTAATTAGGCAAAATGATCCAGTAAAATTCCAGGAAAAAAGGTAGAAATCTAAGCACAGCTTGGATAGATTACTGTAAAGTCTTTGATAGTGTAGCGCACTCTTTGATTCTTAAAGATTTGGAAATGTACGAAGTCTCCTTGGTGATAGTAAATTTCCTTAAATATAGCATGGAACAGACAGTGGAAAATGACATTATACCTAATCACACGAAAGACACTCCACTTCCAATATTTTTGAATATCCGACGAGGAATCTTCCAATGAGACTCCTGGTCGCCCCTTCTGTTCTGTCTGTCCTTAAACCTCTTTTCGCATCAACTAAACAGTAATAACTACGGATACAAAGTAAAAAAAAAGAAAATGTTTAATCACCTATTCTACATGGATGAACCAAACTCTTTGTCAAAGACGAAAATAAGATGAAGGGTATCCTCAATAATGTAAAACATTTCAGTTATCAGTTATCTCCTGTTAATTCCTCTCTCCAAGTTCTCCACCGCCTTAAACAGGTATTGAACTTACAACTCTTTGGGCCCTGTCACTAGATCTAACGCCTTTATTCACTGTGCCATGTGTCCTTCAGGATATGATAAATATGGCGACAAAGATGAGGACAATAGTCCGAATAATGTAAATAGTGTACATAATACCTCGTCTCAGAATTATAGACATATACCTATAAATACCTAGGAATACAGCATACCCAAATGAAGGGTAAGGTAAGGAAAGAATACTACAGGCGTGTGCATCTGGTGTTAAATACCGAATTGAATTCGTAATACAGAATATCAGCCACATAGACATTGGCTGTCAAAACGAGAAAACTTCCCACTTGACACCAGATACGTCGTCCTAAGGCAAATGTTGATCCTTTGTACGCGTCCAGATCCGAAGCGGGCAGAGGATTAGTTCAACTAGAACTGTTTTGTAAAACCACAACAATTGGTCTTCAAAGATACCTGGAATCTACAGAAGACTGGGTGATGATCTGTGTCAAAGAAAATGAATGAAATAAGAAACTTTATTCAGTAATAAAGGAAGTCAACAAATTCAAAAGGGAATTTCAAGAGCGTGAAGAAGTTCAAATAAACAATAATACGCCTACTTAATTTAAAAAAAAGAAAGCAAATGCAATGTAGCAAATGCAGAAACGATGGTAAGATAAGTCTCTTCATGGTCAATAATGTGCCGGGCCAAACATGTTGATGTAGACAAACACCGTATCCATAAGTGGTTACGCGGTGCTGGGTTAAAAGCTGAAACCGAAGGTTCTATTCTTGCTTAATAGAACCAATGCTTGCTAACTAGAAATTACCAAGTACGTATACTGAAAAATTGTGTTAATCCGAAATGCAGACTGTGATAAAAATCCATAAATTATTGACCATCTTGTATCAGGCTATTGGCACCCTCTGAATATAAAACTCGGCGTGACAAAGTGGTCCAATATCTGCACTGGGAAATCTGAGACCTTTACGAGGAGATAACTGAAAGAAACTGTTTACAGAGATAAAACCTGTAACAATTTTATGGGACTAAAAAGAAAGAACAATTAAAATCCAGAAATCTTGATCAAAGACCACAAAAACTGAATGTGATTTCTTCGTGCTTCTAGACTGCAATATATCTTTGAGGATCTTCAAGAAAAAACAAAACAAAACAAAACAAAAAAAAAAACAAACAAAAAACAAAACGAAAAGAAACTTATGAAAATACATGGATCTTGAAGTGGAAATCTAAAAAATATGGCACATAAGGACATCAATAATTCCAGTTGTAGTTGAAACACTCCGATTGATTGGAAAAGATTCCGATACAACCATTAAATAGATTTCTGGTATCCCATGCCTTAAAAAATACAAAAAAATTGTACTCATAAGTACAGCTAACTCATTACAAAGGACTTTATCGATGTAAAATGTGTGATATAATTTTTTTTAACAAAAATGTTCAGTAGAAAACATCATAATGCCATTTCTGACCTTAAGTCTCTGATTGAGACCGAAAAGGAAATGTGTATAGAACAAAAATCCAAGGAAATAATAATAATAATAATAATAATAATAATAATAATAATAATAATAATAATAATAATATATTGGAATAAAGTGTCGCTACCGACACTGAAATTTGAACACAGATCACCAGAGAGCAAATACAGGCGATCCCATTTTGAATAAGTAGTTAATGTGATGGTAATAAAATATATATATAGGATTAGCGTGATGTCTAATTAATCACTATTTCTACTCTATCCTCTATTACTGTTCGTATCACCATTTCTACTCAATCCTATATTACTATACGGATTGTTATTCTCTATACTATTCACTATACTATTTCTCTATACTGATCACTATAAAGATTACTATTCGGATTACTATTTGGTGATTACTTTTCGAGCGATTATTATCGAGTAAGTACTATTAGTGCGAGTAATATTCGAAGGCGTCTGACACCAGTATTGTTCAACGGCGTTACTGTAGTTGCATTGGCGATTACAAAGTCTCTACTACAACGAGCATTACGAAAGTGACAACGAATATTTGTTGGCATCACAAAAGTGACAACGCATGTTCGTTGACATCACAAATAATAATAGTAATAATCAACATTTTAGTAAATAGCAAAATCTAATAATAATAATAGCAATACACATCTTTGTAATTAAGGAAAATTTAATGCTATTACTCCTCCTCCTTCTACTACTACTATTACTACTACTACTACTACTGCTTATCACTTTCGTCATTAGGCAAAATCTGATAATGTAATTTGCGTGCTTTGAGGACTTTGTACGCATTTTGTTCATTAGCAGATGAGTCGTTAGGTTATTTATTATTAATATTCAGATTATTTGTGTTTCACACGATTAGTATTGAGATGATCTCAACAGAGATCAAGTAACAGGGATTCTCATATATTCCAGCACACACCTCTGTATATAAGCTGAATTGCCGTAATGGTGGGTTTAACGGTTTTTTGGAATGTGCTTGTTCTTCTCACCGGGCTTCTTCTAAGTTTTCTAATGATGAATATAATTGTCATCTTCAAAATTTTTTTTTCATCTCTCTATGAAGGCACAGCTAATATGCATAGGAACCGATAATTACGAACGCAGTTACTTGTTGCCTATTTGGTAAACTTTTTCTTTTTAGCTGCTATGTAACATGTGACTCTTTCCTATCCCCAATTAGCCTTTTTCTGTAATCTTCTTTTATGTGACTAGCGATCACGGTTCTCCACAATTTCCTGTCTTTTAATGCTCTAAGTAACGTTTGAACCTTATTAATTATCAACTGTCTGTTCTCTACATTTTCTTTTATGCGTCAGGTCTATTCATGGAGGAGTTATGACTCTCTACTATTTCCAGTGTTTTATTGCGCTAAGTAACAACTAATCCAGTTTCATCACCAACTGCTCCTATTCTGAAATCCATTCAGACAAACACGTTAAGTAATTTACTCTCTACAATATTGGTCTCTTTAAGTCCATATTTAACCAATATCTATCTTGATTGTGCTCATAATACTCTCTTACTCCCCCCTTAAAATCTCACTCAGTAACCGTTTATCTTGAGTGACACTTGAACCTTATAAAAAAATAATCAACTTATTATTATTAATAATAATCATATATTAATTCTGCTTGTTCCAAACTTCGTTAGTTCTTTTCTTAGTTCACACCACCATTACGTCCTGCCAATACCTAATGATGAACTATTCCGTTTAGACCTCGTTAAAAGATGGAAAAGAAAAACGAACACTGAAAAGAACTACATAAACATGTCCACCGAAAATTTACGCCCCCTGAAGATAGTCTCTGATGAGATTGAAAGTACTTGGGAAAATAAAAATTATTTGAAAGAAAATTTTGGTATTTTTCTTACTCCGTTTTCTACGCCCACCAAGAAATTAATTCGTAGACTCGAAAGGATTAAAACTAAAATGAATAGATATAATACGTCTAAATTATTTAACCAAACCTGTTTTGAATGAAAATATGCTACACACACACACACACACACACACATATATATATATATATATATATATATGTGTGTGTGTGTGTGTGTGTGTGTGTAAATGAAAATTATAGATACAGCATTAGCATGTCTAATGATATTTGAAATATTAAACAGGAAGAAGAAATAGACGCAATTTAAAAATGGAGAAAAAAATGTCACAAATATAAAGCTGGTACTAAATTTTGCTTACTATGCATAGAGGAGAAGCTTGCTATAATTACTTTTAACAAACCAAATATTTCCCTAAACCAAAGATTTCAAATCCTCAACAGGTACAAACATAAGAAATCTTGGTTACTGGAAAAAAATGTATTATTTATTCGTCTGTTCTGTTTTTTTTTTATCATGTGGTTATATGCTAAATTTAGTTTTTAGTCGTTGGGTTTAATCAATAAATATGTTCCTTGTTATATCCTCTTCAGACAGTTTACCCTGAAGATCCATTTAGTTGAATCCTAGGTAGGTAGTTCCTGGCTGTTTAGGATTATATATATATATGTGTGTGTGTGTGTGTGTGTGTATACGTTGCTTAAAAAGGGTTAAATATTTTTGAAACGACTGTACATATTATTTACATATTGCACATACATTAGCTTCAGGTGTATCAAATACTTGAAACCTAAGTGCAAATGTTATTGATATATTATTGTACATAAATTATTTCTAGGTGCATAAAATTAGAACTAAGTAGGCTCCCAACTATGACTGCCATTTGAATATATATGCTGTTAATACCCAAGATTGTAGCATGTTGGTCCTGCTGTCAAAAGAAATCAAAGAGATATAACTATGAAAGAATATAATCCTAATTATTCTATAAAACAATCATTTAAAATTGTTCCATTCCATGGAGTTAAGAAACCTCAAAATTATTAATTTCAATGAAAAACAGTAAAATCTTTGAATTTCCACGTGTACTGTTAGTAAAATAATAATGCTAGGTATTTATATATGTAAATTTATTTAATTTAACATATATCTCTCCTTTAGTTGCACGACCGTTACGTACTGTCAGTGCCTCATAAGTAATGGACTATTCCGTTTTGAATACAAGAAAGACGAAAAATAACATAATAAAATAAATAATTCTACATAGTTTCACTGAGAAAATGCAAGAAAGAAGGAAGGAGAGATAGAACTGCTTAAAGTTTGTTTCAGTAAAACGGAAAAAAAATGTTGTCAATCTCAAATCGTTTCATGATTTTTACTCCAATATAAAAATGATTACCATTTGAATATATATGCTGTTAATATCCCAAATTGTACCATGTTGGTCCTGCTGTCAAAAGAAATCAAAGAGATATAACTATGAAAGAATATAATTCTAATTACGCTATAAAGCAATCATTTATTAGGTTGGTGCAAAAATAATGTCGTTTTCTTACATATGTTACTATTTGAGAAAACGACATTATTTTTGCACCAATCTAATAAAATTGTTCCGTTCTATGGAGTTAGTAGATCTTAAAATTATTAATTTCAATGAAAAATAGTATAACCATGGAATTCTTTTTATTATTATTACATTATTCAGTACGAACACTTGTCGCAGAGATCGATATGATGTGATTGTAATCCACCTGAGATATTATCCATGGCAGATGGTCTCGATTTCCCAGGGTATTTAGAGCCACTGGAATAAAAACAATCACTTCAAAAGCTTAAACATAAACATCTGCCTTTCTTATCCAGCGGCTTTTCATTGACCATAGATTTGCGATGTCTTAATTTTCTCACGTTAATGATACGCTTATGCATTCACTAAAAAATGCTTATGCGAAACTTTTTCACAGCTAGTTTAAAATTTATGCGAAAATATCAACTTGCCTGCGTTGCCATTAATAACTTCTTCTAGTCATGGGTAAAAGAGTAGGGCGAACTGTGTTCTCAAACATTAGAGAACCAATCTAGGAAGACAAGACTGAATTCAAAAGCTGGGAAAAAAGTAACGGGAAATCGCTTGACTATCTTTCTTATTAACAGTTTGAAAAATTCACATATAGTAAAGAAAAGGTAGTTGTGGAAAAAAAGATGACATTATATTTTTCTAAACTTAAGCAGCTTCGATAATTTGAAATTGGTTAAAAATCCTAACAAAACTGAAAGTCTATGTCTATATCTCTGAAAGGAGGCATTTTAAGTATTTAAACCATTTACATTGTTCGCACTGTTTTCATCATCTTTGTTGTCATATTCACGACGTTTCGAGCTTTGTATGCTCTGGCCTTCTTCAGGATATGTCTATTTATGATATAAGGTATTTTAACTATTTACATTGTTCGGACAATTGTCGTCATAATTGTTGTCATATTTACGAGGTTTTGACCGTTGTACGATCCGGCCTTCTTCCGGATCTGTCTATTTTTGATATGAGGTATTTTAACTAATTACACTGTTTACATTGTTCGGACTGTTGTCTTCAACTTTGTTGTCATATTCACTTACTGAAAGTGATGGATGAAATCAAGAACCGATGGGAAATGTTTCAATTGTGTATTAATAACTTAATTGAATGGTGGCACTGTTAAAAATATACGATCCTAGCGAAATATCATCTGTGTGATTTGTTACCTAAATTGCGGTAAAGTAATGGACTATTCCGTTTTGAATACAAGAAAGACGAAAAATAACATAATAAAATAAATAATTCTACATAGTTTCACTGAGAAAATGCAAGAAAGAAGGAAGGAGAGATAGAACTGCTTAAAGTTTGTTTCAGTAAAATGGAAAAAAAATGTTGTCAATCTCAAATCGTTTCATGATTTTTACTGCAATATAAAAATGATTACCATTTGAATATATATGCTGTTAATATCCAAAATTGTACCATGTTGGTCCTGCTGTCAAAAGAAATCAAAGAGATATAACTATGAAAGAATATAATTCTAATTATGCTATAAAGCTATCATTTAAAAATTTTCCATTCCATGGAGTTATTAGATCTCAAAACTATTAATTTCAACCTTTGAATTTCCACGTATACTTTTAGTAAAATAATAATGCTAGGTATTTATATACGTAAATTTATGTAATTTAACATATATCTCTCCTTTAGTTGCACGACCGTTACGTACTGTCAATGCCTCATAAATAATGGTCTATTTATTGTGAGACCGGAAACTACCTACACAATAGATTCTTCCAGGCCTATATTAAGTAGGCGACATAGCATTCTACAAGAGAGTGACAGAGAGTCTCGTACGACTACCAGTGTTGGACACTAACTTATAGTAAGCTCTACTTACACTATCTCTGTAACTTGTTGTTAATATATCTTTCTTACATCTAATCCGTGTTCCGTGTTTTACTTCTGTGGGCCCAACTTTGGCACCCACATCAGTGGCGACGAGGATTCTAGAAACGCACTCACGGCGAAACCTAAATATCTTGCCAATCCCACATCTGGGTCGACGAAGAATTCTAGAAACGCATTCACGTCGAAAAACCGCAATACCTTGCCAGTCCCACAACAGTGGCGACAGAGAAGATTCGAGAATTTCGTTCTCACCGTAGCAATAGCGACAGTACTCGAAAAATACACAAACTCCACGCGTTCCCACAGCAGTGTTGAACGTGAAATTAAGCTGGTATTAATACATTAGCGATTTAAAAGCTAAACACCCAGCGTCTACATATATTCCAATACCAAACGCATTTAACAAACTAGCGATTCGACATCTACGGAATATTAAAGTCTGTCCAATACGAGAACGATTTCTACACACCCACACACACAGAAAAAAACAGTTGTTCGTAAAAAAAACTGACAACACAAGATCAAGTACTACATTGTACTCAAGTTTTCGGAAAAAACTATCGAAAAATTTTTTATGTAACTGAGTTGAACTCCGGCATAAAATTATTCTCCCCTTAAATTCACTGAGGTGAGTTTTCTTCTTTTTGTACCTCTATAAAAAAAAAATATACATAAGTGTGGTGAAAAATGTATTCAGTTACGTTAAAATTAACGGAACCACAGAAAAAAAGTTAAACACACATAATTAGTTTAGTTTAACTATTGTCTGTCCATATTTTCTTTTCTGTAAAAGAAAAAAAAAAGGAACAAAAACCTATCCAAGATTTTTTTGTGTACCTCGTCTTAGTACACGTGTTTCAAAGCAACAAAAAAGCGCTGTCATTTTTAAATATGGAAGATTTGCAAAAAGTAGTTGCCCAAATGTTAAAACTAAATTTGGACCAGCAACAAAAATCAGAAAAAAGACAACAACTATTTTTGGATTTACATAAACAGCAAATGGAATTCCAAAAGATTACGCTTCAGAATGCTGAAATACAACAGAAACAACTTAAAGAATTACTCGTAAATGCATTAAAAAACTCAAACTCTGAAAAAGATACAATATTCTCCTCAGAGTATAATCTACAATTCAATGGAAACCTTTGAATACGTACCAGAGGAAGACAAAACGTTCCAGGTTTTTTAAAAGGCGCTACGAAGATATTTTCAACGTAGACTGTGAACAATGGCCCAGTAAAAAAAGGTACGTCTACTATTGAGAAAACTGGGAACAACAGAACATAGTAGGTCCGTAGACTTCGTACTACCCAAGAAAACGATTGACTTGGATTTTTCAGAGACGATTAAGCTCCTATCGGAATTATTCGGGCCTAACACAGCCTTGTTCCACAAACGTTGGAAATGCCTGAACACAGTCAAAGACAACTAGCAAGATTTTCTAACGTTTGCAGCATCGGTGAACAAGCTATGTAATGATTTTAAACTAGCCGAACTGACTGCCGATTAATTTTAAGTGCTTAATTTTCGCACAAGGTCTAGTATCTGCAGAAGATGCCGAAGTCAGACAACGGGTACTGACTAAGCTTGAGAGCGAACAAGGATATTGACTCTCCAAAAACTGGCAGAGGACTGTCAAAGAGTAATATCTGTAAAGCGTGACTCAAACACTATCGAGAAATCAGGTGTGACTCAGATTAATGAAACCAGAAGTAAGTCTACCTCCCATTCTCCTCAAAAAGACAAAAGGAAAATCTCATGTCCTAAATTCCGCAGTAACCAAAACCCAAATAAGTTAAAGAAACCGCACGGACCACGTTACCATTGTGGTAAATGGCATTGGATGAAATTCTGTCCAGTTAAGAACAAAAAATATTGCAAAAATTGCAATAAAAGTGGTCATACTTTAACTTCGTGCTGGTACGCCAACAGAACGAGAAAACCCCAAAATAAGATTAGGCAAGCTCAATCTGACAATATTGTTGATAGGAATTTAAGAAAATAAGTAACTGTGGATATTTTCAATAAGTCCATTAAATTCCAGCTTGAGTTCTGATATTTCAACGATTAACTGGCATACATGGCGAAAATTGAACAAGCCGACCTTATTAAAAACGGATAAAACAGCAAAATCCGTAACTGGCGAAAAGATAAACATTTTAGGCGAAGTAATACTTACAGTAACACTAAATGGAATTACCAAAAAGCTCAAAGCCTACGTACTAAAAACTTCAGACAACTTATTTGGACCTGATTGGATAGAAAATTCAATCTTTGGGATTGCCCAATGAGTACATTTTGTCGCAAGATACAAAGTACAACGTCCAATTTGGTAAATCTAAAAAAGGAACTCAGACAACAATTTCCCCAGGTTTTTTCTGGCGGCCTTGGGAAATGTACTAAAATGAAAGCTAAGTTCAAGGTGAAGGACGGTGCACAACCGGTATTCAAAAAGAAAATAAAGAGTTAGATAGACTCGAACAAGCAGGTATTCTGTCAAAAAAAGATTTCAGCGAGTGGGCAGCACCTACGGTCTACGTAAAAAAGAAGTTCAATCAAATACGAGTATGCGCAGATTTTTCCACAGGGTTAAACGATGCCTTGCAAGATCACCACTATCCTCTCCCAAGCCCTGAAGAAATTTTCAATAAACTCAATGGTGGAAAATTTTTTTTCTAAAATTGACCTCTGGGACGCATACCTTCAGATAGAGGTGGAAGAACAAAGTTCCAAATTGATCTGCATAAACACCCATAGAGGGTTGTATAAATACAACAGGCTAGCTTTTGGAGTAAAGGTTGCGCCTGCAATTTTCCAGCAGGTCATGGACGCCATGCTGGGCGATCTTGACTACGCAACAGCCTATTTGGATGACATACTAGTTACTAGTAAAACTACGGCAGAGCACCGGAACCATATAATAAACGTATTCGAAAAGATACAAGAATACGGATTTAAGGTTAAGGAGAAAAGTGTGATTTTTTCTTACCAGAGATTAAATACTTAGGTCACATTATAAATAAAGATGGTCGTCGGCTGGATCCAGAAAGAGCCAACGCGATCAGAAACATGCCGGCCCCAGATAAAGTTCAACCATTACAAAGCTTCCTCGGCCTAGCTAACTTTTACCAAGGGTTCATTAAGAACATGCAAATTTTGAGAGGGCCCCTAAACCAACATTTAAAAAAGGACAAACCATGGTCATGGACCCGGGAATGCCAAGACGCATTCGAGAAGATCAAGAAAACTCTTACTTCAGACCTCTTCCTCACACATTTCGACCCTAGTCTCGACATCATAGTCGCAAGTGATGCAAGCTCGTACGGCATGGGCGCTTGCATATTACATAAACTGCCAGATGGTTCGCGAAAAGCTGTGGCTCACGCATCAAAATCTCTACTCCCAGCTGAGAAACAATAAATCCCAAGAGGAAAAAGTATTAACAGTTTTATTTTTTTCTCTCCTTTTCAAAAAAGAAAACTCTTTGGAAGCGGGGTATTGTGAGACCGGAAACTACCTACACAATAGACTCTTTCACGCCTATATTAAGTAGGCGACATAGCACTCTACAAGAGAGTGATAGAGAGTGACACAGAGAGACATAGTGTCTTGTACGACTACCAGTGTTGGACACTAACTTATAGTAAGCTCTGCTAACACTATCTCTGTAACCTGTTGTTAATATATCTTTCTTACATCTAATCCGTGTTCCGTGTTTTACTTCTGTGGGCCCAACATTGGCACCCACATCACTATTCCGTTTTGAATACATGAAAGACGAAAAATAACATAATAAAATAAATAATTCTACATAGTTTCACTGAGAAAATGCAAGAAAGAAGGAAT
>OZ010576.1:117870523-117988023 GCA_963932145.1 Acanthosepion lycidas | reverse complement strand
TAGTACATTAACATTAACTTAGGTTAAAAGTTCTAATGAAATGTAAGCACTTTTAATAACGGCTCTTGATGAATATGATATGAAGAAATAGTCTTTTTGAGTAGCATAAGCGGTTCAAGGATGGTTAGAGACATGCGCACGAGGACGAAAATGTGCACTCAAAGAACGGATGCAAATGTTAACAGAGTGTTCAAAGCTAAGATTAAGGGTATTAGTTATAGCAGAAGAAGTGAAGACAAACAGAGAATTAGTGCGGCTGATTCTAACTGGATTTGGGAATGCAAAACATTTCGCCAAAGAAAACGCCTTTTTTCGTTTCTCTACCAGAAGATGTATCAACGCTTATTATCAAAAATGTGTCTGAAGCTCGAGATAAGAATTGTGAAACCCGGGTTCTTGCCTTAGATATCTCGAAGGCGTTTGACAGGAGTTTGGAATTTGTTGTCATCTTAAAAAGTTGAAGGGTTATGGTGTTTCTGGCCGAATTTTTTAATTGATTCAATCTTAACAAACCGTGAAATGAAAGTTGTCTGAAGCATCTCCTCTTCTAGATCTTTTACAGAAATACGGATGTTTCCAAGGGCTCTATCCAAAGACCTACTTTGTTCATAATATACATCAACGACATTCGCAATGTTATCAGTACTCGACTCGGTATATATATATATATATATATATATATATATATATATATATGTATGTCTATATTTCTGAGATGAAGTATTATGTACATTATTTATATTATTCGGACTATTGTCCTCATATTTGTCGCCATGTTTATCACAACATTTCGGCCGTTGTACGCTCAGCCATTCTTCAGGTGGTTGGAATGTCGAACTGAACTCTTTATTTCGCACACTGGAGCAGGCTCTTCTAGTTCCACGTGCCATGTTTAATGAATGTCAATTATCAGTTATCTCCTGTTAATTTCCCTATGAAAGTTCTCAACTGTCTTAACCGGGTATTGAACTCACACTCTTTGGCTGTTGTCACTGGATCTAAGTAACGCCTTTATCCACTGTGCCTTGAGTCCTTGAGGACACATGGCACAGTTCAACATTCCTACCACCTGAAGAAGGCCGGAGCGTACAACGGCCGAAATGTTGTAATAAATATGGCGACAAAGATGAGGACAATAGTCCAAATAATGTACATGATGCGTCTGTAATATATATATATATAATATATATATATATAGTACAAGGGTGAGCTGAAAAGTTCATAGGCTGACTATGAAGGAGTCATGCTAGAGCTGTAAAATCTTGCATGCATTAATTTCAACTCATCTTTTTAATAACTACATTGTTACCTTTCAGATACGAGGGTGGTCTGAAACGTTCATAGACTTACTATGAAGGAGGGATGTTAGAACTGTGAAATACTGCATGCGTTAATTTCAACTCTCTTTATTAATAAATGCATTGTTTATTTACAGGTAAATTGACATTTGACTTTTCAAAGAAGATTTCAAATGCAATTAATATCACCTTCTCTCGAAAATCAACAAAATTTGGCATCGTGGTGTTATCAAGTACCTACAGAAAAAATATTTTAATCCACAAGGACAGTCATGCTAACATGGTTGTAACATTAGGGGTATCGACTCAGCTTTATCAACAGTGCAAAAGTGAGCAGCTGAATTCAGGAGGGGAAGATAGTTTTGAAGATGACCCAAGGTCTGTACGTCCATTGAGAGAAACATTGATCGTGTTCGCCACATAGTGATGGATGACAGTTGATTGACTATAAATCAAACAACCAATGCTTTTAGCATATCTCGTGAGAGATTTGAGAATATTCTGCACAATGAACTTGGCATGACGAAGGTTTCTGCCTGGTGGATGCCATGTCTTCTGACACCTGATCAAAAGCGTAACAGTTTGATCACATCACGGCACATCATGTCACCTGACATTGAGGTAGATCCGGGTTGTTTCCTTCAGCGATTACGAACCCAAGATGATGATAAAATCCAACTAAGTTGCTTATTACTTTGATGCGACTACGCATGAGCACGAAAAAGTGGAATTTTAAATTATTAATCGTATTGATATATATAATAATAATAATTGTCTCTCCCGTCGGTTTCGACGTATGAGGATCTGCCAACTTATTGATTCAGTTATGAAAGTTTATGCGCTAATCTTAAGTGGCATTTAAGACCCGCTAGTGATTTAAAAAGGAGGCCACATATGGAGCAAGTGTGAGGGTTGTGAGATGAGATCACTGTTAGATTGGTTGACCTTTTAGATCTTGCTCTCGCTTCTTAAAGATGAATCAGACAAGCAGATTGAAAATTGCTGAGTCGACTAAAACACGTGGATCTCCATTCTACCCGCCCCAAAGCTAAGCGCTCAAGTGTGTTATGTGGTATATTAACTGCTGACAAGTTGCTTTTCAGCTTGTCTTTGTATCTTAACCATGGGCGTCCTACATTACTGTAGATCTGATTTAACTGGCTGTACATTAGGATCTTGGGTATCCTGTCACCAGACATTCTTAAGACATGACCAGTCCACCGTAATTTTGACTGTAATTGATATATATATATATATATATATATATATATATATATATATATATATATATATATATATGTGTGTGTGTGTGTGTGTGTGTGTGAAAAGATGTAAGACAAACTGTAAAAAAGTTTTTGTGACGCGTTTCATCCGTTAGATCTTCATCGATAAAACGCGCCACAAAACCTTTTACCAATTTGCCATACATTTTTTCTTATATATATATATATATATATATATATATATATATATATATATATATATAGTTGGATTGATGTGAGTTTGTGACCCTGGGTTTTGACGATCGCAAATAGCGTGAAACCCAGGGCCACAAACTCACATCCATCCAACTAAATATGTTAGTTCTATCCCGGATATTGAGCGATTTCCGATAAGTACCGCGCATATATAATATATAAATAATATATATATATATAACAATTGCATATAACTACGTATCTATCTTTCTATATATATATATATATATATATATATATATATATATATATATATATTATATACACACACATACACACACACACATATATGTATATATATACACATACATACATATATATATATATATATGTAGATAGATAGATAGATTGATAGATATAAACGGGCAGACCTAGCTAGCCAGAAACAAGCTAATATAGATAACTAGATAGAAGGATATTGGCTGTGATAGATAGATAGATAGATAGATAGATAGATAGAAACGGGATTTTTTTACAATAATGTTAACCACGGAAAAGGGTTCAGTCGAGGTAGAGGGTGGCAGAATAAGATATAAAAGGCACAGTTTCTGACGATATGTGTGGAAGATTACGGTTAAGGAGAGACTTGAACAGATTAAGAATGTAGTGATTGAGGAAATATCCTCTTGGGAGTCGCTTCCACAATGCAGGGGATCGTGATAAAAGCTTTTCGAACGAAACTAGCAGCTCATCAAATGAATACAAAAGGAATGAGGGTAGTTCGCTGCAATGTGCGGGGCATGACTGATTTCATCTGTGGAAGTTAGAACTGGTGGAACTAAGGCATATCCCCTCGCTCCCCATCCAAAAAAAACAAGACAATCCCCCCTCCCCCCAAAAAAAATCAATAAGAAAAAACAGGAATTTGGTACAGTTTATTTAATTGTTTTTCTTTTTAAAAGCATTTCACCGAAAGCAAGCCTGGTATGCAAATTGATTTGCAGGGGGTTACATAGAGTGAAGATGAGAAAAAAAAACTTTGTATTGGGGAAATGAGGAAAGGATAAAAGATGAACGAGGATCAAGACATCAGAAGATGTAGATTGACGTTGCATTTAAATTTTTGAAGATTGTTATCAGGGTAGCAAGTGAACAGCAAGGAATTCTACAGACGGGAAGTGCAAGAAAAGAAGGTGGAGTAGAAGTGACGGTTTCATTTAACTATTTAAACAGTAAAAAGGGGGGACATAATTGGCAGTTTAGTAGCACGCTTAAATTTATGTAGTCAGGGCACCAGGGAAAAAAGCCCGAGAGAACATTTGGATTTTGTCGAGAACCTCGCTATGAACAGCGGCGACACCAGAGCATATATGGCAACAGTATCCAATGCATAGAAGAATGGTAGATTTGTATATATATAGGATGGACTCTGACGAGTTAAAACCTTCCGGCACGACACGATCACCGGTCGAAAGAAGAAAGGATATACAGCATTGTATTAATTGGTGCATTGACAAAGAGACCTACAGCACGAGGGGGCTATACGGCATTGCGTTATTTGATGCTGTTGACTAGGACCTTCCAGCATTGGGTTCGGGGGCGCAGAATGAGCGTTACAACACAATGTGGAAAAGTTCGGAGAGGATTTTCGAATTGAGGACTAAAAAAGGGAATATGAAAAGAGAAAAGGAAAAAGTAATCTAGGCATAAAAACAGAAATAGCTAACTGTAAGTACGATGATATTACTATGTTCTAGCCACGTACACATTTAAACAGCAAACCAAAATAGGAAGTAATAATGAAAAAAAATGAAAAAAAGAAAAAAGTAAAAAAAGACAGTAAACGAACAGGGTTTGATGGACAGACAATGGAAAAGAACGAATAGTAAAAAGAAAGTACACAACGAACACCCTCACTCACGTATACACACTGATGCGATAATGTCAATTTTAGTGAAAGAGTGATTTTTGTTGTTTTGTTTTGTCTTTTTACAAATGTTTAGAACCATCAAATCTATTGCTGATTTTGATTCGCATGCTGTAATTTTGTATGTCTGGTAGTCTGTTTTTTTTTTATTTGTTTGTGGAGAATTTGGCCGCTAAAGTTTCGCATTTAAAGGAAAATTTGATGGAGAAGGAAATTTGACCAGTAAATAAGTTTTTCTGAGGTTGACCTTTGAGGAAGTTCGCTGATGTACCACGTGGAGGCCTGAATACTTGTATATGAACGCAATGGAAAACTGTTTTGAAATGCGGGATTATAATAGTACAAAAACAATCATCCATCCAAAAAGACATAACAAATACGAAAAACATACACGTGAAAAGAAAGTCGTCCCGCATCCACCAGAGAACTGACATCACTGACCACCTAACGAGGGAGGGGATGGATACTTAAACTAAAGGAAAAAAGAGACAAAAATAAAAGGGGCCAATGAGCAAAACACACCCTAGCTAAGTTTACTGGAAAAGAAATGAAAAACTAAAGAATCAAAAACCTACTTCCAGCCTAAATCCAGGGATGGGTTGCCCAAGTTCAAACCAGGAAAGCGATATCCTGATGCCTAACCGGCATCAAAATGCCACTCCAGGTCATCCCCTTTTATTCGGCACAGACGCGCAAGATTCACCCACCTTTTGCCAAACTCTGATGAGGTGAGCTGCCGCCTTTCCGTCCTAATCTTGACTTTAAGCTGATGCTTAAAGAACAAGATCAGTTGGGAAGAATTGAACCTCTCGCCCCCATAGAATTCATTCTGATGCGTCGTCCAAATCACGACTCTCATAACACCTAGTAAGCAACAGAACACATAATGTTCAGCCTTCGTCATCTGCGGCACCACATTGCTACAAACAGAACTGGCCTCAAGGACAAAGAACTTTCCTTGCAACATGCGAACATTGAGGCCTTCAACAAACCTGCACAACGTCACTACCACCCTGCAATGAAAGAAGGCGTGACCAATGGTTCGGGATCTCTTGTCCTTTGGCGTGGATGTCGCCGCGATCGAAGAGACCACTTTGTTTGCAGCGTTGATGCGTGTGTGCTGGAGAACGACTTTGCCATTTATTCATCATATGGGGACCGACATGCCAGAGGAGTTCCTTTGCTGGTTAGACATACTCTTGATGCGAAGGTGGACCTTGTGCATACCGATGTCGAGGGCCGGCTGATCGTGGCCAATATTGCCGTGAAAAGTGGTTCGTTCCGAGTCGTTGCGGTTTATGCGCCCAACGACCAGGAGGAGTGGGTCTCGTTTTTTCGGCGGATGTCTTCCGAAGCTGTGAACATGGGCGCAGATCTGCACAAGGAAGAGATTCGTCGAGGTTCCGATCGTTACATTCGTGAGGTTAAATCCCCGGGGGATTATCTCAGTAACCCTGAGTTATCGCTTACATGGCGATTGGCTCGGAATAGCCTGTCTCTCAATATGGGGCTTGGCGGATTTGCCAGACTTTGAACGGTGTGGCCTTGGCTTAGAAGAAACGCCTTCTACCATTGTCCCCGGGTCCGCCCCTTATGGGACCATGTCGGCGAGTTGACGGCTTGTATCGCTCCCGAAAAGCTCGTGCCCATTGATCGGGCATATGCGTGTTACAATGTGTCGCTCCCGTATTCTGGGGTGAAACGAATGGTGTTTCTGACGCTGCTGGCCACGGACAAAATGGTGATTGGGACGACGCGATTGGAGGAAGTCTTGCGAGGCAACCGTCCTTCTCATCAGGATTTGATCCGATTCTTTGAGCATCAGCTCAAGATGAAGATCAGAACTGATAGAAAACGCTTGCATTCGACAGTCTTTAGCGAAAGGTGGGTGAAAGAGTCGAGCTTGGTTCGTTTGAACGGGGATAGCCTTGATTTTCTCTTTTATTTATACCCATGTCACATCGGGGCGGTTTCCCGTGGAGCGCTCCCCTTGGTTAGGTTAGACAAACCCTGTGTACCTAGTTGATGTGAGTAAGTGTTGTTCCCCCCCTGTCCCCGACCACATCTTTGGTTATGATCCAGGTTGAGATCCCCCCCCCAGTTTGTTTTTGGTCCCCTTTTATTTCGACTGGGTCAGCTTTTTTCCATGGCCGTATAATTTTTTATCCTTTTCCCACTCCCTTAGCGAGAGAGAGTCTTGATTTTGTCCAGTGGGTAGAATACAGCGGCCTCTCTGTTTTGAGGGTTGGACGAGCCCTACTGACATCAGTTAGGTTTAGTTTACTTTGTGTTGATTTTTAGTTTATTATTGGGTTCATCTCCCTCCCCTCTCTTTCTTTTTAAGCCGTGGTGGGAAAAAATCCCACCATGGTGGACAATTTGGATTTATTGACGGTGTCAACACAAAACAAGTCACCTGAAAAAAAAAAAGCGGCCTGATCGGAAAACAGGCCCAAAAAGGACGCAACATATTATGATGTCATTATTAGATTTTTATGTATTATTTATTATCATTAAATTTTTATGGCATGTGGCGCGTTTTGTAGGAACCCCCCTTGAGAAGATGTGGTATTGTGGTGTATGGAGGATTGAGTGGTGACAGACGGCTTTTTATGGTGAATGTGGAAATTGTAATGAGTAAATGGGTCGTGAATCGGATTAGCTAGGTATAGGATAGTTAGTATCGACCAGCCTCAACTCATGCCGTTTTATTATTCTTATACAATAGATATATCCAAGAGGATACAAGAAGGCAGCTTTTGACTCAGTTTCTTTCGAGTGTGTCGTTCTACGTTTTAGCTTCTGCCCAAGTCTACCAAGCTAAACAACTGTTAAGTTTTTACTTTATTTTGTTGAAAGATTCAATTTCTTAGTTTTTTCTTTGTATTTCTGCGTACTTGTTTTTATTTGTTTACCTTTTCTTTCTTTAACCTTTTGTTGTTCTCGTTTTTATTTCTATTTTTCGTAGTATTTTAATTGTTGCTTATTTTCTTCGTATTAACTTTTATTTTCCACATTCTATTTTTTTGTTTCTTTTTGTCTTTCTTTGGACATTTTTTTTCGTTTTTCTTTAAGAACAAGTCATATTTTTAAGCCGTTGTGGGAAAAAATCCCACCATGGCGGACAATTTGGATTTATTTACGGTGTCAACACAAAACAAGTCACCTGAAAAAAAAACCCGGCCTGGTCGGAAAACAGGCCCAAAAAGGACGCAACATATTATGATGTTTTAAGACAGAAATATGATAAATACGTCCAGGGTAATGAATTTCTCACGATTCCGGAGGCCCTGGACGCAGTTAATGTAAGGATAATTTCCATTCTGACCTTTGACGTAAAAAGTCGAATACTGATTTGGGTCAGCAGGGAAACAACTGAAGAAGCCTTAAAAAGCATAAATATTGCTCCAAAAGTGCTAGCGAGAAAATCATATGCGATGTGGGATATCTTGCTAGCAAGTGAACAGGAAACGAAACGGCTGGCCGGGAATATGTTAACAACACCCCGACGTTAAGGCTCCAAACGGAATACATGGGCACTAGGCGAACCAAAATCACCGTGCATGGAGGGCCCGTTGACATAAGTGAGTATCGGATTAGAGCCTTCTTTTCCAAATATGGAACCTTTGAAGAAGTGTCTTCTATTATCAGTAAGTCAGGCATTGCAACGGGAGACATGTTGCAAGTAACGTTGAACAGACAGGCGTTCAATGATATACCGAACGTTCTCATGTGTCGCGACAGAAGGATGTTGGTAGTGGTTGAGGGACGCAGGCCATATTGTTGGTCGTGTGGGACGTTGGGTCATATGGCCAAGGCATGTCCCGCCAAGAATCCTCAGCCTCCAACTCACACAGCGACATTGACAACAACTCCAGCAGCAAAAGAAACACAAACGGCAGTACCTGAAGTGGTAGCGAAGGAGAAGGCTTCCGATGACGAGTGGAAGAAGGTGAAGGCACGTAAGAATGTAAATGCGCCTTCGCCTCCAAAACAGGATTTACAGTCCCCAATAAAACAACGACTGCCCCGGGAGCTGCCAAAGGTGTTGCAGGAGCAGACAAATTCTGGGAAGCGGCTTCAAAAGCAGAAGTGGGCGCAAAAAGCAAAACCAACAAAGCAGCCCCCAAAACAGCAACAAGAAAAGGAAGGTCAGCAGCAGCAGCAAACCGACGCAGAGATGGAGGTGGAGGAAATGCCTTCACCTCGTGTCTCTTCTTTAAAGAGGAACAGGGAAGATGAAGAGGGGGTCGCGCCAACAACATGTAGGGCGAAGTAGGGCGGATGGGTACATGGACAAAACAGGTCCCTATCCGTCCCTGTATTCCCGAAACAAGCAGTTACAGTAAAAAAAAAACAAGGAGCCTCCCTTCCTCCCTTTCACTTACTCCGTCCCCCTCCCCTTCCAGTGCTTCGTTCCCCTTGCCCTCCACCTCCTCCCCCAAGTCTAAATCTATCCCTCCTCACTCATCTACCCCTTCCCTGCCCCACCCGGACAAAGAAAAAAAAAGAAAAAGAAAAAATATTTCCCTGGCCCTGAGTTGATCTGCAAGGTGGATAGGAGAGAACTAGAAATGGACTTGTCTGTGCATAGAAAAGCCCGACTAGGTCCGCTTTTTAAACGGACTTTTGTAGATGACAAATCGGTGGAGGATCCCCGGAATTTCCCTCAGGCCCCTTGTATCATTACTTTCATTTGGGACACAAGGGGGTACTTGAAAACTTGTTACCATCTCCATGAATGTAGGGATGTATTCCCGGATATTAGGGTTTTTGAGATACGTACAACGGAGCTGAAAAAACTTTTCCCATTTCTGTGCAGGGAGGGTCCCCGTATTACTCCACCCCTCTGTATATAGGGCAGTTAAATTAACCTACCCTATGGACGTCGGTGGAATGACGACAGAATTGGGTACTGGGAGCTTTGGAAGTCCGTCGGGGTCCTGACACCCGCAGATTTCCGGCCAGTCTGCGCTTAAGGGATTCTAGCTTAAATCATGTCAATCAAACTAGCCAGTTTGGATGTGAGGGGCCTGAGAGATCAGGGTAAGGCTGCCCGACTGCTTTGTGATCTCAGGTGCTTTGGAGTGGATGTAGCTGCGATCCAGGAAATGCACTTTGCGAGGTTGATGCTAGTGTGCTCTCTAGCGACTTTGTTGTCTATTCAGCATATGGAGACCAGCTGGGCAAAGGTGTTTCCTTATCGGTTAAACGTTCCCTGGATGCGAGGGTGGACCTTGTTAATGTGGGCGCGGAGAGCCGCTTGATCGTGCTGTGGTACAGGTGAACGGAAGGCGGTCGAGCGCTTTTGCGCTGACTCGGTCGGTCCGATAGGGGTGCCCACTGTCTCCTTAATTTATGCTTTGGCATTGGAGCCCTTCCTTTTATCTGGTAGTGCTATAGCTAGGGTTTCTGCGTACGCCGATGTCGTATCCATCTTCGTGTGGTGCCGCAGCGACATTAAGGTGGTGCAGAAGGTTCGAAAAGGTGACGGGGGCCAAGATTAATCGCAACAAGTCTTCCGGGTTGCGGTTAGGTGCCTGGAACGGGGTCGCACTTCCGGGGCCCTTCGGCTGGACTGATGGACCCGTCCACGTTCTTGGGGTGTGGTTCGGACCCGGACTCGGGCTGAAGAAGATTTGGTCAGAAGTACAGGGAAAGGTCGGAGCGTCGGTCCGGACTTGGCTTCGAAGAGGATTCTCCTTAAAGGGTAGGGCTGATGCGTGTGCCACTTACGTCTTGCCTCTCATCCTTTGCCGCTTAGCTTTACTTCCTCTTTATAGGAAACGTATGAAGGCGATCGAGCGTCTGTTGATCACCCTCTTGTGGGTGGTCGCAAGCATTGGGTCGGTAAAGAAGCCTGTTGCCAGCGTCCGTGTCATGGAGGTAGGGCTGTGATTGCCACACCTGGCGAGTCATCGCCATGCCTCAAGGTTGGCTTTGCTATGCCGAGTTTTGACGGAGGACTCGATTTTGGCGCCGTGTTAGGGACGCCTTCCCTAGCCTTACTATCACTCCCCCCATATCTTGGGCTAAGCGCCGCCGCGGTTGTGAATGGTTGTCGAGTTTCTTCAGTGAGTGTCGGGAGGCCTTGAAAGCCATTCCTCGGTCCAGTGACATTTCTCGGCGTCGGAGACTATTGTATCATGAATTAGTGGAGGAGGTCGCGAAGGATCCTCTGTGTGGCCGGCTAGGGTTGTCGGCATCAGAGTTGCGTTCCTTTTGGGCGCTAGTGGCGGACTATCTCAGCAACCCTGATTTTTCGCTTATCTGGCGATTGATTTGAAACGTGCTACCTCGCAATGACGTACTCTTCAGATCGGGCCAGGCAGATTTGCCAGATTGTCATCGGTGTGACCTCGGTTTCGAGGAAACGGCGTCGCACGCCTTCTACCATTGTCCTCAGATGCGCCCTTTCTGGAATTATGTCGGCGAGTTGACGGCTTGTATGGCTCCCGATCAGCTTGTGTCCATCGATCTCGCGTACGTGTGCGACAATGTGTCGCCTTCGTTCTCTGGGGTAAAATGGATGGTGTTTTTCACGTTGCTAGCCGTAGCTAGAATGGTCGTGTGTATGTCGCGAAAGGAGGGAATCTTGCGAAATGGTCGTTATTCGTATCAGGTTCTGATTGTTTTCTTTAAGCATCAGCTTAGGGTGAAAATCAGATCTGATCGAAAGCGTTTGATTTCGACAGATTTCAGTGAAAGGTGGGTGACTGAGGCGAGCCTGGTTCGTGAGGACGGGGCTAGCCTTAATTTTCTTTTTTTAAAGTCCCCTTAGTGGAACGGGGCGGTTTTCTGTGGACCCCCTGGTTAAGTTAGACACTATTTTATCCTAGTTTATGTGAATAAGTTTAGTTTCCGGCCTGTTCCCGGCTTTTTCTTCTGTTATGATTCATGAGATTCTCAACCTCCCCGGTTTGTTTCTGTCCCCTTCTTTTTCATCTCAGCCGAGTCAGCCTTTGCATTTCTCATTCCGTCATTTATTTTTCCCTCCCGATTCCATTAGTGAGTGTGCTCCTTGATTCTATCTATCCATAGAATACAGCGGCCACTCTTATTATTTTGAGGGTTGGAGGGTTCCTACTAACATTGCTTTGATTTTGTTTTTATCTTTGGTTGGCATTTTTGAGTTTCTTGTCTGGGTTCATCTTCCCTCCCCATCATTTTATGTTTCATGAGATTTTTAATTATATATATATACATATATGAACGTTACAAATTTTTACACCATGGGGTGTTTTTGTAGGACCCTTGTGAATATGTGGTATTGTGGTATGTGCAGGATTGTGAGGTGATGGATGAGTTTTTGTGGTGAATGTATAATTGTAATGAATGAATGGGTCATGATAGTGGTTAACTAGGAATAGGATAGCTAGAGAAAGACCGGCCTCTCCCCAATTACCCTTCGACCTCGTGCCAAAATTTTGTAATTTTACAGAATAAATATAAAGACACAAGAAGTCAGCCATGTCAGCAGATAAGTCACTTGACTTCTACACTGCTGACATAGGTTGATACCCTTTGCAGAGGTAGGAGTTCACTGTTGGAGTGATTTGTATCCAGACTGTCATCTGAGGCGTTGACCTTGGGTTACGGAAGCTAGTGACCAAGAATGGACAAAGCATTGCCCGGCAATCTGTTTTTTGTTAAAAAAATGTTTGTGAAGCATGAAAAGACTGGTCATAATTTTATTGTTTATGTTAATTCTTTTTCAGGAATGTTATATGTGCATGGAGGGGTCATGTGACTGCGATCCAATGAATAAAAAATGTAAGGAGCATGCCTTGTAGACACGAAGGAGGAGAAGGGATTTTAGAGTAATATAGTTGAAATAAAATTCACAAATGAATTTTTTTAATGATTAGGTAAGGAATGTTAAATAATAAATAAGCAGAGTATTATTTTTTTAGAGAAGTGTATTTCTGCTCTGACTTCCTCAGTTTGACCTTTGAGGTCAGATACAAGACAAAATAAAGGAAGTCGATTTTGATTTAACTAGCGTAGAAATGATAGAGAAAGGTCTTTCGGGGAATTGCGTCTTACCCATTGAACAATGTAGACGTGTTGACTTCGTGTCTAGATCTGCTCCTCAGTGGAGGGTGAAAGCGACCCCACTGGATAGATAGATAGATAGATTTGAACAGATTGAGAAAATGCATGTATAGACGACTAGATCGGCAAGAAATGCATTAACAAACGAAAAAATATAATCAGTTGTTAGGAAATGCAGAGTAAGAAGAAAAGAAAAAACTCCCTCGGGAGACATTATTTAGTACGAACACTTGTTTCAGAGATCGATATGAAGTAATTTTAATCCACCTGAGATATTATCCACGGCAGATTGTATTTAGAGCCATTGGAATAAAAACATTCATTTCAAAAGCTTAAACATGGACATTTGCCTTTGTTATCCAACGACTTTTCATTGCCTATGCATTTGCAATGTCTTAACTTTCTCACGTTAATGATACGCTTATGCATTCTATGAAAAATGCATATACGAAACCGTTTCACAGCTAGTTTAAAATTTCCAAAAAAGTAACAACCTGCCATTAATAACTTCTTCGAGTCATGGGTAAAAGAGTAGGGCGAACTGTGTTCTCAAACCTGAGAAAACCAGTCAAGTAGGACAAGACTGAATCCAAAAGCTCGGAAAAAGGTAACGGCAAATCACTTGACTATCTTTCTCATTAACAGTATGAAAAAATTCACATATAGTAAAAAAGGGTAGTTGTGGAAAAAAGATGTCATTATATTTTTCTAAACTTAAATAACTTTGATAATTTGAAATTGGTTAAAAATCCTAACAAAACTGAAAGTCTAAGTCTATCATCAGGCGATATTTGCTGAAAAGTAAATCTTTTTCATTATAATATCGCTTGATGATTGAGATAATTTTAAGTCCCGAAACATAGAAATATTTACGTAGCGATGTAAAATATTTTTCAAATAAAAATATTATTAAAATACAATTTGCAATACGTTGTATCGAGCACTTTCTTCAAAAAAGTAAATACTAAAGAACGGTAGATTCTAAATTTATTCTTTCTCTGTATTTGGATATATCCAGAGACAGACAGTTACGCTGTATCACAGCTCATCAGTGTGGCTAGACATCCGGTTGGCTCTATCTAGGATCGAAACGCGACTGAATTGGCGCAAGTCGGGGCTTCTACCACTAAGCCGTTGGTGCATTTAAGTGTATTTATTTTTAGATAAACACACTGTAACGGAGATAACTCGGTTCGATTTAGCGAAGAGTCTTGCATTATTAGACGAAATAGTCACGGTTTACAAACCCGCACTTCTTTCCCAGAGAGCTCAACCGAAATAAATTTTTCAGGAGCATATATTGTCATCCACAGACAGACTGTTTCGCTGTATCACAGCTCATCAGTGTGGTTAGATGTCCAGTTGCCTCTAGCTAGGATCGAAACCATTATTACTTTCATCGCTAAACCATTATTTGTCTATATTTCTGAGATGAGGTATTATGTACACTGTTTACATTATTCCGACTATTGTTCTCATCTTTGTCGCCATGTTTATCACAACGTTTCGGTCGTTGTACACTCCGGCCTTCTTCAGGTAGTTGGAATGTCGAACTGAATCCTTTATTTCGCTCAATGGGCTAGACTGTTCATTAGACATGGCATGTGGATCTAGAACAGTCTACCCCAGTGAGCGAAATAAAGGGTTCAGTTCGACATTCCAACCACCTGAAATTTTACGAAACAATTTTGGTAAACTTTTGAATATTTACTATACAGTTGGGCGATGAGACAGAAAAGAAAACCTCTGTTCTATTGCTAAAAGCGTCAAAAATTAATAAAATGAAGAATGGTTGTCGCCTTATTCATCGGTCACGAAAGTTAACTACTCTAAGCTGAGCTAAATGAATTCTCTTATAAGTTTAGCTAAATAAATATGCATCGTGTCCGCTTGCTGTGTGCTAGCATTAATAATAGCTTTCGTTCGTCATGAATACGATGCCCAAGTTACACATAAAGTAGCGATCAGGGAGCCATTCCCACGAAGTTTCTGCGAAGAGAATGACCATTAATTCAGTAGTGGAAATTGGCGCGCACATTTGGATTAAAACGAAACTCGTAACTTTCGTCATGACTGATTGATCGTTGGCTTTTTTTACGTTTTATTAACCCTTTGTGGAATATTTAAAACTGAAACATATTTGGGATTTTAAAAATTATTCTTTCTTGTGATTGAATACTGTATTAAAATTTTTTTCAGAATACCAATGATTTTTTTTCAGATACAAGTTTTACAAACTTTGGGGCGGGTTTCTGAAACAAAAACAAGGTAAGTGTCCATATAACATGTCGAAAAGGCTAACGGTTTACATCAGCACAACTCATAACAAATGTTTAAAATGTCATCCGCTTGTTTCTACACACACCTACACCCGTCGGATCATTAACTGGTGGACCCTTTCAGATACTCACACACAGTGTCGGATAGTTTCGCAGGCCGCATAACACATTGATGAGGCGATTCTGCATTATTAATGACTGCTGCATAAATCAATTGTTTTAGGTGGACTCACAAATAAAAATCCAAATCATTGAGGTCGGGGAAACGTGCAGGCCATAGAATCGGTCCTCCCCTACCTTAACATGTTTCATGGGAGATATCAGCCATTGCATCGCGAACAATGTGAGTAAAATGTGCTGGAGTCCCATCATGCATGAAGGACCTGCGTCTTCGTATTAGCAGAGTTACATCCTCTAGCAGGTCTGGAAGTGTGTTCGAAATAGAATCCCTGTGATAACTGATTCTGGTGTCTAGCTTGTATTGTACCGTGGGGATTCCGATCCAGCAACAAATTTTGGTTGTATAGATTTGTTATTCCATCTCTTCCAAATGTTGCCTCATCCATAAACAAGAATGAAAAAACTGAAAAGGATGGGCAGTTTGCGCAGTAAACCATCGGCAAAATTTGTCCCGTGATGATCGATCAGAGGGCGATATACCCTGCACACGTTGCAAATGATACGGATCAGGAACTGCTCTTGAAGTACCCGACAGTTTGTATTGTGAGATGTACAACTTGCTAGGGTCTCATGCCTGGTTCGTCTCTGACAGTCTGTAGAATGTGTTCTTCGTGGTCAGGCGTACGAACGGAACTCAATCTTATTCGACCATAGTTTGTGGTGCTACGGATCCTGTTTCAGCAACGCAACGATAAACAGCAGCAAAGTTTCGGGGACTCGGCTGCCTTCGGTCTGGAAACGCAATCTAATACAGCCGTGCAGCCTCGCGCGGCTGTATGTAAATATCATATCTGCCTGCTCCCGATGGGAATATCCTGCCATGGGTGAACGGAACGCTTCGCAGTTAAATCACCACTACAAACGTTAAACGTTGAAGACAAACCAGCCGCAAATGTACCCGAATGACAAATGTAACCTAGTCTCCATGGCAATACAAAGCCATCCACTGTAAAATTTCTTTAAACAATAACTCAATAAAAAAGGATTTGTGTAAATATGTTTGTATGGATTTTTGCCCGTGTTTTGTGTGGGGAAGCCTCCCCAAATTTTGTAAAATTATTTTTGATACACCCTGTATATTACTAAGATTAGCGTAAATTAGTACAATATATATATATATATATATATATATATATATATATATATATAACATCATCCACAGACAGACTATTTCGCTGTTTCACAGCTCATCAGTGTCGCTAGACATCCGGTTGCCTCTAGCTCGGATCGAAACCCGACTGAAACTACCGGCGCACGGCAGGGAAGTAGGTGGATTTTTAGCGTATTTATTTTATTTATAAACACGCCCAGTGACTGACAGTGACTCGATTCGCTATGCGAAGAGTCTCGCTATAAGCTATAATAGTCACTGTTTACATTAATCGAGGGATGCCTTTATTTATATATATATATATATATATATATATATATATATATATATATATATATATATATATATATGTATATAAATAAAGGCATCCCTCGATTAATGCATTTTCGATTAATGCGCAAACATTTTTATATACCAAAATTCGATTCGTGCATACATAATACTCGATTAGTGCGTAAAGCGTTATTTAGTTTAACCATAGTAATTGAATATGTATTTTTTTTTATAGTTAGCGAATACAAATTAGCAGCAGTAATCGAGGGAATCCTGTATATATATATATATATATATATATATATATATATATATATATATATATATATATATATATTATAATTTACTAAGAGTAGCTTAGATGTGGCACAAAGCCGAAAGTATTGAACACTCAATGATGGACGAACTCATTACTATTGATCTCGCGAGACAAATTTGCTAACCATTAACCACGTCGAAGAACCCAATATGTATATAAACTGTGTATCACGCTTTATTGCAGGTCAGATTTTTGTTGACATTTTGAATATTAAAGATTGCACAAAAGTGAAACGTGATACACTGAAAGATTCTAATTCAGGTAAGTATGCAGTGAAAATTTCAATCATATTGATAAGCTACATACAACTTTATGTTATGTATTTTAAAATCTTTTTAACTGTGTCACGCTTTATTGCAGGTGTGCAAAAATGTCAATTTAAGGCAACGAAACAAGCTATTATCATTTGATTGTAATAATGAAGCGCGTGACTAAAGAATGAAAGCAAAATATATAAAAAAACACAATCAGATTACTGGTGATGTACTTTATTTGTCTACGTAATCTCCGTGTTTAGAAATGACATCAGTCTTTTGCCCATAGAAGCTGTTAGCTGACTAATTTGAGAAGATGGAACCAGCAACGGTTTTGATCTTTTCCCACGGGGCATCCTTCAATGAAAATTGCGCAGCTCCTTTATAAACTTTCCTCTTCAATATTGACCAGGAATGCTCGATAGGGTTAGGGTCAGGTGAGCAAAGAGGTCAAGTCTTAAGTGTTTGTCCTTCGTATCCGAAGGTTTTCGAGGTACGAAATTGTAGCCTCGGCTGAATGTGATGAAGGAGTGTCTTGCATAAAAATCAACCTCCGTCTACGTGAGAGCGGTAAATCATCAAATAATTCTGAAAAATTCTCCTTCAGAAATTCGGTGTAGGAATTACTGGTGAGTTTGACACCTTCTGGCATTCGAAAAGGTCCGTCAAGTTCATTTTCTATGATGCCAGGCCAAAAAGTAATACCACCACCTCCTTGCCAATGTCGAATATGATACTGGTGAAAGGCTCCAAGTGGTATCCAAGCTTTGGCTCATCCATCATGGCTATTGTTGTAGCCTTGTTAGGGACCAGAAAAAAAGACACAAAGAGAGGAATTGAGTTAAACAAAGATATTAACAGAAACAGTAAGACAACATATACGAACGAGAATGTTACAGTAAGAATGTTCAATCCGACTGTCAGAGATGACTGCTGAAAACTTTCCTCTCCAAAAGGCAGTACCTGCTCCTATTTATAGTTGAGAGAGTCCATGCGTGCGTGGTTGTATAAATTTGTTATTCCATCTCTTCCAAATGTTGCTTCATCCGTAAACAAGACTGAAAAGACTGAATTATCATAACAGCTATCCAGTGTAACTCTGGCCTCATCCGTGAAGAGAACATCTTGGAAATCGGTTTTCATATATGTGTGCCCAAGCAATACGCTTCTCTTTGTGGTCTTGTTTAAGATGCGTCTGGCGATGTGTTTAACATTTCTTGCCGTAACTTTAAGAATCCTACACCGGGTGCTTCTAGACAAAGGAGAAACTCCAGTGCGCCCAAATATGGCAGCACTTCTGCTACCGAGGTCTTTATTCACCTGTCCAGGTATTTTTCGAATGTCACATTACGATATGCTTTTTCTAGTTCCTTTATCTTCTATAGTTTGGATTTTCCACATATGACTTCAATGTTCCTATATCCCGACCAAGCTGTTGAGCTAATTTATCCAAAGATAAAGCTTCTGCGGGACTTGAAAAAAATCCACGTCTTTACTGTAACTATCAGACGTCGTTTCAGTGGCATTCTTGTACACCTGCAATAAAGTGTGACAGAGTTGAAAACACTTTAAAATACGTAACTTAACATAACGTTGTATGTAGCTTATTAATATAACTGAAATTTTCACTGCATACTTACCTACTTCTCAAAAGCGAGTCGTAGAAGTAAATCATAATATCTTACGTTTGTAAGTAGACAAAAGATATACAGTACAAAGAAGTGCTATTTATAAAATTGCTTTATACATGTAATGAAGTCACGGGATATTTTTCCATAAAGGAGCTGAGTGGTACATCCTCCTTACCAATGAAATACGAAGGGAATGAGGGCGAGTCGGATATGTGTGCTTGGCAGTGCGGGTCCTAGCTGTGAAAGTCTGAATTGGTGGAACTAAATAATATAGCTCATTTAAAAATTTGCCATGAAGAGCTTGGTCCTTGTACAGGATAAACATTATTGTAAAATAATCTATCTATCTATCTATCTATCTATCTATCTATCTATCTATCTATTTGAAGTTTGCAGGAACGTTTTAGCCGCTATATACGTGTTGGCATTTGGCGTAAACATGTATATGGGGATCAGTAAAGAAAATGAATGCTTGTTCTGATTTAATCAGCAATAGGGATTGTTATTGGTCAGAAATTATGTAAGCGATTCTGACAGAGGAGTGATATAATATATAATAATAAAAGAAATAAAAAAAGTATTTCTTCGAGTGTGAAGCAGTGCAATTTGCAACTGAATTAAAATGTCAACTTTTGAATAAAGTGCACCCTTGTGCAAATTAATGAAAAATACAAACTTTAGTTTCCTTTCTTTCACCATAATTAGACCCACTGGAATGACAGGGTGTAATCGATTTCTATTTTTTCTTCAGATTAGGTCATTTGCAGTAGTGTGCAGTAATATGGATCTATTTTCGGGTGTATGATGAAATTTGTTTGGCCTTGAAAAATATTGCGTCATCCAATAATTGCATCAAATTTTCCTTCTGCCCAGACACAGTTTTCTCGATTGTCGATTAGTTGTCCTACGGCCACTGTCCGCGATGGACGTTACGCCAAGGAAGCGTACAAAAATTGTAACACTTCACGAACGCACTAGCAAGACTTACCAGTGAGAAAATAAAAGTACCGTAGTCTTGCCTGGAAACTCTCCTGATTTAAATCCAATCGAGAATTTGTGGTCAATCTACAAGGAAAGACTTCGTGGAATGGACATACGAAGTACTAACATGCGCACTGGATCATGTTTCATTGGAAAAATACGAAAAAAAGGAATTATTCGTTTTATTTCAATTAATTTGCACAACGGTGTAAATTGTCATGATAATTGTTATGCTGTGGCATTTTTTTTCTTACACCGAATGAATTCGAATCGCTCGTCGCCACTGTTATGGTCCGGTTCCTTGTGCCACGGTAATAGTCCAAGGTAGAACCAATAAAGAAGAACTCGAACACGGATATAGAATAACACAGATATATTACAAACAGGAATATATGCAGAGAAGTAGAAAGTGTTAGTACAAGCAATCAGGTTTAGTAGTACTTGATTGAACGCGACTCTGTTTTCGGACTGCCTCCGACTCGACTGACTGACACGCTCGCTCTGACTGACAGACTCCTGACGGACTTCACTCCAGACTTCCGACTGAACGGTATTTAGTCACCCCCCACACGAGGGCATCATGTGGCACAAGGCCGGTTTAACGTGGGATCTCCGAGCTCGGCCCGGCCCAAAATATGCCCTTTGAACCCGTATAAACGGGTTCAGGGTCGGTTTACCTCCTCGAAAGAGACTCAACCCTTCGGCGTAGCCTTGTTCAGGTTCCTCCCGCCCTAAGGCAGAGAGTTCAACCGATCAGCCGATCAGCCGGTCGCCCGACTTCGGACTGAACGGTATTTAGTCACCCCCCCCCCCCCACGAGGGCATCATGTGGCACAAGGCCGGTTTAACGTGGGGTTTCCGAGCCCGTGGGCTCGGCCAAAAATATGTCCATTGAACCCGTATAAACAGGTTCAGGATCGGTTTACCTCCCCGAAAGAGAATCCGCCCCTCGGCGTAGCCTCTTTCCGGTTCCTCCCCGCCCGAAGGCAGAAAGTTCAACCGATCAGCCGGTCGTCCGACTTCGGACTGAACTCTCTGCTTCCTCTTGAGGGGCAGTATTTATTACATATGGAATAGTCCATTATGTTATTATCGGTAAGGTCCCATAACAATAATGATGAGAATAGCCATTTCTATACAGGAAACATTTGGAATTTATTAATCCAACAGCGTAACTGTTAGTTAAAAGTTATAAAATAACGCATTTAAAAAATATAGAGTTCTTAAGTTCGTTAATTATTATCGCTTTTCCTAGGATTGATGGGGGTTTCCTGCCAAGAAAATTGCTTAAGTTCATATGCAATATCAAAATCCTTTCTAGGTATATCTGATATCGATTTCTATTGTTACGGCCTCTGATGAATTGGATTTTGTTATTTGGTAAATGTTATTTGTATGTGATTCTGTAGAGCCAATCTGTGAGGTCTGATGAAGGATTGTCTTAAGATTTAGAGAATTGAAATTTACATACAAATAACAGCCCTGAAGATTTTGCAAGTACCAGAAACCTACCATTTAATTTTTTAATGAAATATTTTCTTTATTTGATGTTAGCAGGCTTCGCCCGCTCGCTATCGCTTCGCAAAGTAAAATATATTCATTACTTGAAAAATTTGAAGCAAAAGTTTGAAATGAAAATTTCATTCATAAATTGACTTGTTATAATTAAGGAAAGTTTTACAAATAGATGCCAACTTGTTGAAGGCCAAGTAAAATGCAACTTTCATACAGTTTTCTGCACTATATAAGACGATGTTCCTAAACAGAACTATTTTTGATATGAAAATCAAAACAATCCTCGAATAAGAGAAGAGTAATGAAGGACAGTTAATTAATGAAATATACTTTTTTAAAATTAATATGCAAATTAATTAAACCTGAAGTGTCATATCACCTAGAAGTAGATAATATACAATACAGATATTGAGCTATTATTTTTCTGTAACTTTTCAAAGGTGGAACGTATAACAAATTCCAATTTCTATTTTCCCATCTTTACACTATATTTATTTTATCTTATAAATAGTCCCCTTTTCTGTCACCCATGAAAGAAAGATAATTGTACGAAAAATAAGGATCTACGTACATCAAATCGTCTTTAAGTGACAGCACAAGAATTATCGTTGAAGTTTTAAAAGGTAAGCTTAAACATTAAATCAATACTTAAATGCAGCGATCAATTTTGAGTTCTTCTGTAGTTTATTGATGCCTATCGTATCTAATACTCCCTAGTTATTGTGATGATAGTCAAACCAAAAATCTTTCAAAATTTTAAGCCAGCTGCAATTTTGAATACAAAAGGAAAATAAAAGTTACTCCCCTTGAAACATGAAAGCAACGATCATAGCTAGTATAATATATTAATATATATTTTTAACCTGGCATAACCTGACAACCCTGAATCGGAGCTCAACGAAAATCGTTCCCTGCGTCAAACTTTCTAGCGCTTTTGAATGAGCTATAAATCATTGAAATCGGGAGCGGAGGAGTTGCTTGGACACGCACAAGTACACATACCCTGTACTTTATATATAAGATATATCTTTAAAAATATATACCTTTACACTTAAAGTATAAAATTATGTACAAAATGTTTATATTTAGTTGAAAGCATATAGTTGCGCACAAAAAATTTAGATATCGACATTAAATAACCCATAAAGGTTGATATGCCGCTAAACAACATCAACCAACCAACCAATGAATTAAACATTACTGTGAAAGAAATAAATATACCCTGCCAACAAATAAAACTAAACTTATTTAAAAGGTGCTAACACCCAAGGGCTAAACTATTAAATATTAATCTGGAAAAAATAACACTTACACGGCCAATACATATTCAGAAGTAACGATGAGGATGTAAATAAAGACAAAAAAATATTATTGGCTGATGAGTACAATGTTAAAGCAGAGGCGGAGACGTTCACCACGGCTGCACACGACCGAAGCCTACCGTAATTTCTCGAAAATAATACGCATCCATAAATAATACGCACTTCAACAAATGATCCAAAAATTAAAAAATATATCTATCCCTATGTATAATACATATCTATAAATTTTGTCAAAAAAAAAAAAAAAAAAAAATTACGAAGACATTTCTTCGATTTTGACATTAGGAATAAAATCGAAATTAAGAGGCTAAAATAATGTTGAAAATTACCATCGCGGTTTTCCCGATAAATATAACATTTTATTTTACCGCCTAAATGTCGACAAAACTTTATAGCGCAAATTTTAAAATAAAATGTAATAGAATGAACCAAAAGAATAGGAAACAGAGCTGCAGTTAGGGAATATGAGTTGAATGAGGCTAACATACGTTTATGGAGAAAGAATAAAAATGAACTAAAAGAGGTGTAAATCAAGTGCCAAAGCTATAGGTAGAGGAAGAAAAGCTCAATATCTAGATATGGGACAAAGTTTAGTTGAATTTGTGAAAGAAGGACGATCAAGTGGATGTTACATAACTGCTGTGGAAATAAAGATGAAGGCAAAAAGATCTTTTGAAAACCATGTATCCTGGAAGCAAATTTAAAGCTTCAGCAAACTGGTGTTTTCTTTTCATGAAGAGGTTTGATATATCTATCAGAAGAACATCCATAGCCCAGCGATTGCCTGATGACTACGAAGATAAGCTTTTGAATTTTCAGTCTTTTGTTAAAAAAAGCACACCTATCCTTTAGGCTATATTGGAAATGCTGACTTTTAAACCTATTTATAATACGCACTCATACTATCACCTGTAATTTACAGTAAAACGCGTATTATTTTCGAGAAATTACGGTATTTCCCAGGAATTACCAAGCAGACATATACAATATACAGATCTCGTGAGCCAGATGCTGAGACTATTGCCATTAAATAAATAAAATAATAAAACTTTACATGTATATACCACATTGCGAAAAATGTTAAGAAAATCATACTCAACCAGACATAGAAAGTCATGAGGTCTCTATTCTTTAGGGCTTTGTCATACATATTGACAGACATAAAACTAACAGACCAGCTATTATAATTAAGAATATACAGGATGTACCAAAAAATTTGACATCATTTCGCAGGACAATAATTTTGGTAACTCTTGTTGAAATAAGTTCAAATTTTTACAGAATATATAGAAACTTGATCAAAATTTTATATTTATTTTTTTTTATCTTTGTTCTGTTTTCAGGTTGAGCCATGCCGTTCCCTCCCAAAGAGAAATCATTTTGCATCTTGGAATATGTATGCACAGTCACCCAAGCCTGCCTTCAATGCAAACTTTAGAAAAACTTTACCAACTAGCAAACAATTTTGAACTTGGTACCAAAAATTTAAAGAGGAAGGCTACTTATGCATGGCTAAAGGATCTGGTAGCACCTTGACGTGTGCAGTGTTACAGGCGGTGCACATATTGAACGCTTATAAAATCGGTCCCATAATAAACTTATGATGGTCAACACCTAAACTGTTCAATTTCATTGAGCTAGACTTAGTAGTTTTCAAAATAATTGCTTTTAAAATGATGTCAGTTTTTGGGGACACCCTGTATTTTATGAAAGAATATCACCAAAGGAATAAATATATAATTTTTTTGAAATTAAAATTGAATATGCCTAACTACTGTCAGACATGTATTAATTGGCGGCCTGGCTACGATAAAAATATACAGACAAGAATATTAACAAAATCCCTGGTAGGCACTGTTTACAAGACTTTAGAAAAAATGCACTACGGGGAACGACTTATCTATTAAGTATAGATTGCATTATCAATGCGTACGGTATATATGTTGAGCATCACTTAATATCAGTCAGTTAATTCACGTGATACATGCTTAGGCGATCATGTATCTTTCGATACATGACTGACGAGGCAGATTTTTTTTCCTGCAGTAGGTTGCCATTTCTTTCTGCGGTAGACCAATTTCCATCCAAGGCTATAGAATCGAGTCTAGTTAGCCATAGTTCATACCTTTACCAGTGGTATTAGCACGTAAGTGAATGTAATGGATTCGACTGGAATTCGAACTCGGCTCTCCCATACCTCAATCCAAGCAGATATCCATTACTCCACCGTGCATCCACTTAAACTTTTGCTGAATGCATTCCGTTTAAATATAATACATTGTCCTTAACATCACAATTTATTAAAACGGGTTGCATACAGTAAAAGTAAATATTCAGTAAGTTTGCTAGCTTTTACCTCTATGGCCTTTTTTCTGGGAATATATATTTTGTTTTTCATTATTGTATACCTACTTTTGCACACCTATATATTTACGAATTTGCCTTAGCCCAAGTCTAGAAAAAGAATTGGTTTGGTTTGTTTTACGGCATATCAAACTCAATGGGTTATTTAATGCCGTCAAAGTTTTTATTGCTGGTAATATTTTGTTTTGTCAAAAATCTATTTCTGGTAATATTTTTTCCTAAAAAATGTATTGCTTGTAATATTTTCTTTCAAAAACGTATTGTTCGTATTTATGGTTTTATTGCTGGTAATAATTTTTTTTACAAGTATTTCTGGTATTAAAACCTATTTTTTTTTGTTTTGACCCCAGTTTCAGAGTTAACTATTTGCCCATAGCACGGACCCTAACAGGTGCTGCCACTCCGGGTCAGTGTGGTCGTGGGAACACAAGCAATTAAGAGGTGGTTCCACGCTCCTCAAAACCTCCTGATCAGAGGCCTTGCTGCTGGACGCAGTTTATCGTCTTACCCAGGCCGGGAAAACAGAAAGCAGTAGCAAAAGAAGATGATGATGATGATGATGATGATGATGATGATGATGATGATGATTATAATGATGAAGAAGAAGAAGAAGATTATGATGATGATGGGCGCGTGGCCGTGTTGTTAGAATGTTAGCGTTTCGACCATGAGACCCAGGTTCGAAACTATAACCGATTTATCAGGGAGGTGACTTGTTGATCATATCGGATGGCAGAGGCGACCCAAGCTCGTGGGACCGCTGGGAAATGTCTCAAAACCAAGTTCACTGACCCACAACTTGCTAGCGAAACCGGATAAACAGGGCTGCTCGAAACCTATCGACGGTTACATTAGCACGAATTCCCAAGTCATCGGGATGAACCTTTTGGCCTTCTTCAAAACAATCGATCACCCCAGATTATAGACCCTTTCCCAGAAGCTGTAGCTAAAGTCCGTTCAACATAGTTGCATTATAAGCCAAAGATTGGCTCTGTGGGTGCTGATGAAACACATTTGTACCAGAGCGGGCGTCTGAAGCATGTTTTGTTGGATCTCCTAGTAGACAGGTATAGTAGCAAAGGAGAAGGCGGCCATGTACTTTCTACTACTACTACTACTACTACTACTGCTACTACTACTACTACTACTACTGCTACTACTACTACTACTACTACTACTACTACTACTACAATTCTAATAATTCCACACCCCAGAAAATTACATAGAAAATATAAATTAATCTACCTAGAATATTAAATAGGTTTTAAATCACTATATTTACCGTTTAAACTATAAACAAGATTAACACTTTTGTAACAAGAGGGTATCAAGGATTTTACAAGGAATAAATTAGCAATTAATAATTTAAAGTATTTACACTATTTATATTGTTCAGATTGTTGTCCTCACCTTCATTGTAATATCCACGATGTTTCAGCCGTCGTACACCCCGGCCCTCTTCAGGTGATATACGTTGTAATTTCGAACCGACCCTTTCATTTCGTCCACTTAGGTAGGACACATAGTTCAGTGGATAAAAGCGTTGGTTGAAGAAATCCAGTGACTTGAGCCAAAGGGTTGTGAGTTCAATACCTGTCTACAGCAGAGTCGAACAAAAATTTATGGAGTTGAGTTACTAAAAGGAAATAACTGAAACTGAGATATCTAGAAAAGGCATGGCATGTGGAACAGGAACAATCTAACCCAATGGACTAAATAGAGGGTTCAGTTATTCCAACATATATGACCTGAAGAAGGCCGGAGCGAACAACGGCCGAAACGTCGTGAATATGACAATAAGCTGTGGAAAACAGTCTGAACAATGTAAATAGTGTAACTAGCTAAAATCTCAGAAATATAGACAATTTCAGTATTGTTAGGATTTTTTTAAACAATTTCAAATTATCGAAGATGTTTAAGTTTAGAAAAAAATAATGTCATCTTTTTTCCAAAACAACCTTTTCATTACTATATGTGAATTTTTAATCATTTCGTCCTAAGGAGGGCGATAATGCCACTAGAATGCAGGGGCTTACAGGAGGCGAAAGTGAAGCAGAATGAGAAGACTGAGAATAGGGAGGATTGAGGAAAAGGCAAAAAAAGGAAAAGTATTCAAGAAGACAGAAGATGGCGATTGACGTTGCATTTAAATTTTTGAAGATCGTAATTATCAGGAAAACAAGAAATCGGAAAGAAATTGCACAGTTTGGAAGTGCGAGGAAAGAAACTGAGTAGAAGTGGCGTTTGCATCTAGACAATTCAGTAATAAAACGGTGAGACCTACTAGCCAATCTAGTAGCACGATTAACTTCATGTAGTCGGGGTACTAGTAATAAAAACTCATCAGAACATTTGCCATGAAACTAGTTGTAGAAAAGACAGAGGGAAAGCAATTCACGTCGGTGATAAAGTGACTGAAGTCGAAATGCCAAGTCAGGTTCTATATATATATATATATATATATATATATATGTTTCATCAAGTATATAGACAAGTTGTCTATTTATTTTATGTAAATTCTTTATACCAACGGCTTCCATATTTAATACTTCTCGAATTCAATCTCGCGTGGTCATATGTGACGTCATGAGCTGCGGTGCGATTTTCGCTTCCAGCGTCTTATATGCACGTGTTTAACAGACTATCATCACATTCTTGTCGGTGTATTGCTTAATATATTGTACTGTAATTGTCATCTTTGATAATGGCTTATGTAAGCCGAAAGCTTAGATTGGATTAAAAAAAATATGTATCAATATTGTGATTTTCTTTATCGTTTAATGATAATGTTATTAAGCTTATCACGCGCTATGAAAAGAATTTATATAAAATAAACAGACAGCACTTTTCTATCTTATTTAATGAAACATATATGGATGAAAAAATGCTGCCTAAATACACACAGTATATATATATATATATATATATATATATATATATATATATATATATATATATATATGTATATTGTAAATTGTTACAATAGCTCATATCAGAAATAGACAAATCCCGAAGAAGGCCGCACTTTACAACAGCCGAAACGTCGTCATTCTGACAACAAAGATGAGGAAAATAGTCCGAATAATGTAGACAGCATAAATAGTTAAAATACCTCATATCAGAAATGGACAGAACCTGAAGAAGGAGTGTACAGCGGCCGAGACGTCGTGAATATGACAATAAACATGCGGACAATAGTACGAACAATGTAAACAGCGTAAATAGTTACAATACCTCGACTCGGAAATATAGACAGATGCTAATTTAAATGTCTGTTCTTAAGTAACTTTAGTGTATTTTTAAACCGAGTACAGCTTTGTGATAACGATTGACACATTAAATTTGCCGAACCTAAGTCCAATCCTCTAACTCGTAAGTGAAAAGTAACAGTGCAACAAAATTAACTTTTCCGGTTTGAATAGACGACTAAAGCTGAAGTTGGAGCCTTTTAAAAGAAAATACAAATAGGACAGCTATATCTTTACTTGGGCGGGTCAATTGTATCTCGTCGTTCGAGTATCCGGCCGACCCTGGCATTAGAGTCTCACGATAATCCAGTAACAAAGTTCATGTCCGTTTGTATAAGAAAAATAAAAAAAGAGACTAAATGAAAAGGCTAGTTGCGAATGGCAAAGCGGGCGTCGGAGAAACGAAAAGTGGACGCACCGAGTGATGATCAAGGAAAAGAAGAGACGACGAATTATCTGACAACCTTTAGATCTGAAGTGTTCTTCATTTCAATTTACACTGCTTTAACCGACTACGCCAAGTCATTGATATTCTTCAACGCACTATTTCGCGTTGCCTTCATTTCTTTGTTTTCCGTTAATGCCTTTCAATGGCGCTTTCATTTCTTGTTTCACTTCCGTTCTTTTCAGCTCCGTGATATTCAAATGAGCTAAGAGCAAGCGGCGTTGACAAAATATTTTCACTGCCCATGGCCGCACAATAGCAGATAATTCTCTTTTGCAAAGTATAATTTTAATTTTCCCCATTCACTTTTTCTCGTTTTACACACACATTATATATATATATATATATATATATATATATATATATATATATATATATATATTATAAGTTAATAGACTTAAAATATGGTTTTTCGCTACACAGTTCTAACCATGTTTCAAAAATGGAAGCTAAAAGCCCCTAATTTAATTTTGTACTTAAATTAAAGACATCACTTTCATTTCATCCTCAAGCGAATTTTTTTTAAAAAAAAAAAAAAAAAAAAAAAAAAAAATTCGCTTGAGGATGAAATGAAAGTGATGTCTTTAATTTAAGTACAAAATTAAATTAGGGGCTTTTAGCTTCCATTTTTGAAACATGGTTAGAACTGTGTAGCGAAAAACCATATTTTAAGTCTATTAACTTATAATATTAATGCTCTGTAAATTTACATTGAGCACTATTTTGTAAAAATAAAAATATCTATAAGAACACCGGATTATATATCTTACTGTTCTTTCTTTTTATTAATATACATATATATATATATATATATATATATATATATATATATATATATATATATATATGTGTGTGTGTGTGTGTGTGTGTGTGTATATATGTATATATATATATACATATATATATACACACACACACACATATATATATACATATATATATACTTTGAAAGAATTATAAATATATATACATATGTATATATATATATATATGTATATATATTTATAATTATTTTAAAAAATATGAATTAAATAATAATATGTTTAAATAATTATAATTTATGATTTAAATTTAAATCATGATTTAAATTTAAATAATTATAATTTATGATTTAAAAAATTAATTATAATAATTAAAATTTATGATTTAAATTTAAATAATTATAATTTATGTTTTAAATAATAATAATTATGTGTTTAAATAATTATAATTATGCTCTACTTATGTATTGAGCACGTTTTTTTTTTAAATAAAAAAAAAATACTGAAGAACTTCGGATTATTTACCTAACGTGTTCTTTCCTATTTTTCTATATATTTGCACACACACACACACACACACACACACACACACACACACACACACACACACACACACACACACGCGCGCGCGCGTATAAATATTGTTTGTGTTTGGGCAGCATTTTTTCATTGATGCATGTTTTATTAAATAATATAATCATAAGATAAGCTTAATAACATGTATCAATATGGTAATTTTCTCTCGTCTTTCAATGATTATGTTATTAGGCTTATCAGACGATATGAAAGGAATTTGCTTAAAATAAATAAACAAAACTTGTCTACATTATTTAGTGAAACATACATCTATCTATCTATCTATCTATCTATTGTTATTATTATTATTAAATATAACAGAAATTGAATGTCTATTATATCTAATCATGAACAGTTGCTTTAATTTCTGGTGAAAATAAAGATAAAAATTGTCCAACATTTGGATATTTTTATTAAGATGGTCCTAAGCTTTCGGCTTCCATCAGCCATCCTCAGAGTGGACCAACTTAAAAAAATATATCCAAATGTTGGACAATTTTTGTCTTTATTTCCACCAGAAATTAAATCAAACATTCGAACTTTAGAACGGGTCATGATCAGACATAATAGACATTCATTGTTATATTTAATAATATATGTTTAAATAATGATCTGCTGCCCCAATACAATATATATATATATATATATATATATATATATATATATATATATATATATATATATATATATATATATGTTTGCTCTATTAGAAATGGGTTCGACTCTCATGGACTTATTTGCCAAGGTGATGACTTCGTGAATTTACCGGCCGAGCAAAACGATCCAAGCTTCTGGTAACTTTGGGAGGTGCATAACAAAATCTTAACCTGGATTAACTCATGCCTTAGATGAAACTATTCGTGCTTCATATATATACCGAGTGTAACAGCAAAATTTTCCAAATCGTATGAAAGAAAAAATGTCCATTTGTTACATTAAGTTTTGAACCGTTGTATCTTAGAAATGATTAAAGATACCTTATTTGAATTCACTGACGTTTTTATAACACTATTGGACTCTACTTTGAGCAATAAGAGCTTAACAGAAGAATCGGGATGAAATCGATCACAAATGAAAATGACATGTTCATCATTAAATAATCATAGCTAAAGATCTGAATCTGATGAAGTATTGAAAAAAAGTTCATATATATATTTTTTCATGGGTCCTTACCTATAACTACAGAATGAACGCTTCCTAACACTATGTAAACTACGCCCCTCAAGAGAGAGGGTAGAATCAAGCCGAGAAGCTCGGCTTGACGGTCGAACTCTCTGCCTCTTTATACGGGTTCTACGGGCATTTTTTGGCCGAGCCTACGGGCTCGGGAAACCCACGTTAAACTCGGCCTTGTGCCACATGCAACCCTCGTGGGAGGGTGGCTAGATACCGAATCAAGCCGAACTTATGGGCTTGACGGTCAAACTCTCTGCCTCTAAGCAGAGAGGAACCCGGACGAGGCTCCGCCGAAGGGCAGAGTCTCGTTCGGGGAGGTTGACCAACCCGATCCCGTTTATACGGGTTCTACGGGCATTTTTTGGCCGAGCCTACGAGCTCGGGAAACCCACGTTAAACTCGGCCTTGTGCCACATGCAACCCTCGTGGTGGGGGTGGCTAGATACCGAATCGAGTCGAGCCGATAGTAGTTCACTCCAAACAAGACTGACAGTCATACTAACACCTTCAACATCTTGTATTATTATTTCGTGTAATATACCTTTGTTATTTCTACTCTTGTGTCTGTGTTGTTTTTCCTTGGTCCTAACCTGGACCATAACACACACACACACACACACACACACACACACACACACACACACAGATATATATATATATATATATATATATATAATTCCAGAATCATTTTCCAATTTATTCAAGATGTTCTTCGTTTTCCTGGAGTAACAAGGTCTCTCACGTCTTATGGATTGAGTTGCATCTTTTTTAATTGATCTCTTTAGCTTTAAGTTGAAATGGTAATCCCTCTTCCTTTTGTAACCACCTGGTCCATTTTTTCTCTCTACTGTTACCCCTTTTTTAATCTTATTCACCGTACTCTTAATGGCGCTTGAATGGACTTTGAAGATGGAAGCCAGAGCATGAATGTTAGTATCATTAATCAAGGCCTGAATGATCTTTTCCTCTCACCTTTGCTCGGTTGAAAAGACAGTGGTGATAAAACAAACAGATTTTAACCTGTTTTCTTTCTGTCTGAATAACTCTAAGGATTTTTCAGTAATTCTTACGACAAATGCTGTCAAGGTAGCTAAACATCTTATTTGAAAAGTTGGAAAAAACAATTAGTTTTGTGGTTAGTTTAGATATTAAGCGTTTTGTGGGATGGACAGTTATGCTTTTACACGATTCGGACAACTGATCCGGAGTTTGAGTAAGCAGTCGTCGATAATATTTGATGTCTCAAGAGCCATCTAGCTAGAGATTTCTTGACCTGCTGACTGGGCTCGACGTTGCTTAACTTTTGAAGATATTTAAAATTCCGCAGATTTCTTGTGAGGATCGGCGCGTATCAACTCATAACCTGACTGAAAATTTCTGTAGACTGATCATTTTTCTGCTATAAGCCTTCTAGGACGTAGAAGTTCGTGGCTCTCCACAAATTGCTTCTCTTTATCACATGTGTAGTTCGATTGGATTTTTTAAAATGATAACAGAGTTGTTTCCATCTATATTTCTGAGATGAGGTATTATGTACACTATTTACATTATTCGGACTATTGTCCTCATCTTTGTTGCCATATTTATTACAACGTTTCGGCCGTTGTACGCTCCGGCCGTCTTCAGGTTGTTGGAATGTCGAACTGAACCCTTTATTTCGCTTACTGGAGTAGACTATTCTAGTTCCACGTGCCATGTTTAATCGATGTCAGTTATCAGGTATCGCCTGCAAATTCTCCACTGCCTTAACCGGGTATTGAACTCACAACTCTTTGGCTCCTGTCTTTATCCATTCTTTATCCACTGTGCCAACTGTCAGAAAGAGATAGTTGATATTTCTAGCTCACATAATGAGGAAAGAGAGCTTGGGAAATTTGACACTCAGAGGAAATAAAGAGGGAAAGAGCGGCAGTAGAAAGCAGTGCATCACCTACCTAACGAGTTTTTGTAAATGGTTGGTAGAACAGGGATTAGGAGAGATAGCAAAACGACAAAATTTGCTAAGGGTTATAAAAGAAAGGATATTGTGGAGGCCTGATCGCCTACATCCTGAACGGACACGGCATAGAAGAAGAATAGGTAAATGCTCGATTTAGCACCTACCAGGAATAAGCGAGTCATACCTTTTCTAAGGGTATTTCTGTGAAAATAAATGCGACACATGAGGCGGGGATTTGAATTCGGCTCGTCGATTCCATTTCCAACGCCGATATACGTCACATTACCTACACATCCATAACCTCTTTACAGTGCATTGCAAAAGTCTACACTCCCTTGAAAACTGGATGTATTTTGTTTATTTTGATAGAAACAATTAATATTTTAGACTCTAATAATTTGTTTTAATAAGCATATCTATCACCTTTTTATTTAATACACAAAATACATTTGAAAAATTTAAAACTGATTCTTAAAGATAATTTTGAAAAATGTCTTTTCAAAGGTTTACACCCCCTTTGGAATGTCTTCAGCTAATACTTTGTGGATGATCTTGCTGCGACAATTAAAGCCTGCAGACGCCTCGGGTAGCTTTCCACGACAGTTTTTGCCATTCTTCATGGCAGAACTTCTCGAGCTGTGTCAGATTGGATGGGGAACGTCTGTGCACAGCGAGCTTTAGATTTCGCCATAGATTTTCTATAGGATTGAGGTCTGGAGACTGGCTGGGCCACTCCAAAACTATGATTTTTTCGCTAGCAAACCAAGCTTTAGTGCTTTTTGACACGTTTGGGGTCGTTATCTTATTGAAACTTGAAATTGCGACCCAAGCGCAGAGTTCTAGCAGACTTCAGCAGGTTTGCCTCCAGTATTTCTTGGTACTTGACACCTTGGATAGCTACCAGATCTCCAAGCCCTGCAGCTGAAAAACAGGCCCAAAACATGATCGAGCCACCGCCATGCTTTACAGTGGGGGGACGGTGTAATGAGGTTGGTGAGCAGTGCCTTTTTTCCGCCAAACGTAACGTTTCGTATTTTTCCCAAATAACTCGACTTTGGTCACATCTGACTACAAAATCTTTCGCCACATGGTCATAGAATCATTGATGTGACTTTTGGCAAAGTTTAGCCTAGCTTGCTTGTGCATAGGCTTCAAAAGGGGCTTTTTTTCTTGTTACCCTACCTTGCAGGCCAGACCGGCGAAATACTCTGGAAATTGTAGATGCATGGACATCTGTCCTAGTACTGGAAACTGAAGCTTTCATTTCTTCCAGTGTTGCACTATGGTTGGGGGTTGTCTCCCAGACCAGTTTTGATTTTGCTTTTCTGGTAAGTTTGCTCGGTCTCCAAAATCTAGGTAGGGTAGTACTTTTTTGTTTTGTGCACTAAAATCCTATTGTTTTAACTGTGCTTAGTGGCAATTCTAAAGTTTTTGCAATCTTTTTATAGCCATTATTTTAATTGTATTTTTGAATAATAAAGTTTTTTTTAAGTTCCTTAGACAGAGGCTTGCCCATTTTTATTCCTGAGTTGAAAGACCAACATACCAAGAAACCATGTGGTAGATGATTTTGTAGGCAGTTAACTCACTTTATATAGCAAAATAATAGACTGACCAAGTTTGTTTGTTATGGTAGATCACACATGTCACTTTTTATTGTTCTGGATTGTATAAATCAATGATAAACTACGTGATAACATAGTATAATATCTGGGGTGGGGTGTTGAAAATGTCATTTTTATATCAAAGAAAAGTGTGATGGATCTGCTTATTATTTAACAATCATTGGAAATGAAAAAATGTGATGTTCTCTGTTAAATTGTACAAAGTATATAAATTTTGAAAGGGGATGTAGACTTTAGCAAGCCGTTGTATATGCTAGCCGAACCAAGTCAATGATTTATAATGAACAAAGGAAACCTTTCCCAAGAATCTTGTTCATTATAAATCAAGAATATAACTATAATAAAATCCAAAGAAGAATCTACAATATTATTGGTCCTGACCTGGCATCTTGGCTGCAGTCACTTTCCCACTGCCGCAGTATAGCTTCCCTGTGTCTTTTCTTTAATTACTTTCGTGGTAATTATTCCGATGCCGTTTCACCTATGGTACCAAGACGTTATGAATTTTAATCGCAGTACTAGATTGGCAATGAGGTCGCATTATTTTATTGAAATGGCTAGAAGCAACCACAAGTTCTTTGCTAACGGTTTCTTCTCTTCCACTTATCGCATGCGGAACTTTCTTTCGGCTTCTTGTTTTCCAGCAAAAATTTAAATATATATTGTCAACCGTTATCTACTGTCTTCTCAATTCATAAATAAACAATAAAGTTCTCGCTACTTGTTTTTCTTTTCCTTATTCTTTCATACTCAGTAACCCATTGTGTCTTAGTGGTTTTATTGCCTTTCTTGGGGCGAAATTATTTAAAAAAGCTTTATATTCTACAATCTTCTCATTTCTCTGATAAGATTTAGCTTTCATCAATATTATATAATTAAACTGTTTACCGCTTGATCAAATACATTTACAATTTGATCTTCCTAGAGGCTAATTAATATTTAAACAAAGAACTGACACCGACTTAATTGTATTTATGGCTAACAATGACTGTCTGGAGAGTATTCAGTTATTTACGATTAACGAAATAGAGCCTGCCTTAGGTAATGATTCCTTCATCTCTCTTGTGGGATTAACCTACCTTGTCTGCCAGAGGACTTCTAACGCTTGCTACGTAACATTGAATACAGCAGTACAAAAAGAAATGGCACAAACTCATTTCGTTCTCCAACTGCAGAAGTCTGCATAGACAAGATGTATTTTAGTCTTTAACGAACCAACTACACCATGCGTATAAAGAATTCTGTCACTACACTATCCCATATTTAAAAAAAAAGACTAATGTGATCTTGCTAATGTCTCTTCTACAACGTGTCGAATATAACTTTGTCCAATATGAGAAAATATGCTTCTTTAACGAACTGTTTTGTTTAGTTACTTGTACATAGTTTTTGTTCATTTTTGTAAATATTCATTTGGGTTAGATTTTTAAATCTGTTGTTTTGTTCCCCACATTGACAATGAATTATACATCGTAGAAGTCAAGCCAGCTAATTTTACCTCATTTATAGGAGAGTACCTAATGAACCAGTTGGGTTGGTTCATTTTGCTAAAATAGACCTGCCCAACGCATTTGCATGAGTGGTCTCTATTAACCCATATATATCTCCATTACTGACTCAGGTCTACTTTTTACTTGTGATTACACCAGTCTACTTATGTGTCAGACCACTTGTAAGCTAACTACTATTCTACATACATAAAGGGACTAGTTAGTACTTACATGGAGACAATGAGGTATTATAGTGAATGTAGTAAGAAAGGATAAGTAAGAATGCATTGTTTTGCTGTAAGGGATTTTGTTGTATGTTTGGGCCAGTGTTTGTGGCTAGCTAAATTGTAAGTTAAGACAGAAGAAGGCCGTCTTTTTCCCCTTTTTTGACCTTGTGCCACATTTTGTATCATTATACAAATAAATATTTTCTTTAACGAATTGTCAATACTGCTACAAACTTGGAAATCTAACACCGTTAGAAAGTAACGAGATATTAGTGTTATGTTCATTTTTGCGTAATTTAGATGACAATTTATCCATCGCACCTTGTACATATCTGATCACAGGTGAGAAAGAGACTTGACGTTACAGAAATGTGGTTCTACAGTAGGATGTTGAGAATACCATAGATTGAACATGTGAACAACGATGAAGTTTTATAGAAAATGGAAACGAAAAGGATACATACGTAGCATCAGAAAGAGACAGTTCAGATTTCTAGTGCACATACTGAGGAAAGAGGGTTCGGAAAATCTGACACTCAGAGGAGATAAGGTGGAAAAGAGGGGCAGTAGAAAGCAGTGCATCACATACCTAACATTAGAAAATAATGATTTCATTACAATTTCAAATTACTCATATATGTGTGTGTGTGTGTGTGCATTTGTGTATTTAGGCAGGAATCGTTCTTTCATGCATATTTCATTGAATACAACAGACAAGGTGCTTTGATTTAGTTTTTTATACAATTTCTCATGTGATCTTATCATTTTGTCCCTTTCGCATGATAAACTATATAAAAACTGTCCAACTGTTCTTTTATCCAAACGCTTTCGGCTATATATTTAGCAAATTTCAAGGTTGAAATATATTAACTGCTAACAAAAAATAGATTGCTATATGTATGCATATATTTATATAAAGTTATCATTTTCAAAACACAGTCAAGATATTGTATCCATGTTCATAGTTGATATTATTGAGTGTTGTTTTTTTTTTGTTTTTATTAGTAGGGCTTCCATTATTTTTTTTAGCCTTTTTATGCATGTAATCAATGCTATTATATTTGTGTTGACAACAAGTATGCAGGTCTCCATTAGTATTTAAATAAAACCTAATTGAGCTGTGGTTAGAAAGATATAGTGTGAGTTTTCTTGTCAAATATGTTGTAGTGTGGCCTATATAATTATCTAAGAATTTTGATTGATCAGGATTAGAATTCCTTAATGGATGTTTAAATTACTTTATCCCCCCGCTCTCTCTCTCTCTCTCTATGTATATATATATATATATATATATATATATATATATATATATATATATATATATTTCCTGTATGTAGAAGAGATTTCTTTATTGGAATTAATATCTATAAAGTGTCCAAAGACAGTTTCCCTCATCTATATATATATATATATATATATATATATATATATATAGATGAGGGAAACTGTCTTTGGACACTTTATAGATATTAATTCCAATAAAGAAATATCTATAAAGTGTCCAAAGACAGTTTCCCTCATCTATATATATATATATATATATATATATATATATATAGATGAGGGAAACTGTCTTTGGACACTTTATAGATATTAATTCCAATAAAGAAATCTCTTCTACATACAGGAAATATATATATATATATATATATATATATATATATATATATATATATATATACTAGCAGCATGGCCAGGCGTTGCACGTGCTTGATTCTAAAATCGTACGACTCATACAGCAATCGCTAACACTTGATTTAAAAATTGTTTTCCCTTCCTTGCTTTTCAAGGAGTGCCCTTTGCCGTGCTGATGTTGCTACATGCCTTATTTCTTGCCTATCTCACACTGCAAATTTTTTCTAAGCTCTATACTAAACATTAAATCTGTTACGAAAAAAGAACTAAACAAAATGAACACAAAACAATCAGCTTTAAAAAAGGACTCGTAACTGGAAAAACCGAATGAAAAACGAATATTAACAACAAATACTTTTTCACATACAACCCAGTTCTTCGGATTTAGAATCAACGTTGAGTTTAAGCAAGTGAATGAGCCAAATGGTAAAGTGCCATGCAGATTTAAATTTTTCCCACTTGTGACGAATGAAGCTATCGATCTTTTTGCATGTTAGCATGCTAGTTAACATTCGTGTCAGTCAGCTGTTGGCTCTCACGCTGGCCAATAGAATCTTCCTGTCTATTCGTGGCAGCCAGCTATAGGCTCTCACTCTCGTCAGTAGAAAATGTCCTCAAACTACATGAAAACTGTTGTAGAAGCATGAAAAATCGATTATTTCCACTATCAATGGGGATTGGGAAATGCAAGGTCGGTCTTGGCCTTCTCGCTAACATGGAGCATGTGCATGTAAATTTTGGTGCAAATCCCTCGAAAATTGCGCACACATCTGCCTTATATATATATATATATATATATATATATATATATATATATATATATATATATTCAAATGAGAGAAAGAAGAGATGTAGTAACGCACATCCTGCCTTATATATATATATATATATATATATATATATATATATTCAAATGAGAGAAAGAACAGATATAGTAACATTCTATTGTTCTTAGCATATACTTTAAAAAATTGCTCAATATAAAGTAGAGCAATATATTATTATTATTTTTATTACAAGAGATTATCATAAAAACATGTTGAAATCGCTACACAAAAGCTTTCATGTTTCAATACTTTGATTTTATTCCTTAAGACAATGGTAAGTAACTGGTGATTAAATGATTTTTAAGAAAATTTCGAAACAAAGTTTTACCTTTGCAATCACGATACATTTGTCGCTTACATATTTTCCGAGATTGTCAATGATGGGCTATCTATGTTCCGGTTTATCATGGCATAAAAAATAACTCAACCACCTCTACCTTTGTGCTTACTTTTCTATTTATCGTAGATCTGACATTTAACTGTTTAATCAAGACATACCCACAGGTTTATGTTTATTTCTGGTCTTATTCCCCCTTTAACTTTCGGAAAAAAGGTAACATATATACACACGTACATATATATATATATATATATATATATATATATATATATATATATATATATATGCTAGCTTAAAAGGCGCTCTATCTGGCGGCATTTAAGCTAGCTCAGGCTGAGGGCTCTTGCTTGGGCTTTCATTTCAATAGGTAAGGAGGAGTGGATGCGAGAGGCAACAATAAACTACAGAAGAACTGAAAATTGATCGCTGCATTTAAGTATTGTATTCATATATCTGGATAATATCCTAGTTTTTAGCGATGATGAACAGCAACACAAAAAAGACTTGGGCAAGGTACTACAAGTATTAAATGACAATGACCTAAAAATTTCAATAGATAAGTGCATATTTAGCGTAACGGGACTAGATTTTCTAGGCTTTCACGTCAGTAAAAACGGTTTACTACCTACACAAAAGAAAATTAAAATTATTGAAAATTTTCCTAAATCAACAGATTCTAAAAGCTTAAGAGGATTTTTAGGCATGACAGGTTTTTACCGAAAGCTTATTCCAAATTATGCAAACATTATATTGCCGTTATCTGAACGCTTACGATTAAATCCTAGATCAGTATTTGAGCTAAATAAACGAGAATCTAACGCATTTGATGATATAAAAAATAAGTTGGTTGAGATAACAGCATTAGCACATCCACAGTCTTCAATAACAAAGTACCAGTTAGTAACTGATAGCAGTCAATATGCAGCGGGTGCAGCTTTATATCAAATAGTAGACAAACGACATATACTAATCGGATTCCTTTCCAAAAAAAATTCACAAGCACAGACAAAATATTTCACGTTCGATCTCGCAGCTTATCTCACCGTGCTGCATTTTCGACACTTCATAGAGGGCCGAAGTGTAGTGCTGTTTACGCATCATAAGCCGTTGTGCGGAGCATTTCATAGCCAGACCCCAGCAAAATCCGATCGACAGCAACATCATCTTTCAGTGGTATCTGAATATATATCGGATATCATATATATCAGAGGCAAGCAGCATATAGTTGTGAACTATCTAGCCCCGCACTCACAGTTCAAATAGATGCTTGTGACTTGTCAGAGATAGCGCAAGCACAGAAACAAGATGACGAAATCAAGTCATATAAAAATCTAAAGGAATATAATATTTCCCCTAAAATAAGAGCCATACTATGTGATATCTCCACTTTACATCCTAGGCCATATGTTCCTAGGGGTATGCATAAAACAACATTTACTAGCTTATATTGCTTAGCACACCTTGGAATAAGTGCCTCTTTGAAATTATTAAAAGCAATGAATGGACAAATGCATAAACCCATTCTGCGCAGAATGTGTTGTCTGTCAATATTCCAAGATTCACAGACACAAAAAGTCTGCTGTGCAGAATTTTGAATTACCTTCAGCAAGATTCCCAAACTGTAAATATCGACATTGTCGGGCCGTTACCGCCAACACGAAGGAAATCAGAACAATATATCAGCCCTTATCGATATTTATTTACTTGTATAGATCGTGCGACATATTGGATTGAAGTCTAACCTATGATAGAGATCAATGCAAAGTTAAGAAACCAAGCTTTCATTGATGCATGGATAACACGATTCGGCGAACCACTATATGTTGTCACTGATCGTGTTCGCCAATTTGAAAGCCAAGAATTAGCAAAAGTAGTAGGATTCTATAGATTAAGAACAACAGCATAGCATCCACAAAGTTTTGGAATGATAAAAAGAACGCATCACACATTAAAAACAGCAATAATAGCTCGAAAGGAATCTTCGCTAACCGCCATACCGATTGTATTTTTAGGAAATCGTTGTACTTCAAATGAATATAATTTTGCACCATTCACGGCAGTTACTACAGCGCCAATACTGATCCCTTACCAATTAGTTAACAATGCAAATATTAAGGATATTGCTCCTGTGCAGGAAGAGTATATAAAGGAATTATGTAAATCTATATCACAATTAGACATGTTAAATGATGACAGAAATCATCATATTAGACGAACAAACACTTTCATACCAAACTTTTTACATACTTGCGATAAAGTATGGCTTCGGGTAGATCGAGTACGAAAACCTTTGGAAGCACCATATACAGGCCACTACAAAGTTTTACAAGGTTCACCGAAGCATTACTTAATAGATCTAAATAATGACGCACATATACAAGTATCAATCGACAGACTAAAACCATATATAGAGCCGTTTGTACAAGAACGTAAAAATAGTACCAAATTATAGGCAAAATCAAATAAATATACAATGAAAAAAATGTTACTACCAGTACTTCTGATGAAAATAGTACAAGCAGTAATACCAAATCGTACACATATAAAGCAGGCATACGTATCACATGGAAAAACAGAATGAGTACTATTATTTTAGGTTAAAAAAAAGAGTAGTAGTAGGACTGAATCGTACCAAAACTTCTTTCAGTCCATGTCTGAAGGCGGGGCTGTGTAGTAGGATTAGGCAGTAGTTACATCATACGAAAATATACACTTTCCTCTTTAGTAAGTGAGGGACAAAGAAAACTTTCTCTTCCACTCTTCTATACATTTCCTTCCCTTTCCTTCCTTCTATTGTTCCTATCGTCGGTAACGGACACGAACCCGGACTTAGTCTATGTGAATCAGTGAACGTCATAAAAAAATCAACCAATGACAACACGTCCCGCCAAAAATCAAACGGAGAGACGGATGTGTCAGCTCCAACAAAAAGAAGAAAACCATGTAAGAGACTAGAGACGCCGCTGTGGAGAGGAACTTGATTCGAGGTAGCAGTTCGAGACGCAAGGGTTGGTGATTCATTGGCTATGAGTTTGACCTGACGTACAACTCCAGAAGAGAAAGAAGAAAGGATGAATGCAAAGAATTCCGTCAACCAGAAGGAACACAACAACCCTGTATGAAATCTAAAATCACAAAAAAAAAAAAGCATGACGATAGTAAAACATTTTAAACACTGTAACTAAATGGTGTCAACAATAAATGGTACTATAGACAGTAAATTTGGCCTTTCCTTTATCTTTATATACCATTTGGCCCTTAATTCATCTTTATATACCATTTGACCTTTACATCATCTTTATATACCATTTGACCTTTACATCATCTTTATATACCACTTGGCCTCTACTTCTATTTTTATATACCATTTGACCTTTACATCATCTTTATATACCATTTGACCTTTACTTCATCTTTATATACCATTTGACCATTACTTCTATCTTTATATAGCACTAGGCCTTTACGTCTATCTATAGATATACCACTTGGCCTTTACTTCTATCTTTATATACGATTTGACCTTTACATCATCTTTATATACCATTTGACCTTTACTTAATCTTTATATATCATTTAGCCTTTCCTTAATCTTTATATACCACTTGGCCTTTACTTCTATTTTTATATACCATTTGACCATTACTTCTATCTTTATATAGCACTAGGCCTTTACTTCTATCTTTATATACCATTTGACCTTTACATCATCTTTATATACAATTTGACCTTTTATATCATCTTTATATACCATTTGACCATTACATCATCTTTATATACCATTTGACCATTACTTAATCTTTATATATCATTTAGCCTTTACTTCATCGTTATATACCATACAGTGTTATTTTCTTTGTTGGCCGCCGGATAATGTCATTTAATAATTATGTATGTGAGTATTAATCCCTCTTTTATACAAGTTTCAATAAGATATATACACTAAGTTTAATTAATTGTAGCATAGTGATAATATAGTAAATTATAAAACTAAGCAGAAACAATCTTCCAAGTGGAATGAAATATTATGGTTTATTTTAGCTTCAAAACCAGTTTGCCGGACCTGAGGAGAAATTAGAAGTGTTCCAATTACCAAGGAAACCCATATATCCATATACAGTATATTCATCTGCATTCTTGTATTTGGATAATATCTCATGCATATATTATAGACATTAGATAAGTATCCATGATATAAGCTCTGTCGAAGATATGATGTGGTCTGAATTCGTAACATTTCGTGAACATTTAAAATTATGTTTGAAAAAATTTATTGTTAATACATTTCGAAAGACTGAAAATAAACAAAGAAAGAACAAAAATCATAGAAAGAAAATGACCCCAAAAAGAAAGGAAACGATAAAATATAAAAAAAAAAAAGGAAAAGAAATCAGAAAAACAGTAAGAAGTAAAAAAAATACGAGGAAAGATAAAGTGATGTAACGAAGAAGGAGAAAATGAACAAAGAATGAAAGGAAATTTAAGAAAAATGAAGAAATAAAATATTCCCCCCCCCCCAAAAAAAATAAAAAATATGAAAGTCCTTTTCTTCCCCCATTTTTTTTGTTGTATTTTTGTTGTTTTATTTCTTTATTTAATTAAATAAAGAAAATAGAACAAAAAAGAAATGAAGAAAATTAACGAAAGGAATAAGATGATTTTTCTTTCTTAAAGAGAAAAAAGAAATTGCCAAGGAAACAACGATTGAAGGGAAAAAAATGAGCCAAGAAAGAAAGAAAGAGAGAAAATAACAGAGGAAAGAATAGTCGAAGATAGAAAGAAAAAAAGAAGTTACTAAAAGAAAAAAAAATACAAATATAAAAAACGAGAAAGTAAAAAAAGGAAAGAAAATGAGTCAAACAGAAAGAAACAAAAAACAAAACAAAAACGAATGAATGAAAAAAGAAAATGATTGAAAAGACAAAGAAGGAAAGAGAAAGAGAAAGCAAAACAAGAAGGTAACTTGCTGGAATAAGATATACTTTTTAAATTGAAAGACTTGAAGGAATTTCGCGGTTAATCTTAAGAATGGTGATGTGTAGGAAAATTAAAAAAATATGTCACGCGATTCGGTCCCAGGAATCGTAAGACTGTACTCATCAGACCTGTGTCGCCGTCACTGCAATTATTGACAATGACCCCCGATCGCAGTGTGCTGAAATGTCGTGATCTCTAATTGAATAATAATAATAATAATAATAATAATAAAGTGCTCTCAACTTCAGTGTCGTCGTCGTCGTCGTCGTCGGTGTGTTAAAACCATTAAGTGACAAGCGATCAAATTCTCTATTCTTGTAATCTTTTCTAATGTACTTGTCTGAATGCAATGAATACGAACAAAAGCCAAGGTTCTCGATGACTCGCTTGTAAAGATCAATGACTAGAAGTGATCACTGCTCAATTTACTTCCTGGTCGGTGATACTCGTTAATACAAAAAGGTGAAATGGATTAAAAAGCAACATAACCACCATTTTCCTCGTGTCAGCAGACACAAACGTTTCGATAGTGATTTGATAAATATCTTAAAATTGTGCGTCATTTCAAACAGGATGCGAGTTTATGAACATATATGACGGAAAGAAAACACATTTTAACAACAGTAAATACGCGAACAACCAAATACTTTACAGATAAATTTGGGTTATTGTCTATTTTAACAGGCAAAACATAAAAAGAATAGCATAAATAAAACCAATAGACTACAACACAAACTCTAAATGCTGTAAACTTTGTTTAAGGGAGAAAATATCTTTTTTTAGACAAACATAATTTATAAAACAAAAATATATTAATATATTATACTGGCGCACTTCCAGAACTCGTGATGACCAGAGAATGGCCACTCTTCCGATTTAGCTCTAACATCTCAGTAGTGGATGATGATCTACGCCTGCACCTCCAAAATTCTGGATGACCAGAGATCGGCAGCTGATCTCTCCTCCGATCTAGCTCTGACATCTCAGTGGGGGAAAAACTGGCTGATTACATTCAATGCCTCTATAACCAAACTAGTTACATTCCATCCTCGCCAATCGGAACTTCAGCTACGACCATACATCATTGAATGTATTTTCCCTCAAGTGCATTGATAAAGTATTGGACCACAAAATCATTCGGACCTGAAGGGAAATTCGTACGTCCGATCCATGTAAGAAAAATGGTCGGTTAGCTGTGCCGCTCCAGCAAGTATCTGACTCCTTGTGCTATCCTCTACCTTTACAAGAGCCATATCAGGATTAAAATAGAGTGCTCTTGCCATATTTGAGTAGAAATTTTCAGTCTCAGTAGAGTCCAAAAACGTCTCCGACTCCTAGTAGATGATAAATTATTTATTACCTTTGCAACCCCTCTCTCTACAGAGATGTAGTAAGTGGTCAAAGTGTGGTAAGTGGTCAAAGTGAACGCTCTAAGTCTTCGACGACAGGACGACTCTCTACACGCGATTCAGCTCTCAACGTGCGCGAAGGCTGTACTCAGCGAGCGTGTGGTGGTGGTGGTCGTCGCGGCCGTTGGACGTGTATTCATTGCAAGGACTATCGCTAATTCCATAGAAAGTGTTCAGACGAACGACATTCCTTAGTTCTACCAGTTTTAGTCTCCACGGCTAGGAACAGCTATGCCACTTATATAGTAGCAAACAAGCCACCTTCCCTCTGTATTCAATTGGTGAAAAGTTCTACTCAAGCAGCTTCCTCCTGCGAACCAATGCTCTGTGGAATCCACTCCCAATAGGTTGTTTTCCTGATCCCTACAGTCCTAACCTATTAATGTCTAGGATCAATCGTTATATTCTCTAACTATTCGCATATACTGTGCCTCTTACTCTGTAACTCTCTTATAGTTAACCCCCAAACTGGAGTCAAAACACTATGGAAGTGTAAAAATAGGCTTTAATACCAGTAATACATTTTTGTAAAAAATTATTATCAGCAATAAATTTTTGAAAAAAAATTATTATAATAATACATTTAAAAAAAAAATATTACGAGCAATACATTTTTGAAAAAATATTACCAGCAATAAAAATCTTGTCGGCATTAAATAACCCACTAAGGTTGATATGCCGTAAAACAAAGCAAACCAAATCAAACCTAAACTTCATAATATGAAATTGAGAAGAAAAAAAATTAGTTTGTTTGAAGGCATAAATTATATAAAGAAGGCCGAAGCGTACAACGGCTGAAACGTTGTAATAAATATGTCGACAAAGATGAGGACAATAGTCTGAATAATATAAACAATGTACATAATACCTCATCTCAGAAATATAGACAGATTCTGCTACATATCTCAAAATCTATACGCCATAAGTTAGCACATCATCTTTTCACAGTTGGGGATGAAACGCACTGATATTTTGTAGCTTTCTTATAAGACAAAATAAAACAAATCTTCTTAACGGTCAGGGTTGTGATACAACGAAATCAGGCCTTCATTATAACACACACAAAATTAACTGATTTTATCTGAGTCTAGTGTTTTTATGACCAGCAGTAAAATCTATGAAGTAAGATCTTTAAAGTGGCCACCCATTGATGCAAATAGAATAAAATAAATAGATAAATCAATAAAAACTTTCAGTAACAAGTATCACTTGACTGGAAGTTAGAAAGTTCCATTTATCGGCTTATATAAACAGTCACAATTAGAATTTAAAGTACTTCTGATATATCCCTGTTGACGGGTTGCAGATAGTGATTACTCGGCCGCTCGTTAAAGTGCTTGTGTTGCGAACTGCGTGTCGTGATGCAGAGGTGTGTTAGGAAAGAGAAGTAGATTTTTTTTATTTGATTATTCAGGCAGATCCCTGAATAAACAAAGAAATCGATAGGAAATGAGAGACATATTTTTTTTCCATTTCTCGCAGTGGCAAAAAAGTTGACTTTTTTCTCCTTGTGAACGTAAAACAGGCCTATTCCAATTTTCGTGCACCTCGACGTGAACAGCAATCGAGGCAAAACGTGGGAGAGGGCTTATCCGGTCGGTGGGAGAGTAAGACCGGGACCCATCGTCTTTTTACAGAAGTTCAATACTTAGAAATTTCACACTTTTTCTTAACAGGACAGAATCACTGATCTGAAACGAATCCAAGAATAAACACAAAGATCCTGACACTTTACAATTTAAAAGAATAATTCTTTCTGCTAAATAAAGCTAAGGTGATGGGAGATTGGTCGGGCCGAGAACTTTTCAGTACCCCAGTACATATGAGAGAGAGAGAGAGAGAGAGAGAAATGAGACCTGACATCCAACAAATAATAAATTATCGATATTAATGAAGAAACTAAAATAAATAATTACTGAAAAATACTAAGCTTTATTACTAATAATGACTAATATACTAAGCTTTATTACTAATTAATGAATAATTACTGAAAAACACTAACTATTATTCTGTTAAAAGGCTTCAGCTATCGAGCACCCAGTGATTATCTGACTCACTCAAGATCACTACTCCACAGGAAGACAATCATAATTATTTATTAGATTTCCTTTAGTCACGGTTTAATACCAACTTAGTCATAGTTGTGGCGTATTCTCACTGAGTCACCCACATTTATAACCTTGTGCCAGACGAAACCAAGCTTGGATTTAATTATCTACTTTAATTTCCCCCTTAATTTTCTCCTCGGGTACTGTGGGTTAGAAATCAGTCAATCGACGTGGTCGTATGACAATCATCAATCTCTTGATGAATTGTTAATTGCGATAATTGGCATTCTCAGATAAGGATATCGATCTGCGAGAAAGCATTCGATGGATTTCATTGGGGCAGGTGAAAGTGAATATATTTGAAAATGAAAAAAAAATTCTTTTAAAATACAATAGAAAATAAAAAAAAAAAACGATTCGTTACTGATTCCAACACAGAAATTACTTTTGAAGCGTTTTTTTTTTTTTTTTTTTTTTTTGCGTTCATGTTTCTCATGATCTAACTGAAGAAAGATCAATTTTATGAATATTGGACATGGAATTGACAACAGAAATGGCAGAAGAATATTCTTCAAGAGGATCGAGATTACAGGTATGCATTTAAATGAATCCTTTGCCACATTTGTAATTTAACAGAAGCAATATTTCTTTGTTTTGTTTTTTTATGTCTCCTGTTATCTTTTATTGCATTAGATGAAAATATCATTGATATATGGCGAATATGAACTGAGTTTTACTCTCGGCTTTGTTCCTATTGTTGCTGTCGTTACCAATGGATTCTGATTATTCGTTGAAATACCATTGACACACATTGTGCATGATCCAAATTCGCCATTTTGTAAATTTTATTTCCTGATACTTTTTTCTGCTTATAGAAGATAAGAGTCACACACACTGCAAATGTTCAACGGCTTATTTTCTAAACATTTTTACTTACAGTTTTCTGCTCAGTGAATGAACCCCCCCCCACACCAAAAAAAAAAACAAAACAAAAAAACAAAACAAAACAAAAAAAAACAGTGACACCCATTGGCAGTTAGTCACTTATTCATTCTGTTTTCCTCATTCTATTCAGTATCCATGTTATTCGTGTTGAACTCACTCGGCCATATTAAATAGACCTTTTGTGATATTCACAGTATTGCTTTTAATTTCCGTCATTTTGAGAAACTAATCATATTTTTCATAGCATTCTTCGACACATTCCTTGTCTTCGTCTATACCAGGAGGCTTGAGGGCACAGATAGGGCCAGAATTTATCATGAAAGAGCACCTTAGGAAGAGCCTATTTTTTTCGGTAAATTATTATTTTCTGTGTATAATTAAATTGTTAAATATATATATATATATATATATATATATATATATATATATATATATATATATATATATATATATGTATGTATATGTATATGTATGTAGATATAAACAGGATTAGTCCAGAGTCAGTATACTGAAATTTTCTTTGGGAGAAAAAAGAGTGCAGATTGATATTTTTGGGGATATTACCGATTTGGGACAAGGTCATGTTCTTAGGGCAGACAGAAAGAACTCGTGGTTTGTAAGATTCATATGTTCAGTTGTAGTGTCAAGGAAGGAAAAGATTATCTAGCTAATAAAAAGTCACACATCTTATTGCAAATCTATCCTACTACTGAAACACGATAGATTTGACAGGGTCTGTCCACAGTCACAGGTTATTTTGGTTGGCATCGGCTCGCGCAAAAAGAAAATAAGAAGAACGTGGCCGTTCTGGGTGTATTTTTATTCACTCCCGAATCAGTAATTAGCGAGAAGGCGTAAAAATTATTTTGGAAGCCACAAGTTTGTCAGTGAAAATTTCTGCCTCTTAGCGAACACACTTGGGCCCAAAATGCTAGATAGTAACGAGTAAAAGACTGAAATTCTCTCTCATTCTTTTCCCCTTTCTCTCTCCTTCACAAACAAGTAGTTGGTAAAATTCCCCTACTATTATAAATTCCTATTGTAAGTTTATTGTTATAACACTCACTCGTACTTGGTATAGCCTAATTCGTTAAAGTATTCTTTATAGGTAATACTTAGGCTATTACCGTAACGCCTGTATTGTTAATCTGAAGACTGACTCCAAAAAATTAAAAAAAAAAATCGGCTGTTCCTAAGGTACTCCAAAAATGTCTACGCTCGACCTCCTACCATGGAAATCTTTATAGTATTAGATGGGTTTATAGAGTCACCGTGAGTGTACTCTTTACTCCGCAACACGTACTAAGGACAATAAATGTAGTCAGCATATACCATATGCGTTTTACTGTAACTCTACGAAAAAAAAACAAAAAACAAAAAGAAAAAAAACAAACTTTCACCTGGTGGAAAGACGGCTAATTAGATTTGCAGCATGAGAAAGTGACAGTCCTGCGCTTTCGTATATTGATTTCAAGAAAGGAGTGGTAACTATCTTGTGGCGCAATCGACTCTTCTTACTACGGAACTATGGTTTGACAAGTACCCAAACGCATATGATACCGTAGCAATGTCAAAGTTCTTCAGAAAATGGCTAAGTACTAACTAGCTGCTTTCTCTATGAGTTTTAGTTTGGAACTTTTAAGATTCTGAATGGATAAAGCTACTTTCATTGAGTATCGAACTCATAAGAGCACTTATGGTTTTTAAAACGAGTTCGCTTAACTTGATGCTGTTGGTAGGTGACCACTCTCGATGATGTCTTACCTAATTGACTTCAAATGAATAAGTGCTTATTTTTGTTTGTCATTGCCATTCAGTATTTATTAACCCATTTTCTTTATTTTACGTAGATATGCTCTTCTCTGTTGTGTGACTTAGATTTCTAGCCTTGAGTGATAGTCTGGAAGAACGTTAAAACAGCGGAAAAGGCAACTGAAAACTACTTGACTATTTTTCTTAAGAAGATACAGTAATTCCTAGGTAATAAAAGAAATAACATTTTATGGAGAGACATAAGTATCTAGCTCTCCTTCTTCTCTAAGTACATTTTTTGTAACTGTCGTTCGTTTATTTCTTACTGTTATGGTCCGGTTCCTTGTACCACGGTGATAGTCCAAGATAGAACCAATAAAGAAGAACGCGAACACAGGTATGGAATAACACAGCTATATTACAAACAGGAATATATACAGAGAAGTAGAAGTGTTAGTATGAACAATCAGGTTTAGTAGAGAGAACAATGTAGTCTCGACCAGTATCACTATTCCAATGTCTTGCAGTAATTGTCTGAACGCGACTCTGTTTCGGACTGCCTCTGACACGACTATATTTAGTTAGCCCCCCCCCCCCACGTGGGCATCATGTGGCACTAGGCCAGTTTAACATGGGATCTCCTAGCCCGTGGGCTCGGCCAAAAATATGTCCATTGAACCCGTATAAACAGGTTCAGGATCGGTTTAACTCCCCGAAAGAGAATCCGACCCTCGGCGTAGCCTCTTTCGTGTTCCTCCCCGCCCGAAGGCAGAAAGTTCAACCGAACAGCCGGTCAGGAGGTGAACGACTGACTGACTCCCGCCTACTGATTCAGGCGCAGTATTTATTAATAGTCCATTATTATTATTATTATTATTATTATTATTATTATTAGGGGTAAGATACCATAACACTTACTAATTACAAATCTTTGGCTTTAATGGTAATATCAGGAAACATTTCGCATTCATTGACCGAACAGCCAGTATGTTTGAAAGTTACAAAATCTTTCTCTTAATAAAAGTTTTCATGGAAATAGGTTTCTCAAGTCCCGTAGCTATTATCACCTTTTCAGTACTGATGGGGAGATTCCTTCCTAACCTTTTATTTGAAGTGGTGTTGAATGTTAACATCTTGATCATTTCATTATTTTCTTTACTAGTTAAATATACGATTCATTTTAGTTGTTGCTGCTGTTTGTAGTCCTCAAGTAATTTGGTTACTGTTATTTTGTACAGTTCTTTGTTTGTGATTCCATAGCGCCAATCCACAAAGAAAGATGACCTTTAACAAGACCCTTAGTATTTCAATGCCTGTTTTTCACAATTGATCTGAGGAAACGGATGTAACATGGTAGATTGAAACCTATAGTCTTGTGTGGCAGCCAGTCTAGAAGAAGACCAGTTCTTACTTCAAAACCGCGGAGCTTGCGATTGGAAACCACTCCACTATCTTTCCAAATAACTTATAGCTATGCACAAGTAATAAAATAAAAATAAAAGAGATTACATGAAAAGCTAAGACCATCTACATCCCGAACTTAAAGGGCATTAAACAAAATACATTCTTTTCTGTCTGCTCTAAATGCATTTCCTTTCAGTTTTCGTTCATTTTTCCTTTCTATCCGAGATTATCTAAAATCTGATTATGTACAAATCGTATCTTACATGCTTTTTTCATTATATTAATGTGTAAAACGTTTTCAAAATCCTTTGCATTTCCGAATGATTTATATATTTTTCTGATTTTTGCATGTGAATAACTTGTGAATTATCTCTTATTTACCTTTATCTTGTCATATAAGTATCATTTATGCATATCAGTATATCTGGAAATTTATCTAAATGTTTTTTTACATTTTTCCTGTGTAATTGCATGCAGGGCAGGTGCGAGAGCCATGCACCCCCTCTCGAATATATGATACGGGGTCCCACAATATACTATATCTCAATTTTCATAAGGTAGTATTCATATAAGATAAAAATTTTATTGTAACCCAATTATGTACAATAATGAAGCATATGCAAAATAGGCTAAACATTCAAATCGAAAAATTGAAAATAACTATAAATATGACATGTCATAATTGATCATTTCATATATATATATATATATATATATATATATATATATATATATATATATATATATATATATATATATGTGTGAAAATATTGTAGAAAATAGGAAAGAAACTGGTTTGGTAAATAATCCAAAGTTCCTTAGTATTTTTGTAATTATTTTTAAAAAATAGTGCTCGATACGAAAGTAGAGCATAAATATAATTATTTATTTAAAAATATGATTCCAACACGCTACATAAGAGGTCTCATGTTTCAAAACAAGAGCCGAAAACTTCAAAATAATATTTGAATTAACTTGAGTTAAAGTAGGCTCTGTTCCATCTTCAAGCGAAGGTTTCCCAAAAAATTTCGCTTGAAGATGGAACAGAGCCTACTTTAACTCAAGTTAATTCAAATATTATTTTGAAGTTTTCGGCTCTTGTTTTGAAACATGAGACCTCTTATGTAGCGTGTTGGAATCATATTTTTAAATAAATAATTATATATATATATATATATATATATATATATATATATATATATATAAAACAGACGATGTCTGTGTGCCTTTGATACCTTTTAACTCGAGATGCATCAAACCGATTTTGACCAAACTTGGCATATATATTGTACAATGTAAGAGATAGGTTCTTAGCGTAAAAAATAATTGTGGTTTGAAGTGGGTCTTCATGTTGCCTGTTTTACCCCTCCATGTCCTCAGCTAAATTCGATTGAATAAACACAGACTACTTCTGTTATATAAGTAACTGCATTAATTCATTTAATGTTTTTTTTAATTAAAGTACTTTAAAGTAATTGAAATTGTTACATCTAGACAAGATGCTGTTTTTGATCCATTCTAATTGAACGCTTTTTCTGACCGATCAGCTGGGTAGTCTTAAACAAATCAACAATGTTTTGCGGTAAGTTTTAACATCAACTTGAGATTTTTCTTGTTAAAAAGTTCAATAATAATTTTAAGACATTCAACATTATGGATAAAAAATAATTAATTTTATTATCTTTTGAAATTTAGCATGAGCAAAAAAAATTCACGGATTTGGACAAAAAGACTTTAGCATGACGTCAACAGACCTTCCCCATTTCCCCTTGAGCTATGTGCCAAAATTATTGTATTTCTACAATAATAAATATTTCCTTTAATTCTCCTTCGGCAGACCACACACAAAACACGTACTCTTTTTTCGAGGTAGGTGATTTTTTCTTTCGTTACAACATATTTATAGTAATTATTTTTGTCCTTTCTTGGAGTGAATTAAAGAACTCACTCACAAATATTGGAAGAGGGATTTAAAGGACTTCATTAATCGAAGTCATTGTATACATCTGTTAAATTCATAGTTATTACTAGCAGTAGAGCCCGGCGTTGCCCGGGGATGCAACAGTAAGAGATAGATCAAGTATCGACCATCATAAAGACTGAAAAATAAAATTGACAAAGATTATTGTTTAAGGTTAATGTCTTAATTAGTTTTTTTTTTTTTTTTTTTACGAATTGGTCAAACCCAAACTCAAACAAAAACATTGTTTTCAATCGTTATGAGTCTACTGATTGAATAGAATTTTTCAATTTTATTATAAACAATTGTGTTGTAAACGGAATTTTTAAAGCATTCTGAATGTAAAAATAAAGAAAAAAGTGTGCAAGACAATAAGAAACACTACCTGCCAAAAACAATTGTGTTTTTTCAATTTTTGGCACTGTCAGAACCACTGCAAGGTAATTTTACGTAGTCCTGTAAAGTTTTGTTGAAATCGGTTGAAAAATGTAGGAAATCCGATCCAATATATAAACGAACACACACACACACATACACAACCTGGGTTTTATAATAAGTATGATGACTTATTTTACAAGGTTCATATACTTCCGGTTAAAGTAAGAATCTTCTAATGACGTAGAATCATGTGTGTTATGATAGTCATTCTCTTTGGCAGATGTAATCTCGTCAAGATAACTTTCTCGTAGGTATAGCGATACTGGCTTTTATACAGTACCTCATTTACATATTGCTACACGTCTCTGAACTTAAGAAACTTTATACCTTTAGTTGATCTTTGACTTCTACGTACAACCCTGGGAGACATAATCCGTCTTTCGAAGTGAGTCTCTTTATTTCTTTTTATAAGAGATGTAGGTCTGAACTGATTCTCCTCTTTGATATCTCCGGTCACACTCATCCTCAGGTTATTCCTTACTACTATTGGATACACTCATTCTCTCCTCCCTCTACTGTTCTTCACTTTCATATCTCTAGTGGTCTTCCTGATCACTCTCAATACTGGATTCACTCATCATTTCTTGCGTCATCTTTTTTTCTGCTTCCTTTTCCTTTTCTCTAACGTCATGCTTTCTTGTGGATCTTAATAAGTCTTCGTGAGCCACTATTCTCTGTCTCTTCTTTTTAACAGCTTTTTTTCGATTTAAACGGTTCGATTCCCCCCCCCCAGTCTTGGGTTCAAATATGGGGAACCTTTTCTTTCTCTTTCTCTCCCGCTTTGTTTTAGTTTTTGCTGCTACTATTTATTTTACTTTTGTTCTTTTTCATTTTTTCTTCTCTAAGTGAAGTAAATTTAATGTCTTCCCACCTTTGTTAGCATTTTAGTTAAATTCCTGTTGCCCCTTACTAAGTTAAAACTTAAATTATTATTTTTCTTTTGTAATTAGGTTTTTTTTTGTTTCCTTCGCGTTTCGGTGAGTATTTCAGTCGAAATATCGGCGACTAAACCGACTACCCCACTCCGAGTTCCGAGTGAGACGGCTCGTTAGCAAGCCACTAGGACGAAAAACAAGACCTAACAAAGGGCGGAGGAACTCACTGAGTCAACGGACAACTAACTACAGGTAGTGTCTTCATAAATCACCGTGGAGAAGACAACGAGAAACCACTCCACTATCAATCCCAAGACAAAGCACGGTTGTTAACACAGCTGTGTTAATTCCCTTTTGCTCTACAAAAGTCGCCTTTTCAGGACTTGAATCCTTGTCCTTTCGTTACAACACGCTTTCATTCGTTGCAAATGACATGGTCATCGGAGCTCTTAATTGTCTTTCCAACAATACGGGTGAACTTTGTCTTCTTCTTGCAGACGGAATAGCTCTATAACATTGGAGTAGTAAATAGTTCTCTATATCACAATCCACTGGAAAAAATGCTTTTAATCCGATTTTTACCATTCTCCCTGCAATTTCATTTGATTGTTAGTGTTTTATATGGAATGCAGTCAATATGTTTTAACTATGTACATAAACCTTCTTCGCAAAACTCAGGTGCATTGTCGGAGAGAAAAGGTTTTTGGAACTTCGTTTCTCGAAAACACCATTCTCAACACCAACTTCACGGTAGTGACTTTGCTATCCGCGACATTAATAACTTTAGGCCAACCTGAATACAAGTCGACTCAATATCAGAAATAGACCTAAACCTTTAATGTAGGCAAGATTCATATGTACTCGTGACCGTGGTTCCATTTTTTGGCCAAGAGTGAATTTTAGTTTTCCTAAATTTCTTTATTTCTGCACACTGGCTACTTTTTAACATACTCTTCGAATAGTCTGGCCACCATGCTTGCAACTTTAACCTCACTTGCGAAGTCAATATACCTCGTTGCATATCATCGTTCACGGCTTTAATTACTTCTTTCCTCATAGACTGTAGAGGTACTATGATATCTCCCTTACATATAATTACTCTTTATATTGTTAATTTGTGTCTTGACTCTTTATAAGGTCTCTCAGCCATAGAGTAATTGCTCCTTGTACTTCTTTTTATTCTAGCTATAATTCTATTCGACAGTGGATCCTGTCTACTTCCCAACCTAAGCCGATTTAAGGATAATACATCCGTTTCTATCCAGTTCAAAATTTTATCCTCACAATTTTCACTTGCTTCAACCTTTTTACTCTCAAAATTTAACCAAGATAATCCATCCACATGTGGAATAGTATTTCCTTTAATGTATACGATGTCAAGGTCGAACGCCATAAGCTTAATCGCCTATCTTCATATCCTGGCAAATGTGACCTTTGGGAACTCTCTTCGGTGGAGAGATATAAATTCCATATGCTTATGATCAGATTTCAATGGAAATTTCTTTCCCATGAAAAAATTTCTAGCTTTTTCCGTTCTCCACATAATCACCAATTCCTCCTTCTCAATATTTTAATAATTCGCCTCCGCCGATGTTAGTTTTCTGGATAAGTTCATTACAGGGTAATCCTCCTGAGACAATATTGCAGCTATAGCACAGTCACTGGCATCAGTAGTTAACATCAGTTCTTTCGCTAGTTTAAAAATTTTAACTGGTTTGTTTATGAGTACCTTTTTTAATTTATCGAGAGCAATCTTTTATCTTTTTGCCCATTGAAATTCGGTATTCTTCTTTCTTATTTCGTTAAATGATTTTAAAGGAACTATATCGCGGTAGATATCTGTTATAGAATTTGGTCAATCCTAAAAAAAAAAAAAGATTTTAACTCTTTTTTTTTCTGGGTGCAGCTATCTCTGATATCTTATGAGTTTATCATCCAGCGATATGCCGTCTTTGGATATGTGATATCCTAGATACGAAATTTTTTCATAATTAAATTCGTATTTATCGTGATTGTCATGCCCGCGCTATTTAATTTTCTCAAACCTTGCTCCGTTTTACTTTTGAGCTCTTTTTCTTTTACTGCGCGTACCAATGCCAATGCTTTCCTAATAAAAAATTATATTTTTAATCTCCTCTAAAAAATTTTCAATAGCTTTTTGAAAAATGTGATTTTTTGGAAAATGTGACATTTTACATCAAACGGCAGACGAGTCCATGTTAATCCAATAGGGGGTGTTCACTGACGCGACTCTTTGAAACTTGCTATCAATTTTTATCTGATATACTGATTCAGGGTCATCTTTAACAATTTAGTATTTCCTACAAGCAAACACATGTCACGCTGTTTCAATGTTTGGCAAGGAGAATGAATCCGAACAGATCTTCTGATTCACGCCAAACTTACATCGACACAAATTCTTAAATCTGCATTGGGCTTGCGTATCGCCACACTGGGTGAATTCTAACTGCTACCATCCTGGTTGACGTTTTCTAATATTCCTTGGTCCACCATTTTGTTCAGCTTAGCAACCAGCAAAGGTAGCATGTGAACAGGAACTTTTCGGGCTTGAAAATATGTGGGTTGACTGCTTTCATTAAGCCGAATACTCGACTCGTCTCCTCTTAATAATTCAACATCCGGTTCTAAAGACATTGTAGTGGACCGTGGTGGTGAAGATGTAAAGAACACACGTGGGTTAAAATTTCCTGCTAGCCGGTCCAGCTACATGAGAATGTTGGACTTTATAATTATCGGTCTTGTTTGTTTTCTTTGGACTTAATTAAACAAATATATGTATTAACAACAAGTTACAAGCACATGGGCAGTTACATTGAGTTTGTGTGGTGAATATTATGTGTGTGTATTGTGGTAAGTGTTCGTACGTACGTGTATTGGTATTGTTCTTAGCGTGTTCCCAGAATTTGGGAAACGCTGTACTGGTGAGTGCTCACATATTGGTATTAGCTGAAATGAAGAGAAAAGAGTTACCCCACCTCATCAACGCGAGGTGATATAAGGCCCAAGGCCTGAGGGAAAAGAGAGATCGAGGCAAAAGGTCACCCAGTATTTATAGCAAGGGGAGAGAGACCCCTGGTGAGGGGTTAAGGAACTAAAGGCGGAGCTAACTCCGACAACTTCATGGAATTTTATCAGCTTCGATATATCCACTCTTAATACATCAATTACTAAAAGGTCGTGGCTTTTGATCTTTTCCGTCACTATGATGGGCATTATGTCGAATCTATTTTTGTCTCAAACGTACCTTCAAAGCATCCTAAAATTTTGATGATTGATCCATGGAACTGTTTCAACTTTTCTAACCATTCCTTCCCCCAAATTAATCGGTATCAACGTATCATTACTTCCAGTATCCTCTATGAGTAAAGTTACTTTATTCAACTTCACCATTTCCCTATTTTTATCCTGTGCTTTTATCTCAAATTCTTCCGTACTTTCAATCGGAGGATCTATATTTTCCACTCGCTTTTTAGATCTGCATACAGTCTGGAAATGATTTCTCTTTTTACACTTAAAACACCATTTCCCAAAGGCCGGCCACTATTTTTTGCTCTTTTCATGTTCCTTATTGCAATATCTGCATACAAGTAAGCTTTTCCTAGCACTCTTAGTCTCCATGCTGCCTTCTGAGGCATTAAAATTTTCAGTGAATTCGAATTGTTGTAAGAACTCCACACATGCTTCCAGATTCATATTAATAGCTTGAAGCCGCTCTAGAATTTTACGCTTGTACAAGATGTCAGACATTCCTTCAATCAGTCTAAGTAAAATTAGCTCGTCTTTGTTTCGAACCCATTCTTTCAATTTCATAATATCTCGGCGCTTCTTTCATAATAGTTTCGCCCGTTCTCTGTCTATTTTTGAGAAATTTAGCTCTTTCCGCTATGACCAATCATTTTTTGGTCATATATTTGCTTTTATGATGGCTGCAATTTCTTTATAAGCTAAATCTTCCAACACTTTGGGGTAGAGCATGACGGGAATTTTTTATTATGGCCTAACACCCTTCTGAGTCCCAAAACAAATCTGTAACTTAATTTCCCATCCACTAGCTTTGGTGTTCGTTAACCTTTTTACTCTCGCCGACGCTGCGAAACCTCTTAGCCAGGTTTCTACATATTCTACTGTGAAGATGAGTTCGAAATCATAAGATGTGATGGAATAACCTGCCACCCCCACCAGTGGCGGCACTATAGGTGGTAACCACTTATAAGTATCTGTGAGGACAGCGGATGTGAGAGTCGAGCTGGGATCTGCAAGACTAGCGGCCTTCCGGTAACAGCACGCAAACAACTGTACTGACTTGCGACGACCGTGCGCATTACTATTACTTCCTTGCTTGTACTGGTTTCTACAAGAAACCTCTTACTATTTATCTAATGTGTTTGTCTGTTCCATATTCCTATTAGCACGGAATGTAACAGTTCACTCATGGGGGTAGCAGGTTATTCCATCACATCATCATAAAAAAGGACAAATCACGTGATTTAAACCGCGAACAAACCACGTGGTTAAAAAATAACTAATCAGATGCTAAATAAAAATTAATTTCGGATCTTCGAAAACGTTATAAATCCTGGCAATTTTTATTCAATTAAGGTCACAGCTTAAACTCGCTACAGATTCCATACCTTGCGTGATCAAGACACAGCGACCAAACTTTTTTCATCCTTATTTCGAAAGCACCAAAACTTAAATTTATGTTCTTCACACAATAAAATAATCAACGAAACCTGATTAGTAAAAATGTAAATAAATTAATTTCCTTTCTTCTATTGCTTGTTTTTGTTTTGCCTACTGATCAATCGCAACATGACTTTTTCTAGCAGTTTCATTTTTATGAGAAATTCTCCTCATTTTTTTTTTAATATTGACAGAAGTATGGTTTTCATATATCACTTATACAAGACCACGTGTTGAATCAGGTTGCCACTATATGCTTTTAAATAATTATTGGGAACATATCAGGTGCAAATATTATCAAATTGAATAATACTTCAAAATGAAAAAGAAACAAAAAAAAGTAAAATAAAATATAACATCTTAGAAAAATAGTATAAAAGTAAAATTTGAAAAGTAGTTAGAAAGCTGTAAATGTAACATTGTGTGGGAATTGTAGGAGAATAAATTAAGATTAATGATTCGGAAAAGAAAGAAACCTTATAAGCAGTTGTATAACGTGTTGGAGACATATCGTAATACTGAAATACGATATGCTTGATAGGGGCTTGTTGACGGTCACAACTTCTGCAAAAACGGGAAAAAGAAGAATGTATCGTTTTTTTGTGATTTTTTTTTCGTCCGTGAATTAACGAATCAGTAACAAGCACGAAGCCGATATATCTTTGAAAAATTTTTGTAGGGAGAAACTCTTTTTTTACAGTGATAATTTTAGCTTGGTATAAAAACGCGCAGATCTAAATTACTTGGATTGTGAAGTCTCTCTCACTTATTTCTCCCTTTCTGTCACTGACATTTTTCGAAAAAAAATCTCTATACCGGGGACAATATAAGTATCCAATACAGATCATATGCGTTTTGGTATTTAATACTACAGCAAAAGAAAAAAAGAAAAAATTTTCTGCCGGTGAAAAAATGGCTGATTTGATTTTTTAGTTAGCGACAGTGACAATGCGACTTTGATATATTCACCTGAAAATCGCCGAGAAAACTAACGTAGCGACCCAACTGACTCGGCCAAGTGCGGATCAACGCCAATTGTCAGTTACTTAACTACACATAACGCTAAGACAGTGTCGCATAACCATGTCATATTTAATCCTTAAGATGATATAATTAAGATTTTAGTAGACTTCAAATAAAAAAGAAAAACATACTGAGTTAGGGTAATTTTAAGAAAAGTTTAGAAGATAGAGTAGCCAATGAGAAACCTGTACGCCCAAAATATGTAGCATGATAAATCCTGAGGTTCGTAGGAGGAAGCTCTCTTACCACTTTCTCTTTTTTTTCTTTTTTTTTTTGCCAAGAACGAAACCCGTTATTAGGCTGTCAATGGCTTTCAAACAGAAAAGACAATTCCTGTTAAATAAGGAGCAATTTACCAAGTGCCGGCCCAAAACTTTATATAGACGTTGAGCAGGTTCTTACACGCAACTATTATTGGTTCTAGCTTTCTTCAATTACATTTTTTTAACAAAAATACGCAATATGTTTCCTGTGATAATATATAATCATTTCACCCCAATCGAGATAATACAGCTACTAAGACGCAAGGAGTTGCTGACTGTTAGAGAATATGAGAAAATACTATTAAGGAGAAAGTAATAAAATAATAGGAATTAAGAAGACAGACGAAAATGATTGGCTTTGCATTTAAATTTTTGAAGATCAAATATGACTGGGAAGGAAGAAGCCGAAAGAAAATAACCACTCGAATAACATATGATATTGTTTGTTTTACATGAGATTCTCTGAGTGGGTTGGTCTGATCACTCTATTTGTTAACGTTTCTTTGCATTTACCTCCAGTACTCCGCTTACTTTCTGTGTTAAAGAAAACAAGCTCAATGTAGCTAAAATTTCGATTGGAGGATTCTACAGTGCAGCCAAGAATTGAGGATCGATTAATTGATTTTTTAATGCTGGCCGCTGAGGCTTTGTGCACGAAAAGTCATCAATAATCTCTATTTTTTCTAACGATATCTCTCGCCATTTCTCTATATTTCTTTACTTCGTTCTATCGCAGCCAGAACTTAGATACCATTTTTTTTAAAGAATTACACTACTGAAAAAAAACTTCTTTCCTTAATTAAGGACTTTCTTAATGTGCCGTTTTTACAATTACGGGTTCATGTGTTTCTCTGAGAATTTATTATCTTGAAAGTGCTTAGCACAGAGGTTTTCACACTTTTTATTTCATTCCCCAAGACCCTTGTCTCCATACGGCTAACTACCCAGAGAGCAAAAAGAATAAATCAATCCATCTTTTTAATGAAATTAATTTACTGCGCTAAATTCATTAATGTATTATGTTATATGTTAGGGTTACGACTTTTTGTAAAATAATTGATTTACTTTATCATAGTTCGATGAACATTAAAAAACAAAATGAATTATTTAATTCAATTTATTTTAAAAAAATGTCAATCCCAGACCGAAATTACTAACATCCTTTCTGGAAACTTCTAAAACATTATGCAACCATCTATAACTCCCTGGAGCCTTCTAGAACTTTATGGAAACTTCGAGAATTTTTTTTTTGTTTATTTGCAAGTTTGTATTTTATGCTATAGCTATAAACTATTAAATACGTTAAAAATACTAAAGTAAAAGCCGCCCCTATTCCACAAACAGCATTCGGACCTGTACCCTTTTGCAAGCAAGGGAATCACATTTAAGGCAAGTGTAGCTTACCAGTTAGGCTACGGGAAGCCATGAAGAAAAAAAAAAGAACCATTACCCTATCCAATTACACCATTAGAAAATTAAAAAATAAAGCTTCTGAAATATTTTTATTTGTTTACACTTACTGCATATATGTTAGAATCAAATTCTCTGTTACTGGGATGACCTTTTTCAAGAGCTAAAACAAATTAATGCTATTTTCATTACTTTTGAACAAAAGTTCATCGACTTATGACACAGGAAGATATAGTTAGAGAAAAGTCATAAGCTTATTGTATATATATTTTTAAGAAACACCTATAAGTTGGAAAACTAATTAACAATGAGAAAATTGGACGTGGTTTTTGGCATCAAATCCCTAAACGTGTATGTAAGTAAGTGGAAACATGTTTGCTGTGAATTTTTTATGTTGCAATTTTTATGGAAGTTAGATGAAATAAGAACATAATATGCAGCGATTTTTTCCCGCCAATTTTGCTTAAAATATCAATTTTTGTATCGAACGCACATAAGTAATGTTTATGTTATAATTTCCCTCGTTCTTTCTTCTGACAAAACAGCACAAAGATTTTGACAATAAAATTCGCCTTTATGCAAGTTTCTATTTTTCGTCGGGCGTCGATTCCGTGCAGGAAATTTCGGACTGTACCCAAATTACCTTCATTACCCAACTCAAAACACCGTTTTTACCCAAATCTGGTAATTATCTAGAATCTGAGAACCGTCAGCCGAGCATTTCCATGACAGCTGGCACTATTCTTATTCTTGCATTGTGGCGCATTCACCGAAAGTCTTTCTCCAGACACCGTAACTGGATAAGCTTTTCTGCTTTCTTTTAGGTGGAGATTAACGTCAAATGGGATGGCACCATCAGATAGAATATAGATTTATGCCATCTTAACTTCTTGTCCTGTCTGATTGGTGAATCCCACATGATCATATATATATATATATATATATATATATATATGCATGTGCGTGTGTGTTTGTGTGTGTGTAGATAATTATTAGTAAGGATAAGATTATTATATTTCGTAAGACATTGCGAATTAATACTGTACTCGGTACTGTGATTTTTTGTAAGATGAAACTTGGCTCGCATAAGCTCATACCCCGTGAGGCGCACGCATATTTTCTTTCGATAATGGAAAAAGAATTGCTCTAGGCAAGTGCTGGGCTTATGTTGAAACTCTGTGCGATCACCGCAGTTAAGCAACGCTCAAGCCTGGCCAGTACATACAATAGGTGACCGCTTGTAAATAGCAGGTGCTATCAGGTTTGGCTTTAAATAATCTGTAAAAGGTTGATAAGCCGTAAAAAAGAACAATTAATCTAGGCAATTACTGAAGTGTACTTGGCCCGATGTACTTCTCAAAATTTTGGCTCATCTGAATCAACAAATGATTAGTAACTTATTTACTGGTTAAAAAAAAATATATTTATTACACCATCCTCTTTAGAATGTATTTTAATATATTATGACGTTCTTCTGATTTCTTTATTCAATGTGGATTGTAATGAGCACTTGGAAAACATACTAGTGGTTTCCTGTTACCTTCTGTTTTATTTTCTTATAACTACAACCAAAGGCTATCCTGTTAACTGATCTCTGGCCGAAAGAGAAATTCCTACCTGTTCCAATGGCATCAATAGGAAGTAAACACAACAGACTAATCCGGAATTTGAACTCGGCATGCCGATTCGACATTCTGATAAAGATTTCGCTACTCACGCATCCGTATTTGTATATAATAAGTTACAAATCCGCACCTGTTGTCACACACAAAAATCATATATATATATATATATATATATATATATATATATATATGATAAAATATAGTTTTAAGGTATGGTACATTTATTGGTTAAAGTTATCAATATCAGGGATATAATGTGTGTAAATATAAAAATGGACATTGAAGTCAACACCCAGCGGCAACAGTCTGTTTCATGATAAACAGATATGGTTTGAAAATTGCCCCGATCATGAAACAGACTCTCACCTCTGGGGGTTGAATTTATGGGGTTTCGTCTCACCTCCTAGCAGCATAAATTAGCCTTGTGTTCACGGCGATAAAAGCAATCTTGACAGGAAATAAAACTTGCAGAAATAACAGGAAAAGCAAAGTAAATTGTACGTAAATTTCATACAATTTATTTATATTTTTTTTGTGTGTATTGTGAGTGTGCGCATTATTCATTTATATCTGGATATCATGAATAAGAAGAGTACATTATTGATTTGTGAGTATGTTGCCATGAGTTTTAAGCATAATAAAATCCCATGGCCTCAGATCTCCATATCTGGAACTGATGAATGAAAAGAAGATTGCTAAATTTATTAGGCCAAATGCTGCTATGATTCTTAAATATTATGAAACCTCATTACACCAGATGTCCATATCTAGATATCATGAATGAGAAGAGAATCACTGCTATTGATTTGTCCATAGGATGCCATGAGTTTTAAACCATATGAAATCACATTGCAGCAGATGTCTACATCTGGATCACATGAAAGTTATGTGTATCTCTATTGATTTGTCCATAAGCTGCTATAAGTTTTAAACCAGAGGAAAGAGGAAATAACATTGAAGCAGATGTCTACATCTGGATCACATGAACATTATGTGTATCTCTATGGATTTTTCCATATGCTGCTATGAGTTTTAAACTATATGAAATCACATTGCAGCAGATGGCTACATCTGGATCACATGGACGTTATGTGTATCTCTATAGATTTGGCCTTACGCTGATATAAGGTTTAAACATTATGCAATCGTACTGCAACAGATTATCACATCTGGATCTCATGAATGAGACGTGGTTCACTGTCATTGACTTGACTGTATGCTTCTATGATCTTTAAGCATTATATGATATTATTGCAGCAGTTGTCAACATCTGGATCTCAGAGAAGAGAAGTGCATCATTCTGTTGATTTGACCGTATGTTGCCATGAGGATTAAACATTATGATATCCCATATGTACACATCTGGATCTCATAAAAGAGAAGAGAATTGCTCCAGGGATTTGACAGTATCCTGGTATTATATTTAAACCATTATATTAAATTCCATGGCTCCAGATGTCCACATCTGTATCATTTGAATGAGAAGAGGATTACTTTATTGATTTGACTGTATGCTGCTATGCGATTTAAAAAGTATAACTTTGCTGCTTATATCCACATAGGAGCTCATGAACAACAAGAGGATTGCACATTTGATTTGGCAGTATGCTGCTATGAGTATTAAACATTATTAGAACTCTTTCTGGATCTCCTGAATGAGAAGAGGTTCACTGTATTGATTTGACTGTTTGCTTTTATTCTGCACTGTCCTCAGATAGACACCCAAACACACTGAAATATTCGTATTGGAGCTTCCGGTGCGAATGCCAAGCAGTACAGCATGCCGTTTCCGAATTTCTGGCGGAGTGAATTGTGTCATGGTGCGCCTTTTCTCACAGACGGCGATCCTACTATACCTCGCAATCGAAAAATCAAAAACAAATAACACACATGCTCGAAATCAAAAATATAAAAAAGCGACAATTTATCCATCGCACCCCGTATCCCTCTCTCTCTCGATATATATATATATATATATATATATATATATATATATATATATATAAAAGGCATAGCATTATTTTATTAAATTTTATGCGGATATATTGCGTCATCAGTACTGCAAAATATTCTGCCCACATATTTTCTAGTAAGAATGCTGATTGCATTTGTTGTAAACACAATGATGTTGACTGGTTATATAATCTAACTCTTTCCGAATCCTATGCACAGTCTTCAGATTGACACACTTACAAGTATATCCTCATACTATGAAATTATTAGATCTCATTAAAAATCGGACCTAAAATGGAATTCACATATGAATAAAAAAACAAATACCATCTGACCTTGCCTTGATATTCTGTTAATTTAAAATATATCTAATTTGCATTTGTTACACAAGCGCAAGCTTATTTTCTGACACTTAATCCAAGAAAGAGTAAAACTAAAATGTATTTGTTTAAAAAAATATGAAAAAGAAGATGAAGGGAAAGTCAAACATTTGCCATTTTTAACACGCAGCATATCGTGAGTGAATTGCTTGCGAAATCTATTCTCCTAGTAAGATGATTACAGAGGAAAGAAAGAATTGTATTTCTAAAGAGATTAGCTGTTAGTGAGTTTTTATACACGTCAGTCACTTTTAACAGGCTTATTCACTTAGAAATCACGATTTCTTTTCAATAAATGTTCGAATACATACGCTTCTTTCTATGTAGATATCTAACTCGGTTAGTGCTTAACTTTATACGAGAGTAGATCAATATATCATTACTATGACATGTTAAATCTTGATATTCAATTTTGTCTATATAATGTCCCAGGTAGAGCATTACTATTCCTCACCGAATTTAATGCATTGAAAACGAAGCCGGTTATAATGAAAAATATGTATACAAATAAGGTTATTCGTATCATTAGGCGACAGGCTTAAAAATTTAAATACCTATGTAAGGTGCGATAGATTAATTGTCTTTAAAATTATGCAAAAATGAAAATAACACTGAAATTTCATTTTAACAGATATATTAATCAAAACTGCACAAAAATATCTTGAAATACCAAAGAATATAATTATTCAATAAAATCGCTATTGGCTTCAACCATGTCCTCCAGACGACTTAAGAATCTCCTGTCGCTCTTCTGGACGGTCGTCTTGTTTAAGTTGGTGAATTCTGCCATAATCCTTGCCTTCAGTTCATCTTTGGTGTTAAAAGAAGTTTTGTTGGTCTCTCGCCCAACTGCGCCCCACACATAATAATCAAGGGAGTTGCATCCTGGGGAGTTAGGTGGTGATGTGGTCGCAAAAAAAATGTTTGATAACTATGACCGGGTTTTCCTGTATGTGTGGCATGATGCAGAGACCTGTTGCCAAGCACCCTTTTGACGCAGGGCAGCACTACCCCCTCAAAGGACCTGATGTAATCCTCCGTGTTAAGTCTGAGGACCTGTGGGAAAATGAATGGAGACATAACGCCACCATCACTAGTGATCATTCCAAAGACAATGATGTTGGCTGGTTATATAATCTAACCCTTTCCGAATCCTATGCACTGTTCTCAGATTGACACGCTGAAATAGTGGTATTGCAGGTTTCAGTGCGAATGCCAAGCAGTAGAGCATGCCGTTTCCGAATTTCTGGTGGAGTGAATTGCGCCATGGTGTTCTTTTTCTCATCGACGCAGCCCAACTGACCGTACCATAGTGTGCTGTCGATAAATTAAAAAAAAAAAAAAAAAAAATGCGCATGCGCGAAATTAAAAATATAAAATAGTGACAATTTACCCATCGCACACTGTACACACACACACACACACACACACACACACACATATATATGAATATATTTTTTCAAACATATTTTATTAAATAATATCGACAAGTTCTGTCTATCAATTTTTTATACAATTTTTTAAATTTACGAATTAGTTGTTTTATGTCATTGCCAAAATTTGTATTTATTTTCATTTTATTGTTTTCGAGTAAAAAAGTTCGAATGTTGCTAAATTTTCATTCGGGCATTTCAAAGTGGTGTAATGGTTAGCAAGCCTGTCTCGCTAAATCAATTACAATTGATTAACCAGTTCGATCCTCACTGGATGTTTCATATTTTCGGCCTTGTACCACATCTAAGCTTCGATTAGAAAATCAGGGCACTTGGACGTGGTGCAATTCTTATCAAGTATATCTCGCTAAATCAATTACGACTGAATAGTGAGTTCGATCCTCACTGGATGCTCCATACTTTTGGCCTCGTGCCACATCTAAGCTGCGCTTAGAAAATCACTATAAGATGTTCGTTGCTAGTTCTTGTTCAGAAAGATTAATGCTATGCTTCTTGTGTATCTGCTACATTTAGAAGATTGATAAATGGTTGTATATTCCTTTAACCTCTTTGAAACTTGTATTGTTAATTGCTAATAAACCGATTGGAGAGTTGAAAATCTCCGTTTTTTCTTCACTCGCAGTCCAATCTTGTATGCTTGTTGGCACGTTGCAACTTCGAACACCGTCACATCCAATCTTTCTGTCAAAGGTCTAATACAGCGTACGGTAAAGACTGATAAATCGGTGTCATATCACCTTTTGGCATTGGGTCAAGTGTTATAACCTCGCGTGCCATTTAGCTAGTGTAGTGAATTCGGGTCATATAGTCTCCAGCTATTGAAGCGTTTTGCTAAACGATGTTAAACTTGCAGGTAAGTATATTAATGAATACGACATCGTTGAGCAAGGTAAGATGCCATACATTATTATTTTTTCAGCAATATGATTTAACGTTTTGTTAGATCATAACAACAGCAACAATAATAAGAGCTAATACAGCGGTTTCGGTCAAAGTTAGTTTTGTAGTGTCAGACGCCTTGGCATTGTCACTTTTGTGATGTCAACGAATGTTCGTGATCACGTTCCTAATGCTCGTTCTAGTCGAGACTTTGGAATTGCAGATTCTAGTAGTAACTCCTTCGAATAAAACTCGCACTAGTAATACTAGTTCGAATACTAACCGCCGAATAGTAATCCATAGAGTGATCATTATAGAGAAATAGTATAGAGGATAGTATAGAGAATCGCGATCGCTTAGACGCCACGCTAATTTCCACCGTCCTGGGTATGACGATAAATTACATCCGCGTCCTGGGTATGTCGTTAAACTACATCACGTACCGGGTAAGATGATAAACTACATCCGCGCCCTTGGTAAGACGATAAATGACATCCGCATCCTGCGTATGACAATAAACTACATCCGCGTCCTGGGTAAGAGGATAAACTACATCCACGTCCTGGGTAAGACGATAAACTACGTCCGCGTCCTGGGTAAGACGATAAACTACATCCGCGTCCTGGGTAAGACGATAAACTACGTCCAACAGCAAGGCCTCTGATCAGGATGTTTTGAGGAGCGTGGAACCACCTCTTAATTGCTGGTGTTCCCAGGTCTACCCTGACCCGGGATGGTAGCACTTGTTAGGGTCCCAGCTATGGGCAAATAGTTAACCCTCAAAATGGGGTCAAAGCACTATGAATGTGTAAACTTAGGTTTTAATACTAGAATTACTTTATTAAAAAATTATTACCAGCAATATGTTACTTCCAGCAATACATTTTTGTAAAAAAGATATTACCAGCAATACATTTTGGAAAAAAATTACCAGCGATATATTTTTGAATGAAAAAATATTACCAGCAATAGATTTTTGAAAAAAAAAAAAATTATTACCAGAAATAAAAATTTTGTCGGCATTAAATAACCCATTGAGGTTGATATGGCGTAAAACAAAATAAACCAAAGCAAGTGAATTTCAATATATACGTTTCCTTTACGATCACGTGGTCTACTTATTAGAAATGGAATTAACTGTGTTTGTTCACTGGTGACCTGTTCCTAAACTACTGTGTCGGAAACGACTCTTTATCCCTATACAATATTTGGGTTTGAGAAGGGCATTAAATATAATTATTTTCTCTAAAAAGCTATATGACTGCAACACACTAACAGACAGTTCTTATGACTGGAATTCCAAGAATAATTTTCACTTTTCGGATTTTCAGACGCAGTAACATAAATCCAGACTTCTATACCTCGAGAAAATTTACAGATATAACTCGAAAGCGGTAATCTTTTTATAACGTGGCGTAGAAGTAAATCAAAATATCTTACTATAAGTCTAAAGTAGAAATAAGAGCTATTTATGAAATCGCTTTCCATATATTAGTGTGAATGAGGTGATGGGAGCTAGTGATTAAGTTTAGTAAGTTTTTTTTTTATAATTATAGTCCATGATCATTATGTACGTTCATTTCAGGATCGATGGCGATCATGGCTCTCCACAACTTTCCGTCCCTTGTAACTCTAAGCAAAGTTTTGCTCTTTGTCATAAATCCTTCTCCCTGATCGGCCATCTATTAACAAAAACTGATTAGGTAACATGCTCGCTGTTTCATTCTACCTTTTCTTTCAATTAATATATCCCAAATATTACATTTTTCAAACCGCCCTTCATCATAATGCATTTATTTATCATAGTTTCAACGATCTCTTCTTGATTTCAAGTATAAGTGGTTTTCTAGTTTCTACGTCCCTTAAAGCATCCAAGTTGCTAGAGGTCATTGAAACTAAGCAAAAACTAGATTGACATTCGTCACAAAAGATCGTCTTGCATATTTTCGTAAATATAAGTATTAAATTTGATACATAATCGACTTTTGAAATAGGAAAAATAATTAAGACCATGAAAAAATTGATACTTTTAGACTGGTGATTCGGTCAAAGTTGAATTTGTGTTTGGTATCAAATATAAACATTTTCTCTAAAAAGCTATATAACTGCAACACTAAAAACTTCATGGTTAGAATTCGAGGAATAATTTTCACTTTTCGGATTTTCAGAAGCTGTAACATAAATCCAGACTTCTATACCTCGAGAAAATTTACGGATATATCTCGAAAGCGGTAATCTTTTACAACGTAGAGGTAAATCAAAATATCATACGTTTGTAAGTAGTCGGTACAAATAAGTGCTATTTATGAAATCCTACATCCTACATAAATTATACATGCATAATGAAGTCATTGTTAGGGCTAATTGTAATGACAAAAGTAGGCAGGTGTAGGCTTTAAGAAAGATTTTTTCAACTGAGAATACAAGGTTCGCGTATAGTGTCATTTTATAGTCCCAGTAAACAGAAACAGTTCTCTCAAAGAGGAGGGTAAAAAAAAAAAAAACAAGGGGAGATCACTCTTGATTATTCATAACACTAATGATAAAATCGTCCATAACCTCTCATATGTAGCATTACGCTTTATTCATTTAGAATTTAGTAGTTGAATACATAAATAAATTTTGGCAATTGTGTGAGAGCGGACATTATACTCTGGGCTGCGATGCCTGAGTGAGACTGCCTATCTCCTCTCTTGATCATATATATATATATATATATATATATATATATATGTGTGTGTGTGTGATTATTTATAAAATGTTTCTATCCCTTGAAAATCAGGTGCAGCTCGATCGACACGTGAGTCTTCACTTAGTTTCTAGGAGGTCACCTTAAGCGAACTCTGCACCTAGCTTCCTTGATGATCTGGTATAAAATGCAGTACAAACAAATCTGGAATGATCTGTATTGAAACATATACGACACATACCCAAAGTAATTCATTAAAAGGAAACGATGGAAACTAATGATTAGAGTTTATAATTTACTTTTTATGGTTTTTTGGGTCATCATGTGTAGTTTCCTTCTCGGACAATGCGATCAAGTCTCTCCACAACTTCCAGACTCTTGTAGCGTCTAATCAACCTTTGCGACTATTTCCTACCCTTCCTTTTTCTTTCTCTGTTATCCACTCACACAAATTTATGGGCGATGATGGCTTTCCACAACTTTCTCTAAACAATGTTTGACTCTCTTTGAGACACGCTTTATTTGCTTTACTGTCCATTTACAGAAACTAATGGGCGATGATGACTCTCCACAAATTTTTGTCTCTTGTAGCTCTAACCAACGTTTGACACTTTACGATATCCCTTTTATTTGCATTGCTGTTCATCCCCACATACTTATGGGCGATCATAGCTCTCCACATCTTTCTGTTCCTTGTACCTCTAAGCAACTTTTGGCTCTTTACCATCTCTTTTTGACCTTTCTTTGCTCTCTGTTCGCACAAACCGATTAAGTTTCTGTCTGCTTTCTTTCGTTGAGCGACAAATGCATTATGTTTGTTGGTTTGTAAATGATCACTTTTGTATTTCTGTCATCATCTCCTTAAATTATTTGAATTATCTATTCCTATATATTCAGTAAATTCCTACTTCAGGTCTTAGGTTTTTCTTATTTTGTTTTGTATTAGAAGTAGCCGGAACAAATTTTATGTTAAGCGTAGATAAATTCTATTCAGTTTCAGTAGTGATAGAGTTGGTGGGTCACGATCATGCGTGCGTAAAACATTAAGTCATAGGGTCACCACACATGCGGCAGCCGCAGCAGTAGGAGTGTGTCTTCGGTCCTAAGGGAGCTCAAACCAGGCTGGTTTGAATTCAGAGTTTTCTTTCTTCAAAACTGGTTGCTACCCAAAGCTATAGAACCCAGTCTGTCCTGTTATTTACCCATAGCTCTGGAAGAGATTGATTCATACCTTTCCTAAGGGTATTATCACATAAGTAAATGTTATGAACCTGACTGGAATTTGAACTCGGCTCTCCGATTCCTCAATCCGAGTCTCCAGTTAGTAAGTAATATAATGAAAACGACTGGATGGAACATATAAAAATCTACTTTAAAATTTCCAGAACATCAGTTGGAGATCACATTCGGATAAGTGAGATCAATTTCTCTTAAGCTCAAACAAAAACGATTATCCTTATCCAGACACTACCACAGAACGGGTAGGGGAAACGTCTCATCCTTACTCCTATGGTATCTAGAAGTGTTTTTAATTTTCCCAGACACCATAGCTCGGGACTCTGGGTTGGACATTGGAGGTGTGGGTATTGTCAATGGAGTTCCGATCAACTATAGGGAGGCCGAAGGATGATGATAAATATAATATAAAATAAATGGAGCGTCTATTTCAAATACGGAGTAGCCACCATAATAACGTTTGAAATAGCACAAAATATATAAGATGGTCGATTAATAATGTCACAGGTGTTATAAAATACGTTTAGTACCTATGAAATATGTAAAATCTGAAATAAGTAATTTTTCTCTTCAAAAATTTGTGATAATTTTTCTTTTTTCCAACATTGAACATTTTCCAACATTCTCTGCTCATTTCCATTTGAATCTTGATGAAAGCTACAAGTTTACTTTCGATCCAACTTTGGAAATTGTTACCATTGTTCCATTACCAGAATTACTGTTTGCATATTAATGATTAATGTTGTCGCATTCATTCGTTTTACCATAAAAATCAGGACGATATTCGCGCCAAAAGAATAGAATTGTCACGCGCAGTAAATGAAGCTGTATAAATAATGTAAAGTAGAGAACAATGGCGTGAAAATACAGCGTCGTGTTTTAATTAACAATGGGAAGGTTTCTTTTTATCAATGCAATATGAGTAAAATAGCCTTTATAGAAGAGTAAATCCGTAAAACGTTACTGATATATTTGGTCTCAATGAACGTGTAAGAAGAAACTGAATTGTCTTGAATTCTTGGCTATGACAGTCTTTGATTTCATTGATGAATACGATTCAGACATCAGTTGTTGTTTTTACATGACTCTTTTCCACATTAATAACTCAATACTATAATAATGGTAATAATAATAATAATAATAATAATAATAATAATAATAATAATAATAATAATAATAAGCTGCAACATCTATTACATATGAAAGAGACAAATTCTACCTACCATTCAATTGACAAGGATGGAAAGAAAAAAATCATATATATATATATATATATATATATATATATATATATATATATATATATATATGTGTGTGTGTGTGTATGTGTGTGTGTGTGTGTGATATAAATTAGAAGGATTTGAGAAAATTATAAGTCTAGAAGAAACCTCAATAGAATGCCGAAAGCAGTGAACTCGATGAATTACTTAATTATATATATATATATATATATATATATATATATATATATATATATATATATATATATAAATGTATGTATGTATGTATGTGTGTATGTGTGTGTGTGTTCCATTGAATTATCTATATAATAAAGGCGAATGTCAGTGTGTCATACTTTTTCAATTTTACTCGTAGAGGACATAGTCTAACATATATCATTTTGAAATAAGAGCAACTTCTTCAGCAAATTAAAAACATTCAGGGCCAAATCTGAACCCACAATTCTGATTCCCAAGTTTTCATTACTCCAATTGTTTGCTGTGATCTTTTTGTACGATAAAAATTTTTATAGCTTGGAGATAAATTTGGGAATAATCGAAATTAATTGCGAAAGTCACCGATGAAATAAAAATAATTGTTGGTGCGGAAAGTAAAGACCTACGTACATCAAGTTATCCTTAAATTAAGTGGAGACAGAAGAGCTGTCGTTGAACTCTTAGACGCTAAGCTTAAATACTAATGAAATACATGGATCAATTTTGAGTTCTTCTGTACGTTATTGCTATCTATTGCATCTACTCCTCCCTATGTATTGTGATGAAGGCCCAATCAAGAACCCTCCAGAGTAGCTAGCTTGAGTGTCATACGCTTTTCAGCTATTATAGACATATTATTTATTTTTATACTGTTCCTTTCCAATTTCTTGAGGTTAAGATGAAGTTCATCAAGGAAAACGTCGTAGTTTTTCCTTACAAATAATTTTGATCTTTTCCAGATCATCTTCAGTGGTAAATTACAAAGAAAACTCATTGTAACTTCGATAAAACCTGCATTTCGTTGTGATGGTGATTATAAAAGACACGCGCGAAAATTAATCTATCCGTTGTAATTATGAAATTTTAAGCAAAATAAGTGTTTCAATATAAGGGAGTTAAACGGAAATTGGTAGAAACGCAAAATGGTATTAAATGTTTGTTATATGCACTTCAATATGTTGCTGCTAGAGTTGAAATAAATTTTGTTGAGTCTTGGTTTGTTTCTTTTTATATGGAAGGCCACGAAAATTTGAAATTTCATAGTGTAATAATGTAGTTGTCAACAAGTATTTTCCTGTATTTTAAAGTTGGGCAGGAATGTGTTTTTAGTTGTTATCCAATAAATGAAGTGTAAGAAATCTTGATAATGTTGTGATCGTCAAACCAACATATTTAATTAATTCAAATTCAAACTTCAACTTTTCGAGGCTATCTAAAATATGTAGGATAGAAAACTGTTGATCCTGAACTCGATGAGGTAAAGATTGTAGTGACCGGGGAAGCATACTCTTCCGGTGTTTGTTCCAAAATCCACTGGACCTTGAGTACAATCTGTCTAAATGGAACATTCCTCTTACCAATTGTATTCAAATGGAACGAGGATGGTCCGTTCCCGTGTATAAAGAATAGTTAGTCACAGCTGGAAACGTTGAAATCGATGGAATTCATGAATGTAAGTCGTCAGAAAATTTTGCATGAAAATAGCAATTCATCACTTCCAAGGCTCAATGTCAAGTGTTTGTAGGGCAAAAGATAATTCATCACCTCCAAGGCTCAGCGGGAGAAAGGGATGTAGGACAAAAGATAATTCATAACCTCCAAGGCTCAGCAGGAGAAAGGGATGTAGAATAAAAGATAATTCATCACCTCCAAGGCTCAGCGGCAGAAAGGGACGTAGGACAAAAGATAATTCATAACCTCCAAGGCTCAGCAGGAGAAAGGGATGTAGAATAAAAGATAATTCATCACCTCCAAGGCTCAGCGGCAGAAAGGGACGTAGGACAAAAGATAATTCTTAACCTCCAAGGCTCAGCGGGAGAAAGGGATGTAGAATAAAAGATAATTCATCACCTCCAAGGCTCAGCGGCAGAAAGGGACGTAGGACAAAAGATAATTCATCACCTCCAAGGCTCAGCGGCAGAAAGGGACGTAGGACAAAAGATAATTCATCACCTCCAAGGCTCAGCGGGAGAAAGGGATGTAGGACAAAAGATAATTCATCACCTCCAAGGCTCAGCGGGAGAAAGGGATGTAGGACAAAAGATAATTCATCACCTCCAAGGCTCATCGCGAGAAAGGGATGTAGGACAAAAGATAATTCATCACCTCCAATGCTCAGCGGGAAAAGGGATTGTTTAGTGCAAGATAATTCATCACCTCCAATATTTAGTGTGAAAAGAGTTTGTAAAGGGGAAGATAATTCATCACCTCCAAGACTTAGTAGGAAAAAGATTTGTAGGGCGGAAGTTAATGACCTCCAAGGCTCTGTGGGAGAAAATGTAAGGCAGAAGATAATTCATCAACTCCAAGGTTCAGTGGTAAAATGGTTTGAAGGTCGAAGATAATTCATCATTTCCAAGGCTCAGTGTAAGAAGGGTTTTTAAGGCGGAAGATAATTGATTACCTGCAAGGCTAAATGGGAGAAGGATTTGTAGAGTTGAAGATAATTCTTCACCGTCAAGGTTCAGTATGAGAAAGGTTTGTAAGGCGGAAGATAATTCATTACCTACAAGGCTCAATGGGAGAAGTGTTTGTAAGGCGGAAGATAACTGATCACCTCCAAGGTTTAGTGGGAAAAGGGTTTGTTTGGTGGAAGATAATTCGTCACATCTAAGGCTCAGTGGTAGAAAGGTTTTTTTAGGACACAAAATAATTCATAACCTCCAAGGTTCAGTGTGAGAAGGGTTTGTACGGCGGAAGATAATTCATCACCTCCAAGGTTCAATGGGAGATGGGTTTGTACGGCGGAAGATAATTCTTCACCTCCAAGTCTTAGTGGGAGAATCGTTTGTAGGGTGGAAGATAATTCATCACCTCCAAGGCAGCGTAAACGCGCCATTGAACTCTGTCAAGGCTATAAATTGGGATATGTCCTGATCCAGCAATTCAGATATTCACCGCACATGTCTGACATCGTATACAGAGTGATACCAGCAGGGTCGATGCACGGGTCACGTGCCGACTTTCCGAATATATGATACCCCATCGAATTTATGTCTTAATTTTCATAAGCTAGTATTCATATAAAATACCAATTTTGTTGTATCCTAATTATATACAATAATGGATCATATGCAATATAGTTGAACTATTCAACTAGAAAAACTGAAAATAAATACAATGTATCTAAATACAAATTGGAGGCATATCATAATAGATCATTGTGGAGGCACAATGGATAGCGGCTTGGATTGAGGAATCGGAGAGCCGAGTTCGAATTCCAGTCGAATCCATTACATTCACTTACGTGCTAATACCATTCGGAAAGTTATGAATCCTCTTCTTCTCCCTCCAGCTATGGGTAAATAGCAGGACAGAATGGGTTCTATAGTTTGGATGGCAACTGGTCTAGGAGAAGGAAAACTCTGAATTCCAAACCTGCGAAGGGTCGTTTGGGGGCCTTGTGCACCAGGTCTCTGTAATCGGCCCTTCAAAAAATGTGGATGGTCTTGCACGAAACCTTCATCACTATAATCAAATCTCATGTGCTATACATGCGGGTTTGGGGACCGCTTGGGAATTCCAAATTCCCATGAAACTCCAATATTGGAGCCGGTTCAACCCACCCCGGGTGAATGCCGTTAGAGATAATAGATCATACCGTTTAAAATAAAGCAACGATGTTTTAAGGCAATTCGTAACATGAACTTAAGGTTTTTCTTGTTAAAATGTTGAATAATTTTAAAACATTCAACATTATGGATAAAAAAATATTAAGTTTAATGTAGAGTTTTTTCGAGTCTTAGCATGTTCAAAACAAATTCATGTATTTGGACAAAAATATAAAAAGTGCTCGGATTGACGTCAAAATCCGTGGAAGTTTTTCATCCTTTGATAATAGTGCTTAGTTTAATTTCTAACGTATATAAATGTAAGTAGAAAAAGGCGAATGTTGATAATATAGCGAGGGTCACAAAGGACTGCCGGTGGATCCCAGTCAGACTTGTATCTCCCCTGTCGGGAGTTCTGGGTAGTACACACCGGCCCTGGATGCCAAATATTCACATAATTTCATAAATACAATGTCCCAGATATTTGGCATCCATTAACATACCCCGTTCAAAGTGTAATAGATCGCGCCACGTTTTCAAGAGTAATCTATCATGTCTACCCACTAAGTCATCAGACATCAGAGGTCAACTGATATAGGTTTGGTTTGGTTTATTTTGTTTTACGGTATATCAACCTCAATGAGTTATTTAATGCCGACAAGATTTTTATTGCTAATAATAATTTTTTTTTCAAAAATGTATTGCTGGTAATAATTTTTTTTCCAAAAATGTATTGCGACCCATTTTTTTTTGGTGGGGGGTAGCTATTTGCCCAGAGCTGGGATCCTGACAGGTGCTACCACCCCGAGTCAATTCGGACTTGGCAACACCAGTAATTAAGAGGTGGTTCCACACTTCTCAAAACCTTCTGATCAAAAGCCTTACTGTCGACTGATATAGGTTTGAACGTTTTGCGCCACGTACCGTTACCTTAACAAACTCTTATTCCATGAGTTTTGGCACGTCAGTGTATATTTGTATATAATATAAGCACTACTCTTTTAATAAGTAGTGCTTCAGTTTACGTGATTAAAACTGAAATTTATCCGCATGCTTTTGTATTATTTGAGAATTAAAAAAATCATGTTTCAAAACGCTTCTTTCAGGATTCTGTGTAATTTAATCATGTTTCATTTTGTCTGTTCAAGAAATTATTTCAACATAGCTTTTATTTATGCGTTTTCGCATTATTGAGATCATTCAATGTTTTTAATATTGCCTGCTGAAAGAAATATTTAAAATTGAAGTATTGATTTAAAATCCATTTCTGTTTTAAAAACAATGAATATATTTTTGTACTCACAATTTTAATGATACTTTTCTATTTTGCGAAATGAGAAATTTCTTTAGAAATTTAACGAAGTTCTTCAGAGATTCTCTTTTTTGTTTTCAGGCAATCAAACAATAAAGAAAATGTTTATATTGATTTTATCAGCTCAATTTTACAGTGAAACATATCCTAAAAAAATAATGACGTACAATGACCTGCAAATTCTCTGTCCATTCGGCATGCGAAATAATGGTCCTGTTTTTTTTTCAAGTGCTATCTATTTTCTTTCATATTTCCTTTGCAAAATTAACAAGACTCTTCCTTACTGATCGAGATCATCAAAGTTTAATAGTAACAGGACGTCATCTATCTCCATTCTTCTTTTTCCGTTGTTCATAATTTGGTCTCCAGGCGGGAAAATATAAGCAGATGTGCCTAGTTCTCCAGCGAGAAAATTGATGCAGATGTGCATAGTCTCTGGAGATTGCAATTCTGGAATAGCACACTGACACCGTATAAAGCGGAAAATTTATAGGTCGATTTGACGCCTGTTGCAGCACAGGCCGCAGAGAATTTTACCTCGACGTGTGAAGGTGAACTAACGTCAAACCCGACCAACTGGAGAGGTGAATAAAACCCCCAAAAGGACATTTTTAATTAAATTAACCCAATTCACACAATTAAAGGAATAGTAAAGAATAAACTAAAATAATGGGATAGACGCATATCCCTAATTAAATTTCTTGTTGCGGCACCGTTTTTCCAATTCGTTTCAGCTTTATTAGTTTAGTGACGGTGAGGACATGGCGTCATGTTGATGCATGTTCCCTATCAAGACTCCAATGTTTTGTAGGAAATGGAGACAGGAAACAAACACCTTCTGAAAAGCAATTACAGCTCTGAACCTACCAGCCGACAGTTGTTAATTTCTAGGTCTTAGCTTCGTACATATGCCCAACCCACAAAAAGAGAGAGGGTGCGTGGACTCGACGTCAACTGCTCGCCAATTTTGAGCATGACTACCAGTTTCCATTGATTCTCTACACACACGCGCACAAACACACACACACGTATATATGCATACATATATATATTATTTTATTATAAGATATAACAAAACCATGTTGGGATCGCTACACAATAGCTCTCGTGTTTGGGCACTACGTAATACCTCTACAGCCGATACTAAGTGACTGTTGATTAAATAATTTTTCTTTTTTAGTTCATCAGTTCTTTCTCTCATTTATATCTACCTCTTTCTCTCTCTTTCTCCCTCTTTCTCTCTCAAATATATATATATATATATATATATATATATATATATATATATATATATTCGAATACTGTTGCCATATCTGGTCTTGTGCTCGTTTTGTACATCTCGAGATTCTTGAAAAAATTCAAAGAACTATCACTAATGTATACGATTCTGACCAAGAATTTCGACATCAGTCACTTTCTCACCGCATGGTTTTACTCTGTCTATTCTACAAATATTTTTACGGCAACTGTTCGGACAAACTTTTTTTTTCCATGGGGATCCGACTTCATGAATTTAAGCGTGCTACTAGATTCGTATCTAGGTCCCAAAGTTTTACTATTGAAATAACTAAATGCAACCGCCACTTCTACTCCAACAGTTTCTTTGTCTGCACTCCCCCTTCCATTTACTTGCTTCCCTGATAACTAAAATCTTCCAACGTCAGTCGCCATCTTTTACCTTCTTTAAACCTGTACATTTTCTATCCTTCACTCAGTCCTGCCTATTTTCAGTTTTCACATTTTCTTTCACTTCCTGTAAGCCCCTGCGTTCTAGTGGCATTGTTGCCTTGTTTGGGGTGAAATGATTTAAATATATATGTATATGATTGTATCTGGGCTATAAAGCCCACGCGATAATTTTCAGCCAGGTGATTTTGACTGACGTCCGGCCCATTGCCAGGTCAGACACTGATGCTTATTGGGTGAGGAAAGGAAAAGCGTTCACAGCGAGCGAGTCAATTAAGTAACGCAATGTCATTTTCAGTCGGATACGTTAAATATCTTTGTGGTTTTTATAAATCTTGTAAAATATGAAGGTAGATTCTCATTATTTTCATTGCCTGTTCACAAGTATCTCTTTCAATGGCATCTTCAATCGAATGCGACGTTTGTCTGACATGCTGGCAGCCTGGAGTCTTTCAGCTTGTCAAGACTGGAATTCGAGCTTTTACTGCTTTTTACTGATTGAATGGCTTTTGTGTGTGCCTTTTTACAAGAACAAAACAGATCGTAAAGAATGTTTTAAGAAAAATGTTTCTAAATCTTTTTATTGATTACAAAACCTTCGTTTGAAGTCATGTTTTAAGTGAACAACTGCTATTAATCAGTGTTGGGAATTTAGTCGTTGGAATTGGTAGTAAATCCTTTGTTTATAATCTTATTTACACTCGGGGCTTTTGATTAGCAAAATATTTCATTATTTTTAGAGTTGATGACAATATTCCGCAATATATTAGATCCCATATATAACGATAAATATAGTTAATCTCTATGTCTAAGCCATTTTGTCCATATTTGTTCTGGCAGTCCCGCTAGTCAGACACATAATATAAAAAGGTACTTAGGTCTAGTGTAATGGTTTGCAAACTTGTCTCGTTAGATCAGTTCGATCTCCACTGGGTGCTCCATACATTCGGCCTTGTGCCACATTTAAATTACTTAGAAAACGACGGTTAACCAGCTTGTATCACTAGAAAAACTACGACTGAATAGTGAGTTCGATCCTCACTGGGTGCCCATACTTTCAGCCCTGTGACACATCTAAATTACGCTTAGAAAATCACGATAAGTAAAAGTATAGATTTAAAATGTATTATATTTGTGGGCGAAGAATAGAGCATGGGTTAATATATACATATATATTATTCCTTGAGGAACATAGCGCTGCAACATATTGTTGCTGTTTCTGTAACGAACCAGTTTTTAAGGGAGAAGATTGTTAGCCTACTGCACAACCCTCAACCTGGAGGATCACGTTTTGAATTCAGAGTTGTTCTCACTCAAGTATATAGAACCCGGAGGATAAGAAGAGGATTCATATATTTCTTAAGGTTATTAGCACGTAAGTGAATGTAATGGAATCGACTGGAATTCGAACTCGGCTCCGAACCGCTAGCCATTACTCCAACGTGTCTAACATAGACAGTGTGAAAATATGAAGCAACACATTATGGCGGCTGTCATGCCTTCAGACTATATGTCACTCATCCTTTCCCGGACTGTATATGCCTCTGGGGGTTAATGGTAATTTTAAGAAGGAAGCATTCTGGGGTTACTACTGCTGTCTGTTTTCATCAGGAAAATGGGTTTCTCAAGTCCAGTAGCTGTTATAACTCTTTCTAGTATTGATAGGGCTTTCCTTCTTAACCATATATTTTATAAAGTGTAGAATGTCAACATCTTGATTATGCCATTATTTTCTTTTCCAGTAACATGCGTTATGAATTTTATCTATTGCTGCTGTTGAAATTCCTCAAATGATGTGGTTTCTGATATCTGATAGCCTTTTTTGCTTGCGATTCTGTAGCGCCAGTTCACATGGCTCAAAGATGTATGGTCTTTTCAAAAACGCACTGACTTCAATCATTCAACGCCATTTTCAGCCATTGATCAGAGAAAGTCTCTATAAGTGATGGAAAGAGCAAACCGCTGCACCCCCCAGTTCTTTTATTTAGTTTTAATGATTTAGGTAATCTATTGTCATATCTTTTAGTTTGTCAGTTTATTTTAAATATATCTTATGCGACTGGTGTCATCGATTACGCTCATCTGTCTTCTGTAACGCCTAGCCAATCCCCATTGCAGACGCCGATTTAGGCACATTTTTTATTCTGAAATGGAGCTGAGTGGAACTTAATGACCGTTTCTGCGCATTCAAGAGACTTAATAAAGGAAATGTGCTGTCCAACAGGGTTCGAAATTGAATCTTCCATTATAGGAATGGCCGAGCAATCCATACTACGCAAGATTGGGCGGTGGTTTCTCCTAAAAATGGGGACATCAACTTTCCTTTATTAAGTCCCTTGGATTCACACTGATTAAGATAAAAAAACAAAAGAAAAGAAAACAAAAAAGAACATCAAATCAAACATGGTTATGCTCAGAATAACGTTCGGAAGAGTAGGATATACTCGACTCTCCCGTCGAATTCGATGTATGAGGGTCAAGCAGATCAGTTCCTAGTAATCCGACAGCCCGACAACAGCACATGAGATTTGATTATAGTGGTGAAGGTTTCGTGCAGAACCATCCACACTTTTTGAAGGGACGAATACAGAGACCTGGTGCACTACGTGCCACAAGGTCCTCGAACGACCCTCCGCAGGTTTTGAATTCAGAGTTTTCCTTCTTCTAGACCAGTTGCCATCCAAGGCTATAGAACCCAGTCTGTCCTGCTATTTACCCATAGTTGGAGGGAGAAGAGGAGGATTCACACTTTTCCTAAGGGTATTAGCACGTAAGTGAATGTAATGGATTCGACTGGAATTTGAACTCGGCTCTCCGATTCCTCAATTGAAGTCGCTATCCATTACTACACCGTGCGTGTGTGTGTGTGTATATATATATATATATATATATATATATATATATATATATATATATATATATATATATATATATATATATATATATATATATATATATATATATTGGCACCTGAAAGAAAAAAATAGGACACCTAAAGTAAAATGGAAAATCATTAACAGGACTAGAACTTGCAAAACTTGGGATGACCCATGCCCTTTGTGCCTCCATGAGAAACTACACATTATTAAGCTTCTAAACAATAAAAACCTATTAAACAACCGGCAAGAATTAACGGTTTTCTGCCGACACAACCGAACTTACGCTCTGAATAACTAGCTAAAAAAACACGCATACAAAAAAATAAATTTTAAAATCCATAGCCCATATACATAGTTTTAATAACCTACAAAAATTGATAACCCTTTATAAAGTCGTCACATAACAAACGTTGCGGCCTTTTCATGTACACAAATCCCTTTCATAAAGAGATATAATAAAACAATAAAATAAAAATAAATAAATAAATCTCCGTAGACGCTCAAGCCAGACTATGCGAAAACTTCCTCCGTCGTAAATTTAGCCACCCCCACCTTACCGTGACCCGGCATCTATGAAAGTAACTCTATACTGATACAAATTATTAACACCCCACCCCTGCCGATTCTAAACAATCCGCCCTTGATGTTACCATGGAAATTTTTGATTTCAATTCTGACCATACTATTAAAACTCGTAAATTTCAGAAATAAGTCATTCCCAAAAAATTTCGCTTGAAGATGGAACAGAGCCTACTTTAACTCAAGTTAATTCAAATATTATTTTGAAGTTTTCGGCTCTTGTTTTGAAACATGAGACCTCTTATGTAGCGAGTTGGAATCATATTTTTAAATAAATAATTATATATATATATATATATATATATATATATATATATATATATATATTAGGTATGTTCATGAGATCGCTAAAAAAAGCGCATAGTCTGATGAAAAAGACGTCAAACTCGACGAAAACAAAATTTTATCGCCAAAATGTTTATGTTACTATTAAGAGTAAAGAACAAAGTAATTTTTAATTATTTTTACAAAATTTTCTGTCTTTATTACAACATTCTAACTTTCCATTGAAAAACTTGTTTCTCGTCATCACCGAAAGTTCCGTAAAAATAACATTGCGAATTTTTTGTCCATTTTTTTCTTATGGCACACATTAATTTTGAAAATCTTGCAAAACTAGAAATAATTGTCAGATTTTAATGAAACTTCCAGAAACTATTCAGGAATGATGGAAATTGTTATAAATATGTTATTTTTTTTAAAAGTCATTATAAAAATATATTTTATATATATATATATATATTACACCCCCATAAATAAATTAATAAAAAACTATAAAAGTTTATGGACGAAGCACGCAGGTCATTATAGTTACAAACACAAGGCTTTGAGGAAAGTAAATCATGTTTTATTTTTTTTTTAAATCCGACCTCGTAAACCTAAATTCAGCTCTGAATTGTAACATACAAAACCCAATAAAACAAAGATACTATTTAATTTTAAATGCTTTTAGTTGCTTTTATTTGTTTTTATCAATATGCATAATATTGTCTGAAGGCAAAAAACTTTTTCGATGGAAAATGAATTTTTAAATGAATTAATTGTTATTTAATAAATTATTTTATTATTTTTACATAAAGTTACTAAAAGTTGTTGAATATTCTAAAATTAATTGTACCGCTGAATCCTGTATATAATGCTTTTTTTAGGGGCCTGTATCTGTCCAGATTATAAATAGCACAAGGGTTTTACAGTCGACGAAACACCATTGAGAGTAATCTTACTGTTCTTTACCCTATGTGAGGGAAAAAAAAGGTTAAATCAAATGTACGGGGGCCCGGAAGAAACATGATACAATAAAAACATCACGTGACTTGATTTGTACGGCAGTGTTATCGGCCTTTACTAACGTGTTAAATAAGTTGTTAACGTAAAGATAAATTGTCACTTATGACCTTCTGTACTATAAATTTCCGCACGTAATATGTCAGTGCGTGATGAAAAACAGGCACTTGTCATTTGTCACTCAACACCGCAGTTCAGACCGGCTATCTCCCATTTGAAAAAACATGTTTTCATCACAGAAAATAAGCAATCTTTGTTTTAAAATATATTAAATAAACTTTATAATTTCTAATTTTTTAAAAATTATTTAAAAAAACATCATAATTGATTTTTTAAATAAATTTTAAACGGCAACATTCACTTTTGTAAACAAAAGTTAAAAAAACGGGAGATTATCGATTTTCTGTCAATTTTTCCAATTCAAAAAAATTGAAGATATTTAACGACAATTTTGGACGTGCTAGAAATTATTAAAAAATCTAAAAAAATATTCAAAAAATACTTTGATCATTCCTCTTGATAATAACATTAACATTTAGACGATAAAAAATTATTTTAATCAAGTTTAAGGCCTTTTTTATGCATGGTATGCTATTTTTTTAGCGATCTCATGAACATATATATATATATGGAGAAATATAGTCTTAAGGTGCGCTATATTTATGGGATAAAGTGATCAATATCAGATATAGAGCGTGTGTAAATATAAAAGTGAACATTGAAGTCAAACTGTTTCATGCTAGACGCAATCGTCATATATATATATATATATATATATATATATATATATATATATGTGTGTGTGCGTGTGTGTTTGGTGGAATAATCTAGATATATTATGTCTATTTATTTTATTTTAATCCTCTCAAATACACAACTCAATTTCTTAGTCCTGTTACAAACCTGATTAAGAAAGACGCTGTAGTTTTAGTTACTTTGTACTCGGGAAAATAAAAGAAATAACCAAAACTACGGCGTCTTTCTTACTCAGTTTTGTAACAACACTAAGAAATTGATCCGAGAGTTTGAGTAGATTAAAATAAAAATAGACATATGTCTAGATTATTCAACCAAACATGTTTCAATGAAGATATGTTACCCAATATATATATATATATATATATATATATATATATATATATATATATATTATGTGTATCTGTAAGAGTGTAATTTCCTTTGCGTGCATGTCAAACTTCAAAACTTTCAACTTGGTTGTAGGATTCTAATTCAATTTGTTTTGGTTTCCTGCAATCTTGTCTAGTTCTCCACTGTTATTAGCTTTTGACATCTTCATGTTTTCCACTGTTTAGTTCAGCTTCTTATCACGACAGAGCATTTCAATAACCATTTAGTTAAGGTTAAATGTAAATTGACTGTTTTTTTATAGGCAATCAGTCGCTCATTTAAGACGCACTCTATTTTGGCTTGATAAATAAAAAATAAAATAAAATAAGAATAAATTAGAAATAAAATAATTCAATTTTTCTCTGGTTTTGGCGGGCTTCTTTTTTAAAGAATCATACATAAAAGTGTCTCTACTGAAATTACTCTTGAGAAAATTGTGATACTGCAAAATTATGAACACTATTAAATTATCAGGTCATCCCATAAGTTCTGTCCGAATTTTGAATAAAGAAAACAAGTGACCAAATGTTACATTTAATTACAGATTCAATAAACAATGTATTTTCCCTGATATTCTATGACTTCATTCCATCTATTAACAAGCTTACTAATTCCATTACTGTAAAATTCTTTTGGCTTTGATTCGAAGAACTCCCAAATGTCAGTTTTAATCTCTTCCTGTGTTACAAAAGCTGTTTCTTCCAAATGATTCTGTAATCTACGAAACAAATGGTAGTCTGAAGGAGCAAGATCGGGAGAATAAGGTGGATGAGGAATTTTCTCCCAACCAAGTTCTTCGATCTTTTGTGACGTGATTCTTGCTGTGTGGGGTCGCGCATTGTCCTGATGAAACATCACCTCTTTTCGATTCACTAGAGCAGGTCTTTTTTTCCCTCAAAGCTTGGTTCAAACGCTCTAATTGCTGACAGTATATTTGAGCATTAATTGTTGCATTAGGTGGTAAGAATTCAAAGTGGATTATTCCTTGGCAATCAAACCAGATTGAAAGAAGAAACTTTTGCCCATGAAGTTCCCTTCTCGGCTGTGGCTGGGGTCCTTCCCCTTTACCAAGCCATTGTCTACGACGCTTAACATTTCGATAGAAGATTAATTTTTCGTCGCCAGTCACAAGTCTATCCAAAAAAGGTCAAACAAGTTGGCGAGAATGGAGAGAAGAGATTCTCGAACTCGGGATTTGAGGTTGTTTTCAGACAATTCATGAGGCACCCATTTTCCAAGTTTAGGAACTTTTCCAATTTGTTGAAGATGACGATGAACAGTTGTATGGTTTGAACTGAGAACCACTGCCAATTCCTTAACTGATAAAGCAGGATTTTCTTCAAGGGCTGCTTCAAGAAGCTTTTCATCAAACTCAACTGGACATCCGGTTCGATCTTCATCTTCAAGGGTGAAATCTCCACCTCTGAATTTTTTTGCAAACCATCTTCTGCAAGTTCTTTCATTCACCCATTCCTCTCCATAAACTGAGTGAATGTTTCTAGCCGCTTCGGCTGCTGAGTTTCCTTTCTTGAACTCATAAAGCATTATGTGCCTCAAATGATTCTTGGGTACTTCCGTGTTAGCAGGGTTTTAATCAAACAAAATTTAATTTTATTGTTCTCTGAAATAAAATTTGATCAGTTTAAATGCATCTAAACATAAAAATAATGTTCAGCTCCATAAGACATTATAAAATACTCTTTAAATTTCGATCATTTTAAAAAAGGTAAAATTTGGACAGAACTTATGGGATGACCTGATATTTACACTCTGAATATCTTCCTTATCTCTGTTGTTATCATCACAACGATTCATCTTTTAGGCCCTCTGGCCTTTATCACGTAATTCTAGATCTGGGTAAGCTTCAGGGAATTTAGAACTGAACCCCTTATTTAAATAACGGAGATACATTGTTCTCGTTCCGCTAATCATGTCTAGAGACATCTTATCTAGTTGTGATCTATTCTGATGTTATGTTATTCTGTTCGTCCCTGTTTCTAAGTCTGCACTAGCTGGCTTAAAGATTGGACTCTCAACTATTATGCTACCAAATTCACGAACCAAGATTAACCCTTTGAATCCAGACCACCGCTTTACCCATGGTAGAGAAAAATGACGTAATGCCGAGCCACCGGTTAAACGGCGGTAGAGAAAAATGACTTAATGCCCAGCTACCAGTTGAACGGTGGGTAAACACTTGTGACTATTTTTATATCTACAGTAAAGCATTACATACCAATTATTTGTGAATTTTGACTCAGGAGCTCAGGAAGAAGGGTTAAAATTGTCCAGGAGTGCGGGGCTCAAAGGATTAATGTAACAAACTTTGAAAACGTTAGAAAATTTCTCTTAATATTACTTCAACGATCTTCCAGAGTGTTCATAAATTTTCTGATTTTGTGTACCATTGTCCTTTTCGTTTCTATTTTCCTTTAGACTTCATTGCTTATATTCTCAGTCTATGATATTCTCAGCATCCTTCTCTATATTGATTAACCCTTTAAGCCGTGATCAGGTGGTAGAGAAAAATGACGTAATGCCTAACCACCGGTTGAACGGTGAGTAAACACTCGCGTCGTGCTTTGCTATTGGTTGTCTTATTTTGAAGAGCCAATCAGAAAATCCGTAATGTTCTGATGCAATCGAACGTTATACCAACACCAATATTTTTATATCTACCGTGAAACATTGCATACCAATTATTTGCGAATTTTGACTCAGGAACTCAGGCAGAAGGGTTAGAATTGTTCAGGAACGCAGGGTCTCGAAGGGTTAAGGATATTGACAATGATAAACTAAATGAAATGCTCCGAGACATGTTTAGCTGAACGATAAGAACCTACTCCCGTAAACGAAATAAAGGGTTTAGTTCTTGATTCCCTGAAGGTTACCTTGATCGAAAAGCACCTGATGAAGGCCGAGCAGTACAAAGTTCGAAACCTTTTGATAATAATACAAAGATGAGAACAATAGTTCGAGTGTAATTAATGTAAATAACATTAACTCTTCATCTCAGATATTCTGACCAATATTATTACCTTTAGAGTATTTTGTAGGTTATTTCTTAATTTTGAAAGAAGCTCTAAAGTGTATTGAATATGTAATATGATGTATCAAAGAATCTTTAAAAAATAATTCTTTTACAAACAACTCAGAATTGAGTAAATCTTAAGCAACTTCACTAATAAGGTTAGTGTGACTAAAACAACCAAAAAACAAAACAAAAACAAAAAAAAAAAGAAGCGATATATATAAGCTCTGATTTAATAATAAAAACAGAAGAATTACAATATGAGCACTGGGAAAAAATGTTTGCTGACACATTATGTTTATAAGTCCCAAAAATTCATACACAGATGTCCTCAAGGACACATAGTCCAATGGATAAGACCAAAAAAAAAAAAAAAAAAAAAATAAATAAATTGAAAACAAATTGAAAAAGTTTTAATGAATACGTTATTTTATAGAAAATTCAGTAAATCTACATTCCTCACTGTTCGACCTTGAGAGAATTTCAAAGCATTTACACAGCCATGTAGTTGATGAATCATTCTCTATCCTGCAAAAGTTATCCCACAGACGAAATATTACTATTACTATGGCAGATGTTCAGACGACTTACATTCATTACTTCCACCAGTTCAGACCTTCACAGCTATATGGCCTGACTTGTTTTCACGGTTACAAACTATCCCCATTCTCTTCATGTTCCTTTGATGAGGAGCAAGTTCCATTCAGACAGCTTCTTCCCCAGAACGGTTACTTAAAAAGCAAGCAAGGCGATAATGCAACTAAAACTTCACAGTTTATTGAGAATAAAAGAGAATGAGAAGACTTTAGTGAAGGACAATAAAAGAACAGGACCAGGAAAACAAAAAGTCAGAATTGATGTTGAATTTAAAATTCTGTAGATCAGAAGTGGCAGGAAAGCAAGAGAGTTCAATAGTCGAGAAGTGCCAGAGAATGAATTATTAAAATAAAACTTACGGTTACATTTACCTATTTTAAACGTAAAACCTAGTTTCCAATCTAGTAGTACACTTAAAACCATATGGTAGAGGTACCAGAAATCATTAAAATAATTGTCATGAAAATAATTTGTTGTAATGGAATGTCCCACACTCCCTATCGCCTCTATGTACTGACAATATCACTAGCTATATATAGTGAGCATAGGATATACCTGGGGGCTTGCTTCGGCAATTTGGGGCTTGTTTCAACAATTAGTTGGAGATTCGTCTCCAGCTTCGGGCGGAAAGGAACCCAGACGAGGCTATGCGAAGGGTAGAATCTCTTCTGGGGTGGTAGACAGCTACTCGACCCCGTGTATACAGGGTCTACGGGGAATTTTTGCCCGATCCTACGGGCTCGATCACCCCACGTTAAATTCGGCTTTGTGCCACATCTGACCGCGTAGGGCGGTTGGCAAATATCCTTGCTTCGGCAATTAGTTGGAGATTCTTCTCCAGCTGTGCTAGTCAAACTCTCAGCCTTCGGGCAGAGATGAACCTAGACGAGGCTATGCCGAAGGGCAGAGTCTCGTCTGGGGTGGTATACAGCTACCAGATCCCGTGTATACTGGGTCTACGGGAAATTTTTCCCCGAGCCTACGGGCTCGGTTTTGCCCCGTATTATAAACACGGCCCTGTGCCACATCCTGCCTTGCGGGGAGTTAAGGCAAATAACTTTGTTTCACTAATTCGTCTAGATCGAGATTCGTCTACAGCTGTGCTGGTCAAACTCTCCTCCTCCGGGCAGAGAGGATCCCCAGGAGGCTATGTCGAAGGACAGAGTCTCGTCTCTGGAAACAGCTACCCGACATTTTTTTATACGGGGAATTTTTGGCCGAGCATACGGGCTCGGATACCCCACATTAAATTCGGTCTTGTCCCACGTCTGATCGCGTGAGGTGGTTGGTAGATATTCTTACTTCGGGAATTACTAGGCTACCACCCAAGTCTTTCCGTAGTGTATTCTCTGGTACAATAAACCGCTCTTGTTTCATCTACGTGCGAGTTGCTGTTCATTCGAGTACCACCTTTGTCTGTTTGTAACCTCTTTTAGGATACAACATATTTATAGAAAAGGAAGGCACGTTACAGCGCTGGGAAAGTGACTGAAGTCGAGATGTCAGGTCAGGACCGATAACATTATAGAACTTTCTTTGGATTCTGTCAAGAATTTCGAGATACAGAGCAGGAGCAGCAGACCTGATATGCCAGCAATATTCAATGCACAGATTTTGTGGAACAAACTCCCGAGTCGATACTTCACTGGTAACTACAATCTTAGTCAATTTATGTTAAGGTTCAACCGATATATAGTCTACACGCCCCCATAATATGTATTACTTTTTTTGTTGTCTTGGGGCATTTTTTGAGTGAATTCTTGCGCAAAAATAGAGCAACCCGAGTATTATTCATAATGCTAAGATGCATACGAATTTCGCCCGTCTTCATTACTGCCAATGGATATAGTAGTTATTGACTGAAAGAAAAGACTGATAGAAGAAATGGGCGCAAAAATATTAGATATATATCTTTGATCGGAGAATTAGGATTTATATTACATAATTATATAATATAATTATATATATATTATATTATATATCATATATTGATTGGAGAATTAGTGTGCAAATAAAAACAGCAGTTGCGACAAATAATTGAACTCGGACCGCCGATTTAATATTTCTGAGAAAAAAATCGACAGCCTCCTTTCGAGTATCTACATCAGCTCGAGGACTGCTGCGCCCAGTTAATGGAAACTGCAAAGTTTTGAGATCAAGCACTGTTATTATTCATTATTCAGTCCCACTCTTTATCAACTACGTTTCGGTCGATAAGTTCTCCATCCTTTGTTAGATAATAAATCTCATTCGGTGAACTGAGGTTTATCCATTATCTAAGGCACAATGTTTGAAAGAAGTGATAAAAAAATGAAGACCCTACTTTAAATAATCGATAGCGAGACCTTAATGTTATGTGTAGGTTAGGTTGGTCAATTTAACGACATATCAACTGTTATTTATTTAATGTTGAATATGTGTTATATGAGAATCACAATAAATTAATAGAAAGGTAGACACATCTTTGATTTACACTAGTCAAACTGTGGATACAGATTTGGTTCACGCTCGAGACTGCCAGTCTTAACCCTTTGAGACCTGCGTTACTGAACAAAAGTTAACCCTTCTACCTGAGCTCCTGAGTCAAAATTCGCAAATAATTGCTATGCAATGTTTCACAGTAGATATAAAAATAGTTACAAGTGTTTATCCACCGTTCAACCGGTAACTGGGCATTAAGTCATTTTTCTCTACCACCGGTAAAGCGGTGGTCAGGGCTCAAAGGGTTAACCCGGGGGGTGGTCCCTTTTGGGAGTGGTTCTACACTTCTCCATGAATATAATCTGTATGAAACAGACACCGAAAATATTTTCCTTTTTTTTAACCCACGATTGCTCCAAACTTCGGGTGGGTAGGGAGCTGAGAGCAGAATAAAATTTTCATTCTTCTACTTCATAATCCTTTCAGTGGGTTTTCAGATAATTTAGCGGTGCCCATATTCTCTCCAACCTCTTGAACGACAGCTGAAGATCACGGTATATGGTGTATGTCACCCTCGGTCCGTACACTTGGCCCTCAGATTTTGCAATCGGACAGGTCCTTCACCTAGACAAGTTGTCATCCAGGGCTATAGAACCCGGTCTGTTCTGCTATTTACCCATAGCTGGGGGAATGTGAATGTAATGAACTCGAATGAAATTTGAACTCGGCTCTCCGATTCTTCAATCTGAGCCACTATACATTAATCCACCAAACATCTATATTTACAACATAAAATAAATAAATCAGAATGCATATAAAAATATGATTTTCAAGAATTATTTAATTTCTAAAAATAATATTAGCTAAGTATGGCACAAGGTCATGCAATAAGGATCAAACGATTACAGTAATTGTCCGTGAGTTTACTGTCCTACACTGAAGTCCACATACTGGTATTTATGAAACAGTCCAGTTTAAAGCTATATGTGTTTGGCACTTGCGGTATTATTCTGGAATAGATATTGCTATTGTCTTCATACCAGCATCCGTTATTACAAGCGTGAGAACAAGAATGTTGGACAGATGGATACATAAGCACCATCGCAGAGATGACTTGGTTCAGTCACTCACATATTACTGACAGACTGTAAGGTCCTCGTATCAGTTCATGGATCTGACGGATGTTTCCTACCCATACTGACTCAGAGGAACTAGCGAAATACTGGTGTGAGTAAAAGTTTGGTTTTATCGCAGTTCATTACACATCCTGAAAAAAAAAAAGGAGCTGGGTACCGTAGCAATAATCTACGAGAAAAGATTAATGGTCACTGCTACTTGGCGAGCCGACAACAGAATTATATTTTTAACACTTTTTGATGTTAATTGGTTTGCATATAATCCTCTGGTAAAACTGCTGTTTTTTTTTGTTTTTTTTTAAATTCTAATTTAGATCTAAACATTGTTTGTTGTTCGCCAATTTCTTAGAATTCCCAGTCATGGATAATGAAGTTCTAAGTTCTAAGAGAAATTGTCTCATGCTGTTCTCTGTTTTTTTTTTGTTCTGTAGGAATCAATAAATGCCATATTTTGAATGGGTATGCACTGAGTTAATTAAACCTTTCATATTGCCATTACAACATTTCATAAATAACAATCATTAGCTAATTAGATTAAGTGACTAAATAAAGTCCTTTTTTTCCTTCTTTAAACGTTTTAAAACACGTACACCCTTGTGCAAATTAATTGAAACAAAACGAATAATTCCGATCATATGAAAATATGAAAATAGCGATCATATGAAAATCTTAAGAATAATCAACGTTATCCAAGGCGCGTTATAAGCAACATAATAAAAACATCTTGCGTTGAAAATATTTTCCATGAGCTTGGTTTGCATTAATCGCTTTGATGTGTAACTTTATGGATACGGGAACATATACTTTACTGCATTTCTATACGTGATACGTGAATTAAACGTCAAGTTCTGTTTTCTGAAACAAAAGCTATGAAAAGTAGGTAGTCTATAATAAAAAGCTCAAAGTGATTGATATTGCGTCCCAGGAGCCGATGGTATTATCCAAGGTGCCTGTAAATGCTTGGGAGGTCAAAAGGCGGTCGATAAATGCCTGGAGGTCAAGTGGTCGACAAATGCTAGAGAGTCAAAAGGAGTCGATAAACACCGAGGAATTGACGAAAATGTTTGAACCAAAAATTGACATTAGTCAGGAAATTATAATAATTGAGAAAATGCGCGTACCTAAATAGTTTCTTACTTCGTTTGGTTTGGAAACAGAAAATGCAGTCACTGTATCTCATTAGCAAGATGAACCGATTGACCTGTGTAGCTAACGATGGTAAATCATTGTTCAAAAGTAAAAGCCTCAGTGACGATTGGAGTAACGTAAATATTCCTACTACATCCGCTAAATTTAGTGCCGCAGTTGTGTTACACCGTTATGCAAATTAATTGCAAAAAATATTAATTCCGTTATTATTGACAATTTTTTTTTGTATTTTTCCAATGAAACTTGATCCAGTGCACATTTTAGTACTTCGTATGTCCATTGCATTCTCGACTGGATATAAATCAGGAGAGTTTCCAGGCCAGTCTATAGTACTTTGATTTGCTCACTGGTAAGGCTAGCCAGTGTATTTGAGCAGTGTTATAATTTTCGTACCCTTCCTTGATATAACGTCCAGTGCAGACAATGGCCGTAGGGCAACTAAGCGACAGTCGAGAAAATAACGTCTGGGCGTAATAAAAATGTGATGTAATCACGGATGACGCAGTATTTTTCAAGGCCAAATAAATTTCATCATACACCCCGAAAACTGATTCATATTACTGCATTTGAGTGCAAATGACCTAATCTGAGGAAGTGGAAATCGATTACATCCTGCCACACCAGTGGGTTTAAATCTGACCGTATGTAGAAAGAAAGGAAACTACAGCAGTTGTTCCAATTAATTTGCACAAGAGTGTACATTTTGGTTTGTGATGTTAAAAGAAAGGCGAACGAAATCAACAACATTTGTGCATAGTTTTAATTTTTTAACACCGTATAGGCAGTGCACTGTGAATTGAAGCAAAGCCTACTACCACTGACCCATGGAACAATTATAACGTCTTAGATATGAAAACCTATTAAGGTAGAAATCCTTCATTTAAACGTGGTATATTTTTACACTATTTACACTTTACAGTCACATTCAGAAGTGATTCAACACTACAGAGACAACTCTTCCGAATAAGACCACATATTTGACGAAGAACTGTGTGTACGCCATCCCACGCAGCTGTGGCAAGAACTATAAAGGAGAAATATACCGACCACTTATGATAAGACTACAGTAAGTCCGTAACATGAAGGGAAATAGAAAAATCAGGTATGATTGATCACATACGGAAAAATAAGGGAGATCACCGCCCTTTATGGGTTGGAGTTATAATAATAAACAGAAAACGTTACTGGAAAATACGAAAACTTAAGGAATCAGCGTATATGCTAGGCTACAAAAATCTCCTAAGTCAGCCAAGCATAGAAATGAATACGGTATGGAAACGAGTAATACAGAGAGCTAGAGAAAAACAACAATAAGAAATGAGGTGAAAAATGATTAAAAAATAATATGAGCTCTGGTTAAAATGTTTACTGAGACATAAGGTTTATAAGTCCGAAAAACTCACTCCCTAGTGGTCAGTGGATAAGCGTTGGTTGATTGATCAAAAAAGTGACATGACCCGATGAGTTGTGAGTTCAATCCCTGACCTCAACGGAGAGAACAAAAAACTTGGTGAGTTATTGTTGTAGAGTAGCTATCACCTCTTCAGCACTCTATTAGATGGCCTTGCTCTTAGTCTTAAATAGCCTAAGGACTTCAACAGTTGATTAATAAGCTGATACTAAGCCGACTGATCTTACTTCGTTTGGCTATACAGCATTTGACCCTCCTCTATTTCTTGTAAGTTGTCTTGTTATTTGTTTTGTTACTTATTGTCTTGTTATTTGCTTTGTTACTTATAAGTTTATAAGAGTTGTATCGCCGAGGTGAATCATTCACCTCGACGATACAACTCTTATAAAGGCGAATTAGCTAAAATTGAGATATCCAAAGGTACGGTACGTAGAATTAAAACAATCTACCACCGTGGACTAAATAAAGATTTCGAATTTTCAACAAGTCTTACTTGAAGAAGGCCGGAGCATACAAAAGCCGAAACGTCGAGAATAAGACAGTAAAAATGAGGAAAACAGTCCGAACAATGTAAATAGTGTAAATAGTTACAATACCTCATCTCAGAAATATAGACACACATTTTAATTTATAAAAAAAAAAAAAAAATTATGGAATCGACAACTCCTCATAGAGTAGTAAAAGAAAGCGAGAAGAAAGGACTAAACGTCATTTGTAAGAGGAGCGAATATATAATTGTCAGGAAAAGAACAGCCCATGATGCGAAATCCGCATTGGAGACATCAAAATCAACCAAGTGCGAAAATCTAAAAGTCTAGGTAGTGTCTTAACCAAGGACAAATGTTACAAAATGCGGGTGCTGGGTCAGGATGGTCAGCTATTGATCAGAATACCTCGTGGGCGTACGATTCTGAGAGTGATGTCTGGGCTTTTGTCTAAGTTTTGAATAGAGCCGAAAGAATTCTGAAGTGTCGATACGCTTTCCACACTCGAATTCGATATACAGGCTAAGGCCACACGTGGCGAGATGCTAAGGCAACGAGTGGGCATGCATTCCCCTGGAGTTTTTTTTTGCCCCGGGTTTCCTTCTTGAATTGAGACCATCGCGTCTCTCGCACTGGTATAATAAATCGATTAAGAAAAAGAAACCGTCTTTCTTTGACGTCATCTTTAAAATGTTTTTTTTTTGGGGGGGGGAGGCTGAGGACAGTGACGAGACGGAACGCAACACGGAAATTAGGCACCGAAATCCGAAGGCACATTTGTTTCTAACGAGATTTTGCTTACCTTTTAAAAGCATCTATCGCTATTTCAAAAAATGGAATGCTGAATTGTTACGCTATATCGAACATCTTAGATAGCAAAGAATGCTGGTCAATCTCCTCAACGAGGAGGAAGAGACATAAGGCAACAAAAATGTGGTTCTGAAGAAGGATGTTGAGAATTAAATGAACTGGACATGTGAGCAGAACAAAGTTTTGAGGAAAATAGAAACTATCATTACTTAACATCAGAAAGAGAGGGTTGACATTTCCAATGTGCATAATAAGGAAAGAGGGCTTAGGCTGCGGATTTTAGTGTCACGCTATTCGTCCCCTGTTAACGAATTAACTTCCCAAACATTGTTGCACAGGTGGGGTCTGAAATTTTTGTCACCCCATGCATAATATATTTTTGATTTCATTTATGGTTGACCCACTGTTTGGAAGGGAGGTAGGTGTTGCAAGATTCTCGGACCACACTGTATATTGATTTTGGTATTTCCAATTTTTAATTTGCATATTGGGTTGTTCCTTTTGCTAACAGCCATGCATTGTGTTTTCTTGCAATTTGTGTTTAGTCCTTTCTTCTTCGGTGCCTCTACCCCCTTCCTTAGGAGTTCTTGTAGTTTCATTTTTGTGTCTGCTATCAACACTGTGTCATCTGCATATCTTGTTAAGATTGTGGCCGTCAATAATTAAACATGGTAAGATGTCTAGTTCTTTCAGAATCTCCTCCCTGTATAGGGTGAATAAGTCCGGCGAGAAGACACATCGTTGTCGTAAACCGCTTTCTATTGTTGCATATTTACTGAATTCATTTTCTCTCCGTATGCAGGCGGTTTGTTGCCCTGAATAGATTATGGTTACGTAAGAGTTCAAACAGGTTCTCATTAATAACCTCTAATAAAACAGAGAAAATACCAATAAATTAACCTGGGTTACAGTAATTTTTTAATCGGTATCACTACAAGCAAGGCAGTTCAGCCATTAACAAGCAAGGGGTTACAGGGTTTGAAGGAATTAGGAACAGAAACATTAGTAATGTGTAGAAAGGGAAAAGAGTAATCCGAAGGACAGTAGATAGCGATTGGCATTGCATTTAAACTTTTGCAGATTAAAATTGGCTGGACAGCATGGAGCCGAAAGGGAGTTCCACCGACAAGAGGTGCGAGAAAAGAGACTTTTAGCACAGAAGTTACGGTTACATCTACCCAGCTCAACTGAAAATTGATGAGAACTCGACGACAGCCCAGTATTGCGTTTAAATGCATACAGTCTAGGTACCACATTGAAGAGCTCATCCGAACAATTAACATGAAAGTATTTATAAAAAAGGCAGAGAGAGAGAGGCAACCTTATAGCAGTGGGAAAGTGACTGCAGCCGAGCTGCCAGATCAGGACCAATTATATTGTTGATTCGTCTTTGGATCTTATCAAGGAACTCCAGGTAATCAGCAGGAGCACCAGACCATATACGGAAGCAATATTCTAAGCATGGGCGAATGGTAGACTTATAGATATGCAAGATAGATTCCAGAGAGAAAAAAAAGTCAATGCCTGGCACAGAGAACTAACTTTCTTAGCAGCTGCCCTTGCAATGGGTGCAATGTAGTGTTTCCACTTCAAGTCAGCTGAGGACATTAGCGCATGAAAGCGTAACGAGGTTAGCATTGGTCATGCTGATGGATGGCAGAGAGGGGTCTCTCAGATGATTAATCGAGCGAAGTTTAGTTTTGGCTATATTAAAATTAACAAGCCATTTTTTGCCCTAGGCCGAAAATGATAATATTTGCTTCCATTTACACCCACATATATATCCAATATGTGTCTCTCTCTGTGTGTGTGTGTGAGAGAGAGAGAGAGAGAATTTGATGAAGAAACTGTTTAGATCCATCCCCTTAATGTGGGAGGCTTGACACAAGGTCACGAAGAAATTCAATCTCATACACAAATATTGCTAGAAATTGTTTAGTTCGTGAGGTATTTCTATTATTTGGACACTTCAGGCATCACTGATTGACAATAATGTTTTTTTTTTCGTGGGGAAATACAGCCTGGGGTAATTTATGTAATATTCCAACTAGAACGGCTTATTAGATAATTTCCGACTGGTCGCAAAACAATAAATGAATAAATTTGAGGAAAGAACAAAATTCAGAATGCAATATTTTATAAATTATTTTTGCCGGAGATTTTACAAATCGAAATCTTCGAAAAATGTTATGAGGAACTACAAGAACGTCAGAAGAAAATCAAGGAAAACGTGCTACTGAAGCATTTCTCATAAGCCTTGCTGACCTGTGATACTTGGAAGTATTTGTATCAGTTGACACTAGCTACTGCCACCAAGTCTATACCCTGACCTATTGTTGTAACCTAAGGAAGATTACTGAACAGAATAATCAAACGAAGGCTGGTAATGAACGATAATACTTAAGACACGAACAATACATGAATCTCCAACTGCAGGATATCTACCAACGCTTCACGGGTTCAGACATAGCACAAGGCCGAATTTAATGTGGGGTATCCGAGCCGGTAGGCTCGGCCAAAATTTTCCCGTAGACCCCGTATAAAACGGCTTCGGGGAGCTGTTTCCTGAGACGAGGCTGTGCCCTTCGAAATAGCCTTATTTTTGCTGGTCAAACGCTCTGCCTCCAGCTGAAGACGAATCTTCAATTGCAGACCAACATGCAGTATTTACTACTGTGTTTATGGGAATGGAGGCATACCCATTATCGTCTGTAGGTATGCTACAACAGCTATAATGTCTTGTTATTCATTTACCTGTTTCCTATTATTTATGTTATAAAGGGCTGCAGGTTTTCGTTTGTTGTTGAAAAATGGTATGGTTACTATATTTTATATTGCTGTCAATGGATTGCGAGTTTTGATTAGATTAATTGCTGCTCCCTTTAGCTTTTATCAAATTCTTTGTTTATCACTTTCTAAATGATCACATGAAACAGAAACAAATATACATCAATCTAACAAATTTATCACCAGAAATATATCCATTAATTTGCCGCAAATTCATTTGAACATTTCTTCTCTTCAAACCAACATTTATCCTGAATAAAAAGCCTTTTCCTCTAGATGTTTAGTTTCTTTTTTATTCTTTATCGGGGAAAGTTTCAGTATTACCATTTACTCAAGTTATAGTAAAAAAAAAAAAAAAAAATTAAAACCATTAAAAAAAAATAACAAAATATTTAATCATTTTCGCAACATGAAAACGATAACTTTTGATCTTTCCACTCAAAGAATCTAACAGGAATGCAGGCTTTTTGTGTGTGGGTGTGGGGGAAGATGAAAAAATAAAATACTTTTTATTAAAGAAGAAAAAGCACAACCATAAAAGTCAATGTGAAGTTCAATTTAAAAATTGGATGCAAAATATTAAATTAAATTTGAAATGTATTGAGTAGAAAAAGACATTTGAGAAAAATATCAGCAGTTAAAAATATCTTGAATTAAAATTCTGAAAGATTTTAGTTAAATTTATCTCACAACCATGAAAAAAAAAATCTTGAATCTTTGACATTTTTAATTTATACAAGCATCAGATCATCCTTGTTCCATACAATAGTATAGGGTAATATATTTTTACCACATTCATTATGGCACACATTAAGAAAAAAATGACTAACTTTCTGTTGTGATAAACCCTTCTACAGTAGAATGAAGTCTTCCTTCTCTCATAAATACTAACTGCGAGAGTCGGTTTGGAAGCGTCTGACTATGTACGACTTCTGTCGAACTCTCTGCTTTGGCAGTGAGGAACCCGGACGAAGCTATGCCGAAGGGCAAAGTTACATCCGGGGAGGTAGACATAATCTGAACCCGTTTATACTGGTGCTAAGGAAATATTTTTGGCCGAGCCTACAGGCTCGGAGAACCCACGATAAACTCGGCCTTGTGCCACATACAACCCTCGTGTGTGTGTGGGGGGGGCGGCTGTTAAATATAGCGTAGACGCAGTGTTAACCTAACGATCGGACGTACATCTCTATCTGCTTATTACTAACATTCTTGTTTTGTATATATCTGCTATTTCAAAACACTTGTTCTATCTACCTTCGTCTTCTGTGTCTTTATTTTTGGCCCCTAAACAGACCACAACACTTTTCACATTCAGTTTAATTTCGGTTTAAAATAAAATTGCATATATACACACAATTTCTCTTGCATTTTATTCCCAGCTATGAAGAACATAGCATAGGAGTGTCATTGTTAACTTGTGTTACTTTAACAATTTTTTATGCAGGAAAGAGAAGTAATTTGATAATAATAAAAAAAACAAACTAAAAGACAAATGAAAACTTCTGACAACCTCCCCCCAGAAAAAAAATGACATTTAATTAAAAGGAAACAGGAATAATTATAGGAAATAATTAAGAAAGATTGCTACGAGGGGAGGCTGAAAAGTTCATAGGCTGACGACGACGACGACGACTGAAAGATGCTAAAGATAGCATGCATTAATTTCAACTCTTCTTTTTAACACCTGCCTTTGTTCTGCACAGGAAAACTGACATTTGATTCTTCAAAAACTTCAAAAGTAACAAGTAGCGACATCTCTTGAAAATGGACAAAATTTGACATCGTACCTGCAAAAAAGTACATGTCCCCAAGGATATTCACGTTGACATGGTTGCTACATTAGGGGATGACACCCCAGATTTATCAACAGTCCAGAATCACCTCCACATATCGAGCTCTTTCTGTTAGCGTACGTAGAAAGATTGTATCCATTGCCTGCTTTCTAGACCTTTCACGTAGCTTACAACACCTGGTATCCCCTAGCGGTGGCCTACCTGTGTACTTACCAAGCTCAATTATGCTTAACTTCGGTGTAAGGTGTTTCGTGTATATATATATATATATATATATATATATATATATATATATATATATATATATATGAAATAGATTGATTAATGCGATTTGAAGAAGAAAAAGAGAACAAAATGATAACAATATAGGCAATAGCATTAATGAAACTTATAAATTAGTAGGCCTTTTGACTAAATTGAAGCACGCAGGGCAAGATTTTAAAGTCGGAACTTTTGGACACGGCTGTGTCCTTTTCAACTATACGAGAAATAAAGATGTGGGGCGCACTCTTCAGGGTAATGTTTTTTTTCTTCATACTTTGTATTTCTGTAAGAAATTTCATTTTGTCCTTGTAGTTTTTTTAGGATTAGGGTAATGTAGGGTTTGTAGAAGGCTCCATGTGGTAACTATATTCACTGTGTAAACACAAATAACTGTTTAATCATTTACTATGTGATTTTATTTTGAAAATATATTTTAACTCCGATCTGTGTCTTTCTTGTCGGCTCTTAAATGAAGACGCTAAAAGCACGTATCTGGTGTTATCCATGCTATGGAATGGTTGGTTGAAGTGTGCAGCGACAGGTAAATTGTTGTTGTCTTTCATTATTTTTTATGGTTAATGAACTGAAGACGGCATTCCGTGCCTGTCTCTTCAACATTATTTCCTTTTTTTTTTTGCATTTGTGGCAGAAAAATACATATGTAAGATTTGAACACATACATATTAGAGCCACTGATTTGAATATTGTGTGAGTGCAGCGGGTTTATTGCAGGTCATATTTCCTTGGTGAGGTGGCGAATTATGTATGCTACATGATGTGTGTGTAGGCTTGGAGGCTGACGATTAGCGTTGAGTGGGTTATCGCTGAATATCTTTCTTTGTGTTGTCGAGTTTTAAATAGAAACTTATTATGAAGATATTGGAAAGCTTGTAAATGTAACTAAAATTAAAGAAAAACATGGGAATTCTGGAATTATTCTTTTTTGTTTTATAGGTTAAAAGAGTATTTATAATTTATTTGGAAGCCTTAGTGATTGAAGTTTTGATAGTTTTAAATGGGTAATTGCATTTGAGAAAGTAACTGAATAGTTGTCTTATGGGTTGGTTTTTGTAATCCCCATTTTGTGAACAAATACGTTTTAAGCGTAAATATTATTATTAATTTTTTAGGTTGGCGGGATGGCAGCTATTGTAAATTAAGTAGCAATGACCAAATGTGGGTTTGATGTATTGTGTTTTGAAGATGTGCTTTTTATTTAGATGAATCCATACGTCGAGAAACGGAATGGAAATGGTGGAATATTCCAGTGGAAATTTGTCGGTGGGGTGGAAATTGTTGAGGTATTTTTTAAGGTTAACTTAGATCCATATCTTAGTTTTAAAAATGAAAGAACGTCTTATTAGAAAAATAACAACATCATTTCATAAATTTGATGCATTGTGCACTTCGACAGTAGAATGGAGGTAACAGCAGAATTGTCTCGCTTGATCAATTACGACTGAATGGTGACTTCGATCCTCACTGAGTGGCCCATAATTTCCGCCTTGTGCCACATCTAAGCTATGCTAAGAAAATCATTTGGGCATTTCGACGTGGTGTAATGGTTAGCTAGCTTGTCTTGCTCGGCCACTGACGACTGAATATTGAGTTCGATCCTCACAAGGAACCCCATAATTTCGGCCTTGGGCTACAACTAAGTTAGGCTTAGAAAATCATTTCTACGTGGGGTAATGGTTAGCAAACTTGTCTTGTTCGGCCAATTATGACTGAATAGTGAGTTTGATCTTCACTGGGTGCCCCACACTTTCGGCCTTGTGCCACATCACGAAGAAAATCATTTGGGCATTTCGACGTGGTGTAATGGTTAGCTAGCTTGTCTTGCTCCACAAATTACGACTGAATAGTGAGTTCGATCCTTACTAAGTGCCTCATACATTCGGCCTTATGACGAAATGATTTGCTCACTTCGACCTGGTGTAAGAGTTGTCAAGATTGTGTTGCTAGATAAATTACGACTAGTGAGTTTGATCGTCACTGGGTGCCCCATACGGTCGCTCTGCTGCCACATCTAAAATATGCTGAGAAAATCACCGTAAATTGGACGCATTCAGCATTTAATGATAATCTTGCATTGCAACATTTTTTTAAAATTATTCCAAGCCAAGTAAGACAATAAAGCCACTAAAAGGCAAGTTTTTTTAAAGGGTTTTGCCAACGTCATATGTTCATTATTTTCTACTCTTTCATTCCCTTTTTGCTCAGCTGTCTTTCTCATTTTTTTTCTTTCATTTTCCGATGATTACCCTTGTAAACAGTGCAAAGTTAAAACTCGTTTCGAATTTCTATTTTTATACCTGACATTAAATCAATGGAATTCCGTGACAATTGCAAAATGTTGAAATTTGTAGCTGTGTGCCCTCCGCAAGAAAATCAAATAAAGAAATGAAAGCTGTTTCGCACATCTAACTGTTGTGTCTGACTTGACGAAAACTTTTGATTGCGAGAAAGAAAAAGACGAGACAAATCGATAAAATCCAAAACCGCAATGAGCGCATTTCTTATAGTGCGTCGTAGACATCTTTAACTTTGATGTCGTTTATCTATCATCATTCTAAGATGGTGCGAACTAAAGTTAAGCTTACTCCACTAATCAGTCACTATAGACGTACTAATGGATTAATGAAAGCATCTTGCTTGCAAAGTAGTAAGACGGAAATGTACTTGGATGAGGAAAAAAGTCAGTTATGTCCTGACCTCAAAAAGATGACATATTGAGCAAAATTTCATGGGAAAATTAGCTCAGCGGGTGGTGTTGTAATGGAATGTTCCATGCACCCTATCGCCTTTGTGGACTGACTGTATAAATACTATATATATGGTGAGCACAGGATATACCTTGAGGCCTGCTTCGAAAATTAGTTGGAAATTCGTCTCCAGCTATGCTCGTCGAACTCTCTGCCTTCGGGCGGAGAAGAACCCAGACGAGGCTCTGCCGAAGGGCAGAGTCTCGTCTGGGTGGTAGACAGATACCCGACTCCATGTATACAGAGTCTACGGGGAATTTTTGACCGAGAATACGGGCTCGGTTTCACCACGCATTAAAAACGGCCTTGTGCCACATCCTGCCTTGCGTGGAGGTAATGTAAATAACCTTGCTTCGGCAATTAGTTGGAGATTTGTCCCTAGCTGTGCTGGTCGAACTCTCTGCCTTCGGACAGAGAGGAACCCAGACGAGAATTTGCCGAAGGGCAGAGTCTCGTCTGGTGTGGTAGACACTTACTCGACCACATATATACAGGGTCTACAGGGAATTTTGCCCTAGCCCACGGGCTCGGTTTTGCCCCACATTAAAAAACGGCCTTTTTTTACATTCTGCCTCGCGGCGAGTTAAGGTAAATATCCTTGCTTCGGGAATTAGTTGGATATTCGTATCCAGCTGTGCTGGTCAAACACTCTGCCTCCGGGCAGAGAGGATTCCCAGACGAAGCTATGTCGAAGGGCAGAGTCTCGTCTCGGGAAACAGCTACCCAACCCCGTTTTATACGGGGAATTTGTAGCCGAACCTAAGGGCTAGGATACCCAGATTAAATTCAGCTTTGTGCCACATCTGACCACGTGGGAAGCTTGCTAGATAGCTTTGCGTCGGACATTACTAGCCTGTCTTTCAGTAGTGTATTCTTTTGTACAATAAACCCCTCTTCTTACGCGTTGTCTCCCTTTGTCTGTTTGTAACCTCTTAAAGGATACAACGGAAAAGAAGATTCATTTACAGAAATATCAGACCAAAAATCATTTCCAAGTTGAGTCGGCAGTTTGTTAGTAAATTAAGAATTATTGTGTGTATCATAATTATGGCCTTATGCCAGACTAAGCTGCAATATATATATATATATATATATATATATATATATATATATATATATATACTTTATTTTAGGATATTACATCAAAAACATATCAAAATCGTTACACAATTGCAGTCGTGTTTTGATGCGTATCATAAATTACTGACGACTGAACAATCTATTTAGATTTAAAAGCAAAATACATCTTTTTACGAAAGAAGAAAAAAAATTAGGTTTGGTTATAAGGTTTGTGAGCTTTATTAAGTTAACCTACGTTAATTTAAACGAAGGCTCGAAGCAAAAATTAAGAAATTATTTTTCATAAATGTTCAAGATCCGTAAATTTGAAATCTGTGGCAGCAACAAACGTTAAACAAGAGCATATGTAAATGGATATATATTATTGGACATTAAACAATGTAATTTTCTAAGAAAAAAATGAAGTGGTAATGTAACAAAATGCTAGACATGTTATATGCTTTGCGAGTTTCCTACATAAAAAAATTATAGTTGATAAATAAATAGCTTCTTTAAGAAACCAGTAAATAATTTAAATGTATACACTTACTTGGTAAATTAATATGCAACTGTTCAATAAAGATTTTTTATATAAGTTGTTAATAATAACTAATCAATGCAAAATGTCAAATTACTAACCAAATAATAATACATCCGTAGAAGATGTTACTAACATTACCAGGAGATAAATACATATTGATTATAATAGATTATATGCAATAAGAATAAATATATTCACAGATCGATGCTACTCGGATTGATTGATTCGTTTTCTACGGTTTATCGAACATTTGCAGTTTATTGAAATTTTAGTTTGTAAGAAATGGGTGTGGGAGAAATAATGTTTTAGGGATACACATGTTACTAACTAATCCAGGGGGAAAAGGTTGATTCATTCTTTTTACAAGTTTATTTCTGTTTGAGTGAATATAGCGAACCCAACGGGAATTGGAACTCGGCTCTCCAATTAAAAATTCCGAGCCATTGTCCATTACACCATCTGCACATACAAGTTTGCAGCATTTGGTATTCCCAAGCGGTCACCCATCTACGTTCTGACCGGACTCGACGTTGCTTAACTTCGGTGATCGTACGTGAACAGGTGATTTCAACGTGATGTGGCTGTTAGTCATGCTACTCGGAGTAGAATCGAGCGTTGAGGAACAAATATTTTCTACTATAAATGTAGATTTGTTATTTTACGCCGTGTACTGTTTTATTATTACTACAAGCATTCACTGTAGGCTACCATATCCGACGCTTCCGTCGTCTTTGACGTCTGAGGGTACAGAATCTTAGAACAAAACAGCCAGACTACCCGCACATAGGATTTAATTATGGTGCTGAAGTCTTGTGCAGAACCTGTCACACGATTTTGGAAGAGCCAATTACAGAGAACTGGTGCATATAGTGTCCCACAACGTCCTAAAACTACACTCCTGAGACATTCAGTGTTTCCTACTCCTAGACCGGTTGCAACACAAGGCTATAGGATTCAGTCTGTCCCGATATTTACCAATAGGTAATGGTGGGGGGGTGAGAAGAAATGGAGTTATACGTTTGCCAAGTGAATGTGACAAAGTCGACTGGGTTCCTCAATCAGAGACGCTATCCAATACTGCATCATACCTCACACCAACACATAGAGACACACACACACACACACACACACACACACACACACACACACCTGACGATGGTCATGATACCATAGACTACCCGAAGAACCTAATTTACAAAAATAAAACAAAAATATTAATTTACAACCCAATGTGCCTGAAATTTTAATTTTTAACATTTTTTATTGTTCAGGATAAATACAGACAAACAACACACACGCACATACATACATACATACATATATATATATATATATATATATATATATATAGTCAAGTTACTCGAATAGTGCAACTAGGATTATGTGACACAGCACTACATGCAGAATGGTCGAATAATGCAGTATGATCTCAGCAGCAGTCATATCTGATTAGCAATTTGGTTAAACACTCGGCAATCATTTTTTATGGCTTTACAGCCATCTAGCAAACAGTTTTCCAGATCCACTGCCATGTGGACGCCTTTGGCTTGGCAAAAGCTACAGGAGGGTGAAAAGTGAATGTTTGCGAAAAGGAACTTCCGATTCCATCAACAGAAAGCGTTGTTTTTCTCAGTGAAAAATAACGGCCACATTCAGTAAAAACGAATATAGGGCAATTCATCTTTAGAAAACTCCAGTGTATCATCTGAAACCTTTCAAAACAACAACGAAACCTGGTCAGTCAAATATCTGCATTTATTTGCAACCTAATATTATGATACCAATTAATCGTAGAGAGGTATAAAAGGATCGGCTAAAAAGTTCATAGGCTGAGCAAGACACTGTCATGGAATATGACTAAATTATGTTTATTTTCAAATAGTCCTCCTTGCGGTCCACACACTTCTTCCATCGGCGTTGCATTGGTGCTTGTATCTCATTGGTGAAGATTTCATCCTGTTGGTCAAAAAAGTCATCAACATCAGATAAGACGACATCGTCACTACGATACTGATTCCCAGATAAGTGTTTCTTCAAGTTGTGGAAAAGATGATAGATAGGGGTCCAAATCAGGATAATAGGGAGGAGGATCAACCACTACAGACACGCACATTAGCCACTGAAACCTAGAACTGGAGCATTGTCCTGATGAAGCAAGACCTCTTTCGCCATATTTTCTGGGCGGTTGGTCTTCATAGCTTCTCGAAACTAATTAAAATGTAGGCATATTACTCTCCATTGATGGTGTGGCCATTTTGAAGATAGTAAATAAACACAATGCTATTTGGAGATGAAACGACGCTGAACTACTTTGGAGCAGGTGAGAATGTTTTTTCCACTGCATGGATTGTCTCTGTGTCTCTGGCTACGTGATAAACTAACTCTCATCCTGGTTTTGGAAATGTCCAAGGAAACCAGCTGGATCTGGTTCAAACAATGTCAAATTTTACCGTGATGTAAACAGACTTGTGGGTTTTTCAACAAGTGCCAGAAGTGGCACCAACTGAACCTAAAACTTTATCGTGCCAGGTTCATTGTACAGAATATTCTAAATTCTCTCACGTGATATGTTAATAACATTGAATATTTTACTTATAGCCAATCACCTGTCGTCCACATCATGTGATGGACACGATCAATATTTTCCTCATTGTCGCAGTTGCAGGATGGCCAGACCTTGGATTATCTTAAAGATTTTCCCTTTCTATTAGGTTGGTGCAAAAATAATGACGTAATAATGTCGTTTTTTAAGCTATTTTTAACGTTAAAAAACGACATTATTACGTCATTATTTTTTTTGCACCAACCTAATAAATTCAGCCGTCCATTTTTTCAATTGAGCGTAATCCCTTAATGTAGCAACCTTGTCAGCATAGTTGTCTTTGGGAGATAAACCCTATTTTGCCCCAGGTTCTTGTAACACCACGGTGCCAAAATTTTATCTATTTCTAAGAGAAGTCACTACTTGTTACTCTTGAAGTATTCTTTGAATAGTCAGATGCCTATTTACCGGGAAGGAAACAAAGCAGTTATGAAGAAGAGTTAAAATTAATGTATGCAAGATTTCAGCTGGTGGACTTTTCAGCTCTCCCTCGTACACTATAATCCATTTGAGTAACATGTAATTGGGGCGTATTTCAAAATTAGAGATTCATCATCAATAGATAAACAAATTTCACTCCTCCCTATACCAGACGCTGACCTCTGAGTGTGCAGGAAATCTTGCCAGTCATTCTTTATTGACAGCGAGTTTGAAAGGTCGACTTTTGTAGAATTATCGATAACTGAATTTAAATTTGAGTTAATTTAAAACTTGTAAAAATCCGGAAATTAACTTGGCAAGAATTAACTCGACAGCTGTATACAACTGCTTTATAAGATCAATGGTTAAAATAAGTCTTTGAGAGTGTGATGCCTGAACCTTCTTTGAACCTTGTGTACTTGCGGTACAGATTCACAAAGAACTGTATCAAATAATAGAAACCATAGCACAATTGGCTGCATGGTCAATGAATGGTAAATGTTTCCTTGTGGGGAAACGGCTTACCATTATCATTTGTACACCTTAAGATTTTCATCTAAAAAGACCGCAGGATCGCTTTCTAAGTGATGGAACTTTAAAATAAAAGGTTAATTTCGCTTGGTGAGAAACCCTTTAGTCCCCGTTATGATGTGTGGTCTGCCAACACATAACACTTAATTCGACAGACTCATTCGTTATAGTAGTATTCAATACTCAGCTAGACACGTCACTCCAGTAGTATTATCCTCTGACAATTATTCATGACTACTTATCATAAATGGATCACTCCATTCATGATAGTAAGGAGATTAATTGGTTCTTACCACAATAGACCCAAATCAATGACACTTTGACCAAAGAATATAAATTTAACTGTTGTTGTCCTCCTCTTGTACAATGTAAATAGTGTACATAATACCTCATCTCAGAAATATAGATAATGTTGAATATGTTATTGATAAATGAATTTAATATTTGTTATATTTTAAATGTTTTTCCTTCCGTCTCCAAATTTTTAGTCTACTAAATTCCAACCAGTACAAGGCTCGAGAGCCAATCAATGAAGAGAGATACTGTCAAAATGCTAATGAGTAAAGATTATGATTGATCATTGACATGAAGATGTCAAGATTGAAGTGTTCAAGGAAGCACCCAAATGGGAACCTGTCCTGCAAAGTGGCAGTTGTTGGGGAAACGCTATCCGAGTTGAATTTTCTTTTTGCATTTAGAACGCGGGGGCATGAGGGTGATTAGACGTTGTGTAAGTAGCAAGCCGTAAAAGCCTGAACTGGTGGAACTAAAGAATAGAGCTCATCTGAACATTATCCATGGAAAAAATGATAGATTAATTATTGCAGCAGTCCACAGTTTACTTTTCTATATTATTTGTCAATTGCCATGACTTTTAGAGTAAATATTTATTCAACCCCCCACGAGGTCATGTTGTGAAACAAGGTCAATTTAATGTGGGGAGCCCGAGCGCGTACACCTGGGCAAGGAACAAAAATTTCCCGAGCCCCCGAAACCGTCGGTTGCGCTGGCCTCAGTGCGTGCACTCATCCTTCTCTCTAGTGCAATGACAAGGCGAGGCCTCGGGCAGCTGTTCCTCAGGGCCGGCGCCTCTTAGTATAATTTTCCTCAGTTGCTCCTCTGTCATTTGACAATGAAGACCCTGAGCGCACTCTTCTCCAAAAACAGAGACGCAACTGAGAGATGATAAGTAGACGTGTACCTACTCAAAAAGAGTAATTTGCTCGCATGACTTTTAGAGCATGACAGATGAGTGACTTTTTGACTTTTACACGATTCTTAATTCAGAGTAGAACTTTTCTTTGAATAGCTAGCCTAGTATACCATACTATTTAATCCATAACTGGGAGAAGAGATGGTTTCATGCATTTCCAATGTAGCAGAATAAAGTCACAATTTGAACTCGACTTGTCAATTTCATTTTACGCATGCGAGGTGTTTAATTAGTTCAGTTGAGACAATAACATGTCCAGAAGAAGAACTTTAATTTAAAAGACTTTTTACACATATTTTAAAAAATAAACTTTAAAATGTATGAGTAATTTGGGAACTTTTAAGCTCCACAGCATCAACATTTTACATAATTTTTTTTTGCATAAAACAAACATTTTTGCATAAAACATGTTTGCATAAAACATTTTTACATAAAATTTTTTTGCATAAAACATTTTTACATAAAACATTTTTGCATCAACATTTTTGCATAAAACATTTTTACATAAAACAAGGCCATTGATAATTTCCTAAATGTTCAACTTGACATCCTCTTTGTTACGTTCTTCTTACTCTTTTGCATTGTAGTTTAGAAATTTTAAATCCCTAAGAAAATGGAATAACCTATATCATTTATAGCTTGCAAGGTATACATTTTTATTCGCCAATCCATAAGTTGGAATCTATAAAATTTAAAAAATTAATTATATTAAAACCGCGATAAATGGTAAATGCTTAGTTTTAAGCATTTACCATTTATCAAATGCAGTAAATTGATCGTGTATAGCATGACGGTCATTGGAAAATCCTTAGAGAATACAGTGTAGATAACGGAATTATCCAAATCATCCAGGCCCTATATAAAGATGCCACCCACGCAGTTTTTCTGGGAAAACAAATAGAAGGATTCTTCCGGACAACTGTCGGCGTGCGACAGGGACGCGTACTTTCACTCATATTGTTCTAGAGAGAACTTTTAAAAAAAACATTGAACGACCATGATCCTTCAATCTATATCGGTGGCAGACGCGCCTTTAAATTACGTTTTGCAGATGACATTGACCTCATAACAGGTAGTTACAGTGAGCTCTAGGACTTGACCAACAAACTTTTTGAAACAGTAGGAGCATATGGATTGGAGGTCAGCACCGACAAAAACCAAATTAATGGTGAATAGCAAAAAAAGTAACACCTGTGTCAACATTACTATGAATGGGAATTCAGTGGAGAATTTGTCCAGTTTTAAATACTTAGGAGTAATCTAGTCTAAAGATGGTACTCGCATCTCGGAAATCCGCACACGGATTGGCGCAGCCATGGCTGCGATGGCCAAATTGACAAGAATATGGAGGAGCAAAATGAGCTTTCAAACAAAATACGGACTGTACGAATCGCTGGAAGCCTCTATTCTTTTATAAGTATGTGAAACGTGAACAGTGTTGGCACATACAGAGAGAAGAATTCAAGCGCTTGGGAACAAATGCATGAGAAAGCACATTGGCATTTTCTATAGGGAACAAAAAAAAACGAATGAGTTTGTCCGGAAAAGGGTTGAAAGTTTTGTGCGATACCAGGAACTACTTCTCGACACTGTCAGACGGAGAATAATATTGTGGTTTTAACATATTACAAGGCACAGCAGCCTGTGCAAGACCATCATGCAAGGTACCGTTGAAGGACGCCAACACAAAAAATGTTTGGACAATGTAAAAAAAATGAACAGGTATGACTATACCAGAATTGCAGATGGCTGCCGTTAACAGACTGTGGAAAAGAGTGTGACTTCTGCATTCGGATCCGCCCTACAATTACAAAAGTCAAGCGGATAATTGAGAAGGATATGCTTGCTGGCAATAACAAATAGGCCTAAAATATTTTCAAATTCGTCGCTTAGACGAGCCAAGTAAGAGCAACAGTCGTAGATAATAAGAACGGTAAATTGTTGACAGAGAATGAGGAGGTTCTCCATAGATGGGCGCAATACTGTGATGGCTTATACAATGACCAGCTTCATCCAGGTATCTCCATATTGTAAAGTGACCATCACTCGACAGAAGAACACGACACCAGTCCGTCAATACTGAAAGAAGAGGTTGAGTTGGCAGTAAAGAGCTTGAAACCCTGCACGTCACTCGGAGTGGATAATATCCCCTCTGAGCTGATAAAACATGGAGGTGAAGAAACCAGCAGTCATAGCAACATTATGCCAGAAGATTTGGGCCTAACGAGTGGACATTGCTAATACACCTGTCAAAGAAAGGAAACCCCAGGCAGTGTCAAAAATACAGAACAATTAGCCTGATCAATCCTGCTGTGTATCATTGTAATTTAGATTTGTGTGATAAGAGGAGAGAACTGAGAGGAAAAAAGCAAAGTGGCGAGGTCTATGCCCAACATCAAGAAGTGCACAGTGAAGTGAGCAGAAAAAAGTGAGCAGCTAAAGAAGAGAGAATGCAAAATAAGTGAAAATCATTGCCGCTCTGTTGAAAGGGGACGTAAAAGAAGTCAACGCAAAATGGCGTGGTTTGTATATATTAGAAGGCAGTACAGCCTGTGGATGACCATCATGCAAGGCTCCTTTGAAGGTGAACGTAGGAGAGGACACAAACGCAAAATGGCGTGGTTTCGATATATTAGAAAGTACGACAGCCGGTGCAAAATCATCATGCAAGGCTCCGTTGAAGGTGGACATACGAGAGAAAACCAACGCAAAATGGCGTGGTTTGGATATATTAGAAGGAACGACAGCCTGTGCAAGGTCATCATGCAAGGCTCCGTTGAAGATGAACGTAGGAGAGGACACGAACGCAAAATGGATGGGTTTGGATATATTAGAAGGTACGACAGCCTGTGCAAGACCATCATGCTAGGCTCCGTTGAAGATGAACGTAGGAGAGGACACGAACGCAAAATGGATGGGTTTGGATATATTAGAAGGCACGACAGCCTGTGCAAGACCATCATGCAAGGCAACGTTGAAGGTAAACGTAGGAGAGGACACGAACGCAAAATTGATGGGTTTGGATATATTAGAAGGCACGACAGCCTGTGCAAGACCAACATGCAAGGCAACGTTGAATGTTAACGTAGGAGAAGACGCCAACGCAAAATGGTGTGGTTTTGAGAGATTAGAAGGTACGACAGCCTGTGCAAGACCATCATGCAAGGCAACGTTGAAGGTTAACATAGGAGAGGACACCAACGCAAAATGGCGTGGTTGGGATATATTAGAAGGTAGGACAGCCTGTGCAAGACCATCATGCTAGGCTCCGTTGAAGATGAACGTAGGAGAGGACACGAACGCAAAATGGATGGGTTTGGATATATTAGAAGGCACGACAGCCTGTGCAAGACCATCATGCAAGGCAACGTTGAAGGTAAACGTAGGAGAGGACACAAACGCAAAATGGATTTGTTTGGATATATTAGAAGGTACGACAGCCTGTGCAAGACCATCATGCTAGGCTACGTTGAAGATGAACGTAGGAGAGGACACGAACACAAAATGGATGGGTTTGGATATATTAGAAGGCACGACAGCCTGTGCAAGACCATCATGCAAGGCAACGTTGAAGGTAAACGTAGGAGAGGACACCAACGCAAAATGGCGTGGTTGGGATATATTAGAAGGTACGACAGCCTGTGCAAGACAATCATGCTAGGCTCCGTTGAAGATGGACGTAGGAGAGGACACGAACGCAAAATGGATGGGTTTGGATATATTAGAAGGCACGACAGCCTGTTCAAGACTAACATACAAGGCTCCGTTGAAGGTGAATGCAGGAGAGGACTCCAACGCAAAATGGAGTTGTTTGGATATATTAGAAGGCACGACAGCCTGTGCAAGACCATCATGCTAGGCTCCGTTGAAGATGAACGTAGGAGAGGACACCAACGTAAAATGGATTTGTTTGGATATATTAGAAGGCACGACAGCCTGTGCAAGACCATCATGCAAGGCAACGTTGAAGGTAAACGTAGGAGAGGACACCAACGTAAAATGGATTTGTTTGGATATATTAGAAGGCACGACAGCCTGTGCAAGACCATCATGCAAGGCAACGTTGAAGGTAAACGTAGGAGAGGACACCAACGCAAAATGGTGTGGTTTGGATATATTAGAAGGTACGACAGCCTGTGCAAGACCATCATGCAAGACAATGTTGAAGGTAAACGTAGGAGAGGACACCAAAGCAAAATGGCGTGGTTTGGATATATTAGAAGGTACGACAGCCTGTGCAAGACCATCATGCAAGGAAACGTTGAAGGTAAACGTAGGAGAGGACACCAACGCAAAATGGATGGGTTTGGATATATTAGAAGGTACGATACCCTGTGCAAGACCATCATGCAAGTCTCCCTTGAATGTGGACATAGTAGAGGAAACCAACGCAAAATGGCGTGGTTTGGATATATTAAAAAGCACAGCGTGTGCAAGGCCATCATGCAAGGCTCCTTTGTACGTGAACGTAGGATAGGACACCAAAGCAGAATGGCGTGGTTTGGATATATTAGAACGTACGACAGACTGTGCAAGACAATCATGCAAGGCTCCGTTTAAGATGAACGAAGTAGAGGACACCAACGCAAAACTGATTTGGCAATGTCAAAAAAAGGATAGGTATGACTGTACCAGAATTGCTGAGTGCTGCCGTTAATAGACAGTTGAAGGAAACAGTGTGGCTTCCTCATTCGGTTCCTACAATCACAAAATTCAAGCAGATAATGATGATGAATCAACTTTAGTTTGAAATTCTTTCTATGAAATTCGTATTATATATTTATAAATAAAATTTATAACTCCAAATGTATTATCGTCTTTTTAGTAATAAAAACTGAAATAAATATAATGTTAGAAAAAGGAAGGCAATTAAACAACAAAAGAAAAATGTTTCTTCCCCGTGAAGTAAATTTGATGCAGTGTGCTTTACTTTTACAGAAAATATTCAATCTTAGGTCGAAAATATAGAATTCTCTCCAGGAGTAAAACTAAACGGAAGAGAACTGAATTCGAGTCCATATTTTTTATTATTTGTTTACTTTTTTTTCGCATCTATCTTAAAGTTTGTTCTGTTCGTGTCTTTGTCATTGATTATATATTTCTCTGTCTATACGTGTATATATATATATATATATATATATATATATATATATATATATATATACATACATATATATATATATATGTATATATATATATATATATATATATATATATATATATATTTCTCTTCATGTCTTTCTCTAGTCCCATTTATCTCTCGAAATAATTCTCATTATACAATTTTCTCAGTCTGTTCATATCTATCTAATCAGCATCTGGTTGAGTGTACCCGTATTCATTTTCTTGGTTTGACGAGTTGGCAGGATGTCTTTTATTAAAAAAAATCTCGAAATAAATCTGTGGAGTTCGTAATTTCTTTTTTACGAATAAAATAAATTCAACGAGTTTATTCAAAGGACTGTACAAATATATCAACCTCACAGTTGACAATAACCGGAGACATTTCACGGACCCCACGGGCGAAAGTAACGATTGTCTATCTCTACAATGTAAATTGCTATTTAAAAAAATACATTTGCTTCTTGTACTTTCCTTGTACTTTTGAGAATTCTTCTTCCGATTATTTTATGGCCTATGAGCGAGTATTGGAAAATACGAATGCCTGGAAAGTGAGACGGAATGAAAGACTAACTGTATTCACGGTGCTATATGCAGTGGATTGACGTTTCAGCTCTCTGTTTTTGCTCAAACAGGGAACTAAACTTAAGAAAGTGTGTTACTTGCCATTTCGGTAATCCCTAAAAAGGAACGCTAGCTAATGTTACAAAAGCTGTTTTTACTCACGAATACAGCACGTCATGTTATGAGAGCATATGTTTTAAGCTAGGAAAGCGTTTTCGCTGCGCAAACGTCTGCAACCCAAAACTTTCCTACCTAAAGATTCATTGGATAGTCGCTAAAAGTCACATGACTGGCAAAGTGCG
>OZ010576.1:117768023-117865523 GCA_963932145.1 Acanthosepion lycidas | reverse complement strand
TATATATATATATATAGCTGAGAAAAATAACAGCATTCGTGGCCTGACGATTGTGTCCAGCATGAAACAGACTGTCGCCTCTAAGTGTGGATTTTAATGTTCACTTTTATATTTACACACGCTCTATCTGTAATATTTAGCACTTTATCCCATAAATATAGTACACCTTAAAACTATATTTCTTTATATATATATATATATATATATATATATATATATATATATATATATATATGTGTGTGTGTGTGTGTGTGTGTGTGTGTATATTTCTTTATATATATATATATATATATATATATATATGTGTGTGTGTGTGTGTATCATAAACTATGAAATTGAAATATATAACATAGCAGTGATAAAAAACGTCATAAGCAGAACACATCTAAATTCTTCCCAGAGAATATTTTTGTGTGAACTCAAACACATAAAACAAACAATAATAATTTCCCCAACTACTTTATCGATAAACAAATAAAAATATTCTGACAAAAAATATATCCCACCTATACTAAAAATGCAATACAAGAAAACATCAACATGTCTTACTGAAGACAGATAAACAATAATTACATTCAGGACGAATTATTAAACACCATAGTCAATCATAAATTCTGGTAAACAGGTAAAACTCATATAAAAAAATGGAAAACCGCCAATCTAGTCGTCACTAATCAAAACAACATTATTAAATCTAAACTAGCAACAACCTATCTGTCTATCTATCTATCTATCTATCTATCTATATATATATATATATATATATATATATATATAGGTGATAGAAATTATTAAGAGGATTTGAGATAATTATAATTAAGTAATTCATCGAGTCGAAAAGAAACTTCAACAGAATGCAGAAAACACTGGACGGCCGTTTCGTCCTATATTTGGGACACATCAGCAGTGAGCATCCACCACCGAGAATTGAAACCCGTACAGTTACAATATCAGGCAAACATCATGCCAACTGTACCAACAGGCCTCGGTGGCAAAGATTAGCAGGAGAGCCCGGCGTTGCCCGGGGATGTAACAGTAAGAGATAGATCAAGTATCGACCATCATAAAGACTGAAAAATAAAATTGTCAAAGATTATTGTTTAAGGTTGACGGACACGCATGTCTTAATTAGTTTTTTTTTTTTTTTCTTTTACGAATTGGTCAAACCCAAACTCAAACAAAAACATTGTTTTCAATCGTTATGAGTATCGATTGAATAGAATTTTATTATAAACAATTGTCTTGTAAATGGAATTTTTAAAGCATTCTGAATGTAAAAATAAAGAAAAAAGTGTGCAAGACAATATGAAACACTACCTGCCAAAAAAGGTGAAGTTTTGTTGAAATCAGTTGAAAAATGTAGGAAATCCTATCCCATATATAAACGAACACACACACACACAGACATACACAAACGACCTGGGTTTTTAATAAGTATAACTCAATATGAGTTGTCCCCCTTTCATTCTGGCGACAGAATCGTGTTTTATCGTGTACAAATTAATTTCGTGCAAAAACAATTGTGTTTTTCCAATTTTTGGCGCTGCCAGAACCACCGCAAGGTCATTTTACGTAGTCCTGTGAAGTTTTGTTGAAATCGGTTGAAAAATGTAGGAAATCCGATCCAATATTTAAACGTACACACACACACACACACACACAATCTGCGTTTTATAATAAGTAAGATATAGCGCTGCTTGATGACATATTCGGTAGTGGAACTCATCGGAGTTTCCCTTGCCCATAGGACTGTGCCGCCATGAGCCACGGCTACTATTCCCAAGCCGCTCCATTCAGAGTATTAGAAGCCGGTTCAAGCGAGGATATTCAAGTGATAGAAATTATTAGGAGGATTTGAGATTATCATAATTAAGTCATTGGATACGCACTGCTGATGAGTCCCAAATATAGAAAGAAGCGGCCGTCCAGTGCTTTATGTATTTTGTGGCGGTTTCTTCTAGACTCGATGAATTACTTAATTATGATATATATATATATATATATATATATATATATATATATATATATATGCTTTTCATAGACGCTGTCTTTGTTCAATATACATGGCAGGACACAATCTTTAACCCTGTTATTTTCATCAAATGTGGCGTCGTGGTATCGAATCGATTCTGATGCAGTCATATTTCAGATGGGCTGGGCATGTCATCAGAATGAGTGATGATCGGATACTGAATATCCTCATGTATAGCCAACTTTTTCATGGTAAGCGTAATGTAGGCCGTCCTTGTTTATGATTCAAGGACAAACTTAAATACAATTTAAATGCTGCAACCATCTCTATGGAGTAGAACTTGCTGCTACCAAGGTATGACTAACTTTGAAAAGAATCGTTTCAACCATCCGAGGGAATTATGAACCAACACTAAATCTCGGGCCAATACGTATGATGGTCAACACTTCAGTATGCCCCTCGAGTGGACTTGTTTGCGAATCCCGACGGGAGATTCCATTATTTTTATTATTATATATATTAATAAATTCATGAAACCTTCAATAAGTACTTAGCTTTAGAGGCAATATTGTTTTAAATCCAAGATTAGACACATGTAAGATTTCTTTTCTGAATGAGATAAAAAATGTCCTGACGTTATTATTAAAACAACAACCATGATTATTAAGAAAATTAACAACGGTATTATTTACAAATGTTGTTTTGGGGTCGTACATATCTTATTAAGATCAAATGGTTAAAAAAAGTATTGCTGTTATTAAACCAGTAAATCATGTTGCATTAATCAGGACCTGCTTATTAGCTGAGGTAATAGTATTATATAGGTCCTTATCTGGATTTATGATTTCGGATATTAACATTCAAGACAAGTCTTCTGCATTTGGCGCAATCTAATCGTCAATCTTGTTTACGCGAAGAAGCTGAACGTAAGTATTATCTATATTTTACTATAGAAAACACTTCATTAATGATTTCACACGACAAGGATTCTTCAGAGTTTAAGAAAGGAATATTTATTTTTACTTTGTTCACTTGTCTGACATCGATTTTTATACAACACTTTTAAAGAAGACATTCTGAAGGAAATGAAGTTAGCGACGTGCTACGGTCGCTGGACCAATAGTAATCGACTTGAAACACGATTTAAGGAACTGGGCGTTAAATAAGTTTGGCCTAGTTCCTCAATTTGTAGAATTCTCCGTGTTTACTTAGTTTGAGTTAATAAGCAGAGCAAAGGAAACGGTACGGTAAACTTATTCACATCACAGAGAAGTAGATGAAATTGAAATAAATTTGAACGACTTACTGATGAGCCGAATTAGACACTTATTTTATAACTGCACGGAGAAGCAGAGGTGTATGTCAGGGGTTGATTAGAGGCTAGAAGAGCGCCTGATTCGGATTATGTGGGGAACAATGGAGCGTGATTCATAGCACGAACTCAGGAGGAGGAGGAGGAGGAAGCGAAACGAAAGAAGAATAAAAATAAAAAAGAGAATAAAGAAGAAAAAAAGAGAAAGATAAAAGAGAAAGCAGAGAGAAATGAGAAAAGAGGAAAGAAAATAGGTTATAAAGCAGTACGGATTGGAGAAATAGAAACCTTAAAGAACAATAATAATAATGATAAAATGCCCGGATGCTACAAGAGACATGGCTCTCCTGGTTTCTGACCTTGAGTGAAGGCGTTAATATGTACATGTTATGTCTAGGTGAATTTGACGCTGACATATTGTACATATCTGTGCATGGGGAGCAGTTGTAGGGAACGTATTGACCGGGTGTAGATACGATGTTTCTATTAAAATTTAGAAGACTAAAACAGCTAAATATGCTTAGAATTAACACCTAGATATTTGAGAAGAACGTCAACCAGAGACCGTGTGAATGGATTTGGTTACTCAATTTATTTCAAACTGAATCAAACCTGCAAGTTTATGGGTCGCTTATGTTAAAAACTGTTCACTGTCGCACACAATTGGTTAAAATGTATGATACTTGCATGAGACAGGTTTCCATGACGGGTATTTTTGCATTCATTTCACCCCAAGCAAGGCAATAAAGCCACTACCACGCAACAGGTTACTGACTGTTAGAGAATATGAGAAAAATATACTATTAAGTATAGAGGACAATAAAAGAGCAAGAAGACAGAAGATAACGATTGATTTAAATTTTTTTAAATCAAAGTTGACTGGGAAACAAGAAGCAGAAAGAGAGTTCCACAAGCGAGAAGTGCGATAAAAGAAAACTATTAGCTATTTAACGCTATATCTGTTTCTTTCAACTGTAAAATGATGAGAACATTGCCGCCAATGTACTACCGCGCTTAAATTCATTAAGTCTAGTTACCATAGTAGAAAGTTCATCTGAAAAATTACGATGAAATTATTTATGGAAAAGGTACGCAGAAACTACCTTTACGGCGGTGGGATAGGGACTGAAGTTGAGATTCCAGGTCAGGGCCTATAACATTGCAGATTCTCTTTTAGATCTCATCAAGAATTTCTAAATATATAGAAGCATTAGACCAGATTTGGCTTAACTATTCAAAACAATGACGAATGGTAGACTTATAAATATGTAAGATACATTCTGGCGATATAGATTCTGGATGACTTAGTGAAGCAACTTTCTTAGCTGCAGTCTTAGCAATTGATTCACTATAGTTTGTTTTACCTTGGGTATACTGGGTTTTCTATATTTATACACCAGCGTCACATTTTAACGTTCTACGCTGTCATTCAATAATGATAATAATACCAGTCATATTGTATCAAAATGCAAGTGTATTGCTCAGAATAACTAGAAGGTTATATGATAATGTTGCTGTTGTTATCCCTTGGAAGTTGTTCACAAATACGGGTTTGAATGTAGCAACAAATATTATGACCATGTGATCGCAACGGAAAAGAAACTACTGGCGAATAAATAACTTTCGAGAAAAATAAACAAGATACAATCCTACTGGATAAACAGAAAAAAGACTTATGTGACAGAGAGTTCTGTCCATTTTATATAAGAATAGAACAGAACGAAAAGAATATTGAAAATCACAATGATTTAAAATATGGGATTCTGAAAGTTTGCTAAAGACTAGCAAAGAAAAATAATTGCAGTACCAGTGGTCATTTGAGCACTGGAATGTTACACAAAGAACAACCTAGAAAATCTTGCAGGTATTGGATTTTGATTTGGAAACAACGCAATTCCTACATCCTATACTGTACGGAATAATAATAATAATAATAATAATAATAATAATAATAATAATAATAATAATACAAATGTCATGTTTGATAAAAAATGTAGGAAAACTGTAAACGTAAACTGTGTATAAAGATAAGACGGAAAGTTTGGCAGCAATGGAGACGAAAGGTGATTCCTTGCTTCTTTTATTTTTTAATACGTTTTTTTTCTAATGGAAGACCCGAGAGGTACCCAATGTATAAGATTACATTCAAATTACATTATTGCTGACTGAAGTATGTTGTATGAACAAAAGAAAAGGTGTTACGAAGCGTATATAATGAATATAAAAAAAAGAATGATGTCAATTGATATTTGAAATAAAAAAGGTCAGTATTAGAATGTTCAAAGAAACAGCCACTAGGTAATATGTTCCATATGCTGGTATTTCTTGGGAAATGGTTATCTGAATGGGGATTTTTTAAATTTCGAACACAAAGGATTTGACTCTATAGAAGTGGCACGAGAGTGTTCTTGTTTTAAAGATCTGAACTGGTGGAACTTAGGAATATTGTTCATCTGAATATTTGCCACGGATATATCAACTGAGTAGCAATGGATTTGAAGCGTTGCGTTTATGGGAAAGAATTACAGTGTGGGATATAAGTCTTCGCCCGCAAGATCACGTAAACGAAATCATCTGCAACTTTGAGCGTCTAATTGATTGTCCAGTCTTGGATAGAAAACCAAATCTGGCAGACGTTATAATAAAAAAGTGTCAGTGAATTATTGTTGAAGCAGACTACAAAGCAGGCTTCTTGTGTATGGCAATAAACTACATCCGCGTCCTGGATATGACGATAAACTAGATCCGCGTCCTGGATATGACGATAAACTACGTCCAACAGCAAGGCCTCTGATCAGGATGTTTTGAGAAGCGTGGAACCACCTCTTAATTACTGGTGTTCCCATGTCCACCCTGACCCAGGGTGGTAGCACCTGTTTGGGTCCCAGCTATGAGTAAATAGTTAACTTCCAAACTTGGGCCAACACTATGAAAATGAAAGCGTAAAAATAGGTTTTAATACCATCAATACATTTTTGTAAAACATTATTACCAGCAATGCATTTTTGAAAAAGAAAAATATTACCAGCTATACATTTTAGAAAAAAAATATTACCAGCAATATATTTTTGAAAGCAATAAAAATCTTGTCGGCATTAAATAACCCATTGAGGTTGATATGCCGTAAAAGAAAATAAACCAAACCAAACCAAACCAAACCAAACCAAACCAAAGTAGGTATGAAAGAAAGCAAAAAGAGAGATAAAAACCCAAACCTTGTCAGAGTGATGCGAAAGGTGCGGAACATGAAGGTCACAGTCGTGAAAGCTGTTAAGAGAACAAAAGGAACGGTATTCAAGGACTGGATGATATTAAAATTAGGAGAAGAGTTGGAACCATCCAAAAGATGGCATTATTGGAAAAAAATACTGAGGCAGGTCCTGGAGAAATTAGAAGAAAAGATGTCACAGAACCTCCAGTGTAATCAGCCAGTTATTAGTTGGGTGTGGACACAGAGTAAATAATATTAATGAGAAGACGAAACAGGCATTAATGACGAAGAGAAGAAGAAGAGACAAAAGAAGTATTTGAAGAAGACAGAGAACAGCGTAATTGTTGTACAATACCTATGGACGATAATAGGTACATCCTCATTCCCCTAAATACAGTAGTAAATACTGTATGTTGGTCTGCAGTTGGAGATTCTTCTCCAGCTGTGCTGGTCAAACTCTCTGCGTCTGGACAGGGAAGATCTCCAGACGAGGCTATGTCAAAGGGCAAAGTCTCAACTCGGGAAACAGCTACCCAACCCCGTTTTACACGGGGTCTACGGGGAATTTTTGTCCAAGCCTACGGGCTCGGATAAACCACATTAAATTCTGCCGCACGAGGCGGTTGGTTGATATCCTGCAGTTAGAGATTCATTGTGGAATTCACTTGACTCACTTCTAGCAGTTGATTACTTCTACGCGCCGCTGGCGAATCTTATATGTGTTATTTGTGTCCTAAGTATTATCGTTCATTACCAATTTTTTTATTATTTTATTCGGTAACCTTCCCTAGGTTAAAACAGTAATAATGTGTCGAAAAAAATGATTGGAACTGAAGAGCGACAAAGACAGAAGATGAATGAAGACAAAGATGTAGCATAAAAGAATATTGATTGAGAGAAAAGACAGCGAAAAGGAGGAGAAGAGGAAATTAATTGAAAACAACCGCTTTAGTTTCCTTTCTTTCACCGTGCGGTCAGTTTTAAACCCATTTGAGCGACAGGGTTTAATCGAATTCTATTTTTTTCTTAGATTAGGTCATTTGCAGTAGTGTGCAGTAATATGAATCTATTTTCGGGGTGTATGATGAAATTTGTGTGGCCTTGAAAAATTATTGCGTCATCCGTGATTAGATCAGATTATCATCACGCCCAGACGTTATTGTCTCGACTGTCTATTAGTTGTCCTACGGCCATTGTCTGCGATGCACGATCACGCAAGCCTTACCAGTGAGCAAAACAAAGTACTATAGACTAGCCCGGAAACTCTCCTGATTTAAATCCAATCGCGAATCTGTGGTCAATCTGCAAAGAACGACTTCGTGAACTGGACATACGAAGTACTAATATCTCCACTAGATCAGGTTTCATTGGAAAAAAATTGAAAAAGTAAATAATAACGGAATTATTCGTTTTGCTTCAATTTGCACAAGGGTGTAGGTGACAAAGAAGGTGAAAAAGATGTCAAAAAGAAAAAAGAAGACGGAGACACTGAAAAGAGGTTGATGACAAGAAGGAGAGATGGGGGAAAATGAGAGGAAGAAAATTAAGGAAAAAAAGATGAGGAAGAAGGTTGAAAAGAAGGTGAAGAAGTCGCCGAAAAGATGAAGTGGAAAAAATGAAAATGACGTTGAAAAGAAACTGACGAAGAAGACGGCCTCGAAGAAATTGTCAAAAAGAGGAAAACGTCGTCGAAAAGAAGGTCAGGAAGACGCCGTGAAGATGGCAAAGAAAGAAGAAAACGAAGAGAAGGCGAGGAAGAAGACGGCGAAAAGCAGGTGAGGAAGAAGATGTTGAAGAAGAAGGAGAGGAAGCAAAATATCTCTAAGAAGGAGAAGAATAAGCCGGAGAAAAGAAGGCAAGAAAGAGAACACCGAAAAGAAGTCGAGAATGCAGACAGCGAAAAGAAAGTGAAGAAGCAGACAGCAAAAAGACGTTGAAGAAGGAGACAGGGAAAATAGGCTGAGGAGCAAGACAGATTGGGGATGAAGACGGTAAAAAGAAGTTGAGGAATATGGCAAAAAAAGATAAGGAAGAAAAAAGCGAAAAGAAGTTCAAGAACGGGGAAAAGGGGTTAAGAAACAAAATAGGGAAAAGAGATTGAGGAAGAAGACGAGGAAAAGAAGACGAGGAAGAAGACAATGAAAAGAAGACGAGGAAGAAGACGAGGAAAAGAAGACGAGGAAGAAGACGATGAAAAGAAGACGAGGAAGAAGACGATGAAAAGAAGACGAGGAAAAGAAGACGAGGAAGAAGACGATGAAAAGAAGACGAGGAAGAAGACGATGAAAAGAAGACGAGGAAGAAGACGAGGAAAAGAAGACGAGGAAAAGAATATGAGGAAGAAGATGGCGAAAAGAGTTGAAAAAGGGAGCGATAGGAAGTTGTGGAAGGTGACGGCGAAAAGGTGAAGAAGAAGGCGTTGAAAATGATGTCGAAACAAAAGAGAAAGAGGAGAGAGTGACAAGGAAGAAAAGAAGGCGTACAAAAACGTAGTGGAAGAAGAAATTTAAGCGATATATGTTTAGCAAACGTCAAAGGACATAAATGGAGGAATGGCAAATTACTTTTGAATAATTTACCTTAGACAGAATTCTCCAAATTGAGGAAGTAGGCCAAACTTATTTACCAAACAGTTTCTGAAATCTTATTTCAAGTCAGCTATTAATATTGTCCCGCTTCGGCGTTGAACACGTGATATATTTCTCACCAATAAAACGTTCAAGAAATAAAGAAACACGGACTTCGAATATTGGTATTTAAAGGAGGATCTCTCCACTTAGATTTTGACATCACACAAAACTGCTTACCTCAAATTCATCACAATTTCGCTTTCTGTTCTACTAAGATTTGTCCATGTATGAATAATTTAGGGTAACCAACTGCACGGTTGAAATAATTACAGCTTTCTCATTGGACCGATAGTTCGGCGTTCGAACCTGGGTATAAACCGGAAATTTTTATTTTATTTCCTTTGATTTATGGTGTATACTCATTTCTTTCCGGATCCCAACATATTTTCCACTGAACATTTATTGAGAAAACGACACGCTACTAAAAAAATAACAAAAAAAACTAAGGTTACACACATTTTACATAGAATAAAACCCTGTATGAGTACATTTTTGTATTTCTTAAGGCTTGGGCTACCAGGTTTGCCTTCAATGAGTCTGTCGGAACCTTTTCTAATAAAACCGAGGGCTCCAACTACAATTGGAATTGTTGATGCCCCTATGTGTCATAGTTTTGAGTTTTCGATTTCAAGGTCCTTGTATTTTGATAGTTTTTTGAAGATCTTCAAAAATACATTACAGTCTGCAGGGAGTGACATGTCAATGGGAAGTCACATTTTGTTTTTGGGGTCTCTGATTATGATGTCTGGGCGTATTATTATTATTAGTCTAACTTGTACATTGGATTAACACAATCTACTACCCCAAATACCCATTTACTGAACTTAACTTAAGCTGAAAAAATCTCAAGAAACTAAAAAAAAAGAAAATATCTTCTTTTGTTTTGTGTTCATTCACAACATAGGCGATCATGGCTCTCTACAACTTCCTTTCTAGTTTTAAGCAGTGTTTATCTCCTTATAATTATCCCAGCTCATGTTCTGGCAACCATTTGCATGAGCTAGGCTACTCGCTGTTTGTCTCTGCCCCTCTTACCGTTAATATGTCATGAGAGTATCAAAATCTTCTAGCCGTCTTTCTTAATCATTTTTCCTAGAAATTCAAATATCTGAATATATATTTTTTTTCTCTAATTTTAAGTACAAATGTCATTTTGTTCCAATTTTCCTTCAATTTTCACCGTTATGCTCGTGTTCCGTATAACTCTATTCTCATCATCCTTCTGTAGAACCACAGCATTGTTAGCTCACGTCTGTTCCTCCTCTGTGAGGAAACTGTTCGGTGGTCACTGTTCATTTTAATTTTTGAGGATATCTTTTCGGATTTCAGTGTAATATTTTCGTCGCCTGTTAAAAACTTCCCATTTGTTAAATTTCTGTATTTGATTTTTTGTAGTATCTTGTGGAGTCACTATTTCTAACGACTATATATTCTTTCTTTTTACAAGGGATGTTTATTCGCTTTTGCTTTATTGAACTCTTGTTTAGCACAAGACCAACAAATTCAGAGAGAAAGGCTTGCGTGAAAATCAACAAGGAAACTCTTAAAGAAAGAGTGCAGGGAAAAGGCAAAGATGGAGAAAAGAAAAGATAAGAGTAGAAGAGAGAAGAAAGCTGAAAGGTGAGAGGAAATAGGAAAAAGAGAAAGGTGAAAGTTAATCAAATGAAAGAAATCCAAAAAGAAAGAGGCCGGGGAAAAGGAAAAGATAGATGAAAGGAAAAAAGAGAAAAGAAAGATGAAGACTTAAAAAGTGACGGAGAGAAAGGTCGACAATAAAAAGGAAGAAAAATTAAAGAATAGCCGTTCAGCAAAAGCTTCCTCTTCCTATTATCCCCTTTTACTTGATCTTGTGGCTTTGTAGGTTAAGGTTAATAAATATACTCAAGAAACGACAGCAAAATGAAAATGGATAATGAAAAAAAAAGATAAATGTGGAACAAAGAATTTTAAAAAAAAGAGGCAAATATATTTAATCAGTAAAAGAAAAAAAAATATTTGCTCACCTTACTTTGGGAATTAAAAACACAGCAAGAAGAGATTATTGTGTGGCGAGCTCGGTAACCTTTCTATGGTAGAGATTTAACCTCCATTAGTAAGATGAGATGTTTGAATAGCCCACAAAATTTTCCCTTAATATTTAGCAAATTGCGAATCAAATTTTTATGATTTCTCAAGTAGCTTTCCGAATACTTCTGTCGATTACAAAGATTTACAGGTTTTAGATACAATATTTGTGATAATTACAAACCGTAAAGAAAAGAAAGTGATACATGTGATAGAATCGTTTACAAAGTTCACAGTAACTTGCTTTGAATGATGAAAAACAGTTGAAGTAGAGTCAGATTGATCACAAACTGTTTCCAAAGATCACGCTGAAAATAAAATGAACATAGTTTTGCATATCTGAATTTACAAATACTGGTCTTGGTTCAATTTTTTTTTCAAATGAAAAGACAGAAAAAGTACTTAAGACAATATACAGGATTCGATGGATGAATTGTCGTCTAAATTACGAAAAAAAAAAAAAGAAAAAGAAAATAGCACTGACATCTCATTTTTAAAATATATTTACCAAAATTACACAGAAATATCATGAAATACGAAAGAGTACATTTATAAAATCGCCATTGGTTTCAACCACGGCCTCCAGACGGCCTCTTTCATCTTTTCTGGACGGTCTCCTTCTTTAAGTTGGTGAATGCTGCCATAATCTTTGCCTTCAGGTCATCTTTGGTGTTACAAGCAATTTTGTTGGTTTCTCGCCCAACTGCGCTTCACAGGTAATAATCAAAGGGATAGCAGTTTGGAGAGTTAGGTGGCCGGATGTAAGGGTGATGTGGTCTCACAAATTGTCTGACAGCCAGGACTGGGTTCTCCTGCTTGTGTGACAAGATGCAGAATGCTGTTTGCGAGCATAAGGTCTTCAGCCACCCTTTTAACCCAGGGCAGCACCACCTCCTCATGACGCTTGTCGTAGGCTACCCTGTTGAGTTTGAGGCCTTGTGGAAAGATGGATGTATGCATAAAGTCGCCATCACTACGGATCACTACAAACACCTTCGTAATCACCATTAGACTCATTCAACTGTTTTCGAACGTTCTGCAGTGTTCTCAGATTGACACCCAAACTCTGAAAATGTTCGTATTGGAACTTTCGGTGCGAGTGTCAAGCAGTGCAGAATGTCGTTTCCAAATTTCTGGTGGATTGAATTGCGCCACGCTTCTCTGTTTCTCACAGCCGGTGCCCAACTATACTGTGAAGTCGACAAAAATCAAAAACAAACAACGCGCATGCGTGAAATTTAAAAAAATAAATAAAATGGCGACAATTTACCCATCGCACCCTGTATAACAAGAAAATTAATAACTATATGGTATAATCATAATATTGTAAATGAGGCGTTTGGAACCTCCACGCTGCTAATGCTGGAACAATATCAAGTAGGGTTAACCAAAGTTTACGAATAGGAGAAATGAGTGACGAAATCACGGATATCTGTTACAGTGATCTAATTCTGAGCACTGACTACTGATCTATTATACCGGTATATATATGTATAAGGTTGGTGCAAAAATAATGACGTAATAATGTCGTTTTTTGACGTATTTTTTAACGCCAAAAATGACATTATTACGGCATTATTTTTGCACCAACCTAATAGAAAAGAATATGAAAAAAAAAAAGAACCATTATCCTTCGTATTATTTTGTAGTTGAGAATAAGAGAAGGTTTACGTTAAATTTCGGTTTGGTTTTTTGCTTCAGTGGGTTATTCAGTAGTGACAAGATTTTATTGCTGATAATATTTTTTTCAAATTTCCGGTAATGATGTATTGCTGGTAATAATTTGTTTTACAAAAATGTATTGCTGGTATTAAAACCTATTTTTACACTTTCATAGTATTTTGACCACAGTTTGGGGGTTAACTAATTGCCCATAACTGGGACTGTAACAGGCTCTACTATCTTGGGTCAGGGTGGCCCTGGGAACAACAGCAATTAAGAAGTCCCGATCAGTGGCATTGTTGTTGGATGTAGTTTATCGCCATACCCAAGACGGAAATTTCGGTTTGAGGAGCTTGTCCCGGTGTCCAGCTAGAGGTAAAAGCTATTAGTATTCATTATTTTATGTTATCCCTGAAGCATGAAGGGTTTCGGCCCATGAAAATATTATATTATACATGAACCTAAATCGATAAAAATAATTGAAAACTGTCCCAGCTTGAAGCTTGGACATTAAGGTAAGCTATGAGAATAAGTAAAAACAAATAATAGACAAATTTCGCCTCTAGAAAATGAGTGGCTATGCGGTTAGAATAGAAAGGAATTTGAAGAAGGAAAAGAAAGAAAAGATCAAGGGAATTATAAGAGCGAAGTGGAATACCAGAATAAATTGAAAGAATTTAACATCCTCATAAGAGTAATCAACAGTAATATCAATAATAAAAAGAAGCGGTAAGTACGAAAAGATATACAGTTCTCATTGTAATAGTGACTTACATAAAATTCAGTTGACAATTTGATGATTCCTAATAACATAATATAGATATCATAATTATTGGAAAGTAGACCACTCATATGAAATCATCTGTAAGCTGAAATGGTGTAAAATGAATAAACAATTATCATTAATATATATGCAAAAACATTTGAACGTTTCCAGACCGCAGCAAGTCATCATCATTATCAGAGTTGTTTCGACTTGACAATGTAAATCAGTGTGATTTCTCACTTTCAACATGGCTGCTCGTTTCCGAACATTGCCGTCTGCTTAAGTCGATTTTTGTTTCTTCAATACCAACAGAACAAACCTGGCGTTATACTTATTATAACTTCCTGTTGTTAGATTATTGTAATAACACACACTCGTAATTTGTATAACGTAATTCGACTGTGTAGCGAGTATGAAAACTAACTCCAATACGAGTGGCCCCCTCCCACCTAAGATGAGTCATAATACAAAGTAGGGATTATTGTGGGGAACCGTGTATTTGCACACGGGCCATTAGTCAAAATTTACCCAGCCACTACAAAAGCAGAACAGCTTCATTACTTATCTGTTTTTCTCACCCGAGTTTCTATCCGAAGACAGAGATCCGACTGAGTCACCTCCTGCCCGAGGACAGAGATCTTGTCTTATCGTGAGCCTGGGACTAACTCCGATATAACTGGTATATACCGGTCGACCCACCGCGGACAAGATGCGACACAAGGTCAAGTTTTATGTAGGGGAACCGAGCATTTCCACTAGGGCCACTGGTCAAAATTTACCCAGCCACCATAAAAGCTGGCTTGGATACAATACGTGATTGTTTTTCTCAGCTGAGTCTATATCCGAAGACAGAACCCCGTCTAAGTCATCCTCTGCTCGAAGAAAGAGGTCTTTTCACCCTCTGCCCGAAAACACGTATCTTGTCACCCTCTGCCCGGAGACAGAGGTCTTGTTTCATCGCGAGCCTGAGATTGACTCCAATGCGATTAGTATTTATTATTATTGGTCGCCCCACTGAGGACTAGATGCGACACAAAGTCAAGTTTTTTGTAGGGAGCCCGAGCATTTCCACGAGGGCCATTATTAAACTTTACTCACCCCACCTAAAAAGCAGTCTCTGGTACAGTACTTGTCTGTTTTTCTCAGATCAATCTCCATCCGAAGACAGGGCCACGACTGAGTGACCCTCCACCCGAAAATAGAGCTGTTGTCAGTCGCATGCCAGTCAGCGAGCTTTCTGACTCGAACATGTCTGTTTTTCTCAGCCGAGTCTCTATCCGAATACAGAACCCCGACTGAGTCATCCTCCATCTGAAGACGGGGGTATTGTCACTCTCTGCTCGAAGACAGATACTGGTACTGATCTGTGATTCGACTGGATTCGAATTCGAATGAGAAGACAAACCTCGACGTTCAACATCACGGTAAGCAGATAAAGAAGTGTATCACGAGGTATTTTTACCCGTATAAAATTTATCATAATTCTTTTTTTCGTTGTACGCCATTTCGTATAGCGAGAAAAATCTGTTATACTGTTTTTGTTCTTTTTACCGTGTCCATTCATTACGTGGGCGGTCATGGCTCTCCACCATTTCCTGTCTTTTGTAGCTCTTTGTAAAGTTTGTCTTTTTGCCGTCTATCTATTTTGCCTGTTCCGCCAACCATTTACACAAACTCTTTCTCTTCTTCTTCTTCTTCTTCTTCTTCTACGTGTCCTGCCCATTCAGAACATTGGCGATCATTACTCTCCACAATTCCCTGTCCGTTGTCGCTCTTAGTAAAGTTTGTCTTTTTGATATCTCTCCTAATACCTGTTCTGCCAACCATTTACACAATATCGTTAGGTAGGGGTTATGCGCTGCTTTTGCCTTCAATATGTCCAGTGAGTATCACATTTTCGAAGCTCTATTTCTTCATTATGTCCCCATAGAAATTTCAACCGAAGTCGTGTAAATCGAACATTTGTCAAGCGATGTAGAACTGTACAATCAATAATTCTAGACGAAATCTGTTAGATATTTTTCTTAATACCACGTCCCTTCAGAACACAGAGATTTATGACTCGACCTAAATTAGATTTATTTATTATCAATGAATTTTCATATTGGTTTCCAATTGACTTTTCCACGGTTTTGAATTCAGAATTGTCTTTATTCATAACTGGCTGCCGCCTAATAATAACGAAGCCAGGTCTACGCCGCTATTTATGGGAAGCGAAGAAATGGATTAATGCCTTTCCCGAGGGTATAAGTGCGAAAGGGAATACAATAGTCGTGAGTGGAATATGGACTCGACCTCCCCCATTTCCGTTTCTGCACACATAAGCAGATATTAGGTTGGTGCAAAAATAATGACGTAATAATGTCGTTTTTTGACGTTAAAAATACGTCAAAAAACGACATTATTACGTCATTATTTTTGCACCCACCTAATAGTAATGATATGAAAAAACTATTCAAAAATGAATCCAGAATAAGAAAATGTCGCAGTTGTGCGCTCAGAATTTTGATTTTTGATTTGAATTTATTTATGTATTGAACTAAATAGCTGTAATATTTGTTTAACCATACGATACAGCTTTTTACTGCGGAAAACATCTATGTAAAAAAATACGTCAAATATACGGGTATCATGGATAGGAATCTGACACTGAATGCTTTAGTTACAATAGCAATAATATCAGAATGATCAGAAATTTTGAAATAGTCCCAAATTTCATGTGCAAAAATGTTAGACTTGTTCATTGGCAAATACAACATGTCGTTAAGCAGATAAGTTTTGGGTGTGAAGTTCATTTATTTAAACTGCAATTTATGGGAAAATACAAAACAGGAAAAGAAATCTGGCTAATATTAATAACAAAGATACAGAGAAGCTATTTTTGCGTCAAATTTAAGAATTACAAATTCGTGATAATAAGTTTTTACTTACATAGGGGCAGATGTATATATAAGAGAGAAGAAAATAATTGGGAACATTTGCTGGGAAAAAACCACCTGCATTAACTAGCCACATAACCCAGCTTATTATCCGGATTATATGAAGGATAGAGCGAATAGCAGAATTGGAGAAGAAACTAAGTGGAATTTGCTCTTTATCGAAGGGGCACAAAGGGAATGAGGAGTGTTTGCCACGAAGTGGGACTGAGCCGTGAAAGTCGGAGCTAATGGAAGTAAGGAACGTAATTCGTCAGATTATCTGCCATACTAATAGTGATAGGGCAGAGAGAGGCTAGCAACGTTTCGTCTGTGGGATAACGGTTGGAATGTGCAGAATAATAAATCATCTACAAGTCCACGATGCGATTTTCAAGTCTGTCGATGCTGGACAATGAGGATTGGAAAACGCAAGTCCAAATAAAGGACAAATACTTCATTCTTGATTGGATCTGACTTTTCGAAAGATAGCTCCTGGTAACGGGTGTTACGCATTTTCGGCAGTGATGAAACAAACTCTTACAGCATTCAATGCCATAGCACCGAATATACGCGTTCCATTTCAGATCAGGAGTTAACTTTGGACCAAGTAGGCGTTTGAGGCTAGAAGCCCCTTCTAGATCGGGAGTGAATTTAGACCAAGTAGGCGGTCGAGGCAAGGAATTTCTTCTAGTTCGGGAGTTACCTTTAGATCAAGTAGGCGGTCGAGACAAGGAATTTCTTCTAGGTCGGGAGTGAGGTTTGGACCAATTAGGAGTTCGAGGCGAGAAGCTCCTTCTAGGTCGGGAGTGAGGTTTAGACCAAATAGGCGGTCGAGGCAAGGAATCTCTTTTAGGTCGGGAGTGGGCATTAGACCAAGTAGGCAGTCGAGGCAAGGAATCACTCCTAGGTCGGGAGTGAGCTTTAGACCAAGTAGGTGTTCTAGACAAGAAGACCCTTCTAGGTCGGGAGTGAGATTTAGACCAAGTAGGCGGTCGAGGCAAGGAATCTCTTTTAGGTCGGGAGTGGGCATTAGACCAAGTAGGCAGTCGAGGCAAGGAATCACTCCTAGGTCGGGAGTGAGCTTTAGACCAAGTAGGTGTTCTAGGCGAGAAGACCCTTCTAGGTCGGGAGTGAGCTTTAGACCAAGTAAGAGGTCGAGGCATGGAATCTCTTTTAGGTCGGGAGTGGGCATTAGACCAAGTAGGCAGTCGAGGCAAGGAATCTCTCCTAGGTCGGGAGTGAGCTTTAGACCAAGTAGGTGTTCTAGACGAGAAGACCTTTCTAGGTCGGGAGTGAGCTTTCGACAAAGTAGGCGGTCGAGGCAAGGAATTTCTTCTAGGTCTGGTGTGAGCTTTAGACCATGTAGGCCGTCGAGGCAAGGAATCTCTTCAAGGTCGGGAGTGAGCTTTAGATCAAGTCGGCGGTCGAGGCAAGGAATTTCTTCTAGTTCGGGAGTGAGTTTTAGACAAAGTAGGTGTTTGAGACTAGAAGCCACATCTAGGTCGGGGGTGAGCTTTAGACCAGGTAGGCGGCCGAGGTCGGGAGTAAGCATTACATCACGTAGGGGGTCGAGGCAAGGAAGGTCTTCTAGTTCGGGAGTTAGCTTTAGACAAAGTACTCGGTCGTGGCAAGGAGACATTTCTTGGTCGGGAGTGAGCTTTAAATCATGTAGGCGGTCGAGGCAAGAAATATCTTCAAGGTCGGGAGTGAGCTTTAGACCAAGTAGGCGGTCGAGGCAAGGAATTTCGTGTAGTTCGGGAGTTAGCTTTAGACCAAGTAGGCGGTCGAGGAAAGGAATTTCATCTAGGTCGATAGTGAGCATTAGATCAAGTAAGCGGTCGAGGCTAGAAGCCCCTTTTAGGTCTGGAGTGAGATTTAGACCAAGTAGGCGGTCGAGGCAAGGAATTTCTTCTAGGTCCGGAGTGAGAGCATCAGAGAGCAAGGCCTTTGATAAGAAATATATGAAGAGCATGTAACCACCTCTTAATTACTGGCGTTCCCAGGTCGCCAACCATCACGGTCATGCATCAAGGTCAGAAGGACATTAAGGTGGGTTAGCCCGTCCTAGGTATGACGATAAATTACATCCAGCTAAGGGCAAATAGGTAAAAAATCAATCTGGGGTGAAAACGTGTAAAAATGGGTTTTAATAAATACAAAACATTTTTGTAAAAAATTATTGCAAGCAATAGATTTTTGAAGAAAAAAATATTACCAGCAATACATTTTTGGGAAAAATATTAGCAAGAATATTTTAAAAAAAATTATTACCAGCAATAAAAATTTTGTCGGCGTTAAAATAACTCATTAAGGTTGATATGCCATAAAACATCAAACCCCCAAAAATCTTTATAATCGTCAATTTTTTTAAATCTAAAAATATTTTCTGGCTTTAAATAACATGCAAAGATTGATAAACCGTAAAAATGAAATGAATCAATCTTTTCCCCATTGAGCCGTGTGAGATAGGACAGGAGAGAGATCAACTGCCAGTCATTTGACATGAAGATAAAATGATCACTACTATAAATTCTCCCCTTCTCTTTAATTAAAATATGTCGTTACAATTTCGGAACAGTAAAAGAAAATCTTAATTTCCAGAAAAAAGAGACACTTGTAGACTGAGATGTTTTTCTAGCAATAAATACGTGTATAAAACCGAGCATTTCGTAAGCATTATGAATTAATAAATTATACCGATGGTATAATGTATAGAGTCACAGCCCTCTGCTTACAAATGCAAATGAGATTTTTTATGCCTTGATCTCCCACTTACTATAAAAAAAACGCCCTAAAAGAAATCATAGCAAAATCTTTAGATTCTGTCTTCTTTTTTTGAGGCACGTTGTCGATTCTGGAGGTGCGAAGTCACGCCTCTCTTATTTATTCGGTCGAGCTATCTCGGACATTCATAAATCTATCACGAACAGCCATCATGAACATGCATCCAGGTCAGAATGACATTAAGGTGGCTTTCTGTGTCATAACATAGGATGTACGACGATAAACTACATCCGGCACCCTGGGTAAAACGATAAACTACATCCGCGTCCTCGGTATGACGATAAGCTACATCCGAGTCCAGGGTATGACGATAAACTACATCCGCGTCCTGGGTATGACGATAAACTACATCAGAGTCCTGGGTATGACGATAAACTACATCCGGCATGCTAGGTAAGACGATAAACTACATATGAGTCCTGGGTATGACGATAAGCTACATACGAGTCCAGGGTATGACGATAAGCTACATCCGCGTCCTGGGTATGACGATAAACTACATCCGAGTCCTGGGTATGACGATAAACTACATCCGAGTACTGGGTATGACGATAAACTACATCCGGCATACTGGGTAAGTTGATAAACTACATCCGCGTCCTCGGTATGACGATAAACTACATCCGCGTTCTGGGTATGACGATAAACTACATCCGGCATGCTGGGTAAGACGATAAACTACATCCGCGTCCTGGGTATGACGATAAACTACATCCGCGTCCTGGGTAACGCGATAAACTATTAGGTTGGTGCAAAAATAATGACGTAATAATGTCATTTTTTGACGTAAAACGACATTATTACGTCATTATTTTTGCACCAACCTAATGCATCCAACAGCAAAGCCTTTCATCAGAAGGTTTTGAGAATCGTGGAACGACCTCTTATTTGCTGGTGTTACCAGGTCCACCCTGACCCGGGTGGTAGCACCTGTTAGGGTCCCAGCTATGGGGAAATAGTTAACCCCTAAACTGGCATCAAAACACTATGAAAGTGTAAAAATGTGTTTTAATCTCAGAAATACTTTGTAAAAATATTATTACCAGCAATAAATTTTTGAAAAAAATATTAGGAGTTATATATTTTTGAAAAAAAAAATCTTGTCGATATTAAATAACCCATACCAAAATTAAATAACCCATAAACCAAACCGAACCAAACCAAATCAAAGATGGATGACCAAGTGATATGCTTGGTAGAGACATTTAATTTGAAAAAAGAAATCAGAAAATAACATTTTTTAGGCAAAGTCTATTGTACAAATTTTAAGACATGATCTTTACACATACTAAAACGCTTCACAAAAACAAAAAAAAAGAAGACAAAACAAAAACGAATGGATATTTCTCTCTTTGCCTATAATTCTGTGCTTGTGGAAAAGGCAATTGACTCTAAGTCTATGATTCAGTTAACCGTCGTGTTAAACTGATTATAGACTCTGATGAGAAAAGAATGCTATTTCGTCTTTGAACATAAGACACTGGTAAGCGGGCAGACTTATTTTCTAAGATTTATGGCACGTTCATCTATATATATTAGTGCGTACACACAAACATGCATACGCATATACAACAAGTAAATTCATAGTCACGGACACATAAACACACACATATATATGTGCGTGTATATGCTTATGCACGTACATATAGGTACGTGAACAAAGGCATGTTTACTGTATGTATGTCTATCGATATAGAAACAAACTTAGACGATTATATAAAAGAATATTTCAAATTTATATATTCAGATGAGGGTTGATAAAGAGTTCGACTCACTTTCATAAATCAATATTCCAAAGGCCAAACGCCGCGCAGACAGGTATGCGCATGCGCATCCGCGCGATCACACACACGCGCACACACACACACACACAAAACTGTGAGAAAAAGGAAAAAATATTGAGATAAAAGAACAAGAATTAAGACTACAAAAGAAAACGATTTTTGAAGATCAAAGTTAACTAGAAAACAAGAGGCTAGAAGAGATTTCCACAAGTAAAAAGTTACACTGTTTGCCTAGGATTTACAGTTACATCTAGCCATTTCAAGTTTAAAATGATGAGACCGAACTGCCAATCTAGTATTGCGCATAAATTCGTAAAGTCTTGTTACCAAAGATTAAAGCTCATCAAAACAATTACCATGAAGTATTTATAGAAATGGCACACGGAAGCTAGTTTAAGCTGCGCGAAGGTGATTGAAGCCGAGATGCCAGGTTAGAACCGATAACATTGCAGATTCTTCTTTGGATTATATGAAGAATCGGTAAATAAATAACAAAAGCACCAGGAAGACGTAACAGCAATATTCAATGTTTGGAGATAGATTAAGATAGATTCTGGCGAGAGAAATTGTATAGAACGGAAGAATAAATTAACTTTCCATCAGTAAACCTAGCAATTGATTCAATATAATCTTTCCACTTTAAGTCAACGGAAATCGTTATTTCTATCTATCTATCTATCTATCTATCTATCTATCTATCTATCTATCTATCCGGTGAGACAAAAGTTGCGCACGATAGGGGTTATTGGATATGTCGAAGAGGTCCTGTTGAGTGCAAACTGAGGTCTCCAGGCTTCGCATCCTTGTATTTTTTTTGTGGGGCCATTTGAAATGAACTCTTTATCAGACACGCCCAAGAAATATTGAGGAAGTTAAATGAATCATGCAGACACAGAATTGAAATCTGTTTTAAAAAAGAAGGAAGACATTTTGAGCACCATATATAAGAATTAAATAACTAGTAAATAAAATTTTCATGTGAAATTATACATTTAATAAATTATCCCTATGATGCGCGACTTTTACACCTACTATATATATATATATATATATATATATATATATATATATATATATCTATATATAAGGTTGGTGCAAAAATAATGACGTAATAATGTCGTTTTTTGACGTATTTCTTAACGTCAAAAACGACATTATTACGTCATTATTTTTGCACCAACCTAATATATATATATATATATATATATATATATATATATATATATATATAAGTTATTCGAAAATTATGACATAAACCTATTACAATATCACTACACGAATAGTCATTTTGTTTCAACACTTCTGGTGTCTTATCAAGTGATGGTGTTGAATGTTGAATGTAGGTTCTACATTCAACACCATGACTTGAAGTATTGAAACAAAACATTTTGTAGTGATTTTATAATAATTATATTTGCTCTACTCTCTATCTAGCTTTTAAGAATAGCATTTTTGATTATTGAAATTTATTCCGTATACACCAATCCTATACTTGAATATATATATATATATATATATATATATATATATATATATATATATATATATATATACATATATATATATTCATTAAAGACATTTTTATGTTTAACGTTCTTTTTATAGATACAAGTATTTAAGTAAATGCTCTGTTTATAATAAACAGTATTAAATAACATTTACCGGCCTGAATGTCCGAGAAATTTTCATAGAAAATATTCGTTCTTTGACAGGATTCGAACCTGCATCCTATACGGAACCGTCATTTACGCTGACGTGCCTTACCGTTAGGCTACAAAGAAGCGTTCGGTAGGAAAGGTCGAATTTACTGCTTATAAACTTCAATCTTCCATGAATCTCGAATATTCATAACTGCTCATGGCGTATCAAATGTAAACAAATGACGTCATATATTACGAAATGGACAAAGTCCGACAATTTATTTATTAAAGACATTTTTATTTAATACTGTTTATTATAAACAGAGCATTTACTTAAATACTTGTATCTATAAAAAGAACGTTAAACATAAAAATGTCTTTAATAAATAAATTGTCGGACTTTGTCCATTTCGCAAAATATATATATATATATATATATATATATATATATATATATATATATATATATATATATATATATATATATATATATATATATATATATATATGACATTTTTTTTTGTTTATACGTTCATTTTATTGATACAAATATTTAAGGCACGTCAGGCTATATGACGGTTCCGTATAGTATACTGGTTCGATTCCTGTCGGGGGACGCATATTTTCTATAAAAATTTCTCGGACATTCAGGCCGGTAAATGTTGTTAATACTGTTTATTGTAAACAGAGAATTATATAAAAAGAACGTATAAACATAAAAAAAGTGTCTTAAAATATAAATTGACGGACTTTGTCCATTTCATAATATATATATATATATATATATATATATATATATATCGATAATGAAATTTATTTTCATGAGTAATTTGTCATGTTCGAATCTACTAAAATTTTCGAAACCGCATCGATTAAGTTAAATCCAGTGATTTGGATAATAGCAGATCTTGGATTTCTTTAACAGCAATCAATATTTTTCTCTTAATTTCTCGAGTAAAATGAATGAAACTGGCCAATCGTTCTAATTCTACTCATATGGGTTTCATGACATTGCTGCCTCTTCCTTGAGACGGTTAATTGTGTCATGTTCTGAACAAGATGCATGGCCTGTTCCATTGTAAATCAAGTGTTCAAGAAAATTAATTTCATATAGCAAAGAATAAAAACGATTTTCTGAGATGAAAAATTAAGAAAAGAGGGGAAAACAGAGACAAAATTAAAATGAACAAATAAATGAAGAAATGAAAAAGAAACCCCAAGAAGGTGGAAAGTTAAAAAGAAAAAATCAAAGCTGTATGAAAAAAATGGTCAAAGCATAAACGTGGAAAGAAAGGAATATGAATGAGGAAAAGAAAGAGAAAAAATAACGAAAATAGGCAAAAAAGAGAGAGAGAGAATGTGAGAAAAATCGAATATGAGAGAAGTTTAGAGAGAAAAATAATACAGTCCAATTTGAAGAGTGAGAGAGGAGTAGAAAGAGAGGAGGAATGGCAAAAAGGAGGGGATGAAAGAGAGAATATATGTAAAGGGAAATATAGAAATATAGAACTGGAGACAATGGTGTAATTGTCGGAGAACAAAAATCAAAATAAATATCCAGACAAAAATTAGTTGAACAGATTAAACGAAATGGAAGTTAAAATAATTTATACTATTAAAATAGTTTTCGTTGAATAATTCAGTCAAAAATATATCGACGACAAATTCATACTAAACTCTCAGAAATAGGTGGGGCTTAAGGATTCAGATTAAAGAGATTAATTAAGATTATTATATTTTCGTACGTTTAGAGACGGACATCGCACTATATATCCTGTGAGCAAATCTGGGGAAGAAAAAAAAACGTATTCTTACATTGCGTCGTATCTACGAGGAAAACGGCATAAGTCGAAAAAAGATTAATAGAGATGGCGTCGTAATACGAATCTTCATACGTCGGGACTATCATAACCCGAGGACTTTATATTACATATATATTTTCATTTTTTTTTTAAATAGGATATAGAATCCCGACAAAGTTTTTATGAAATTTGACAAATGGTAAATGTTTCATTGGAAATAGATTTAATTACGCGTTTCGCCATTCTAGGCTTCATCAGATCCAAAAAAGAAAGAATGAAATGTGTGTATGTGTATTTGTGTTTATGTTTAATAATAATAAATTGTAGTACTTTTTCCCTAAGCTGGCGTTTCTTGTGACTAAAGAAAAAAAAAAAAAAGAAGAAAATGAATGACTTAAAAAAGTGTTATATTAGGTTGGTGCAAAAATAATGACGTAATAATGTCGTTTTTGACGTATTTTTTAACGTCAAAAAACGACATTGTTACGTCATTATTTTTGCACCAACCTAATATTTATTTTGTATCTTTTCTTCATAATTTTCAGTCCATGTCGAAAGTTGTTAATATATTTTTCCCCGACATTTTTTTTTGTATCAAATTAAAGGCAACTCCTCATCTCATTTTCAGAATAGCTCAAAAACAAAATATTCATACAGTCTTTTCTCAAATGAATCCAAGGCAAATAAAATCCTACATAATGGGTTGAAAGTAACAGATTTATGTTTGTTGGTCTATCCATGTGCTTTCCGTGTCGACAATAATTGTTTTTAAAATAGGATATAAAATCCCGATAAATATATATGCATCTGTTCATATGCATGTGTATAAAACAGGAAATAAACAACGATATTTCTCAGTCAGCCATAACATTTACAACGAAGAATATGTAACTAAATAAGCACCTTTTATGACGTCTTTCAAAATGTGTCCCATAATTTCCAGCTGTTTCTTTCTGATTCTATATATAAGCATCCGTTTTGTTTATATTTTCTTTAAATCTTCTTCATTGTCCATGCTTTTCGTCTATTGTATTCTCAGTATCCTTCTGGAGAACCGCATATCTATTGCCTCCAGTTTTCTTTTCATCTAGGAGGAAGCGTTTATAACTATATCGGACGATTACATAACAGTTCAGTTCTTTTTTCTTTGTTCTACACGAAAATTTTCTCATTTCATAGTGCTTTGCTTAGGTTTTAGAAGGCATTTTATGCGATTCCAATTCGGGTTCATCTATTAAAACACTTCCCAGATATTTAAATTTCTATAATTGTTTGATTTTTATCCCCTTTTCTGAGTTTGCAAGTAGAGAATTCAATTTGCAGAGGGCGTTATCATTCGAGTCAACTGGAGGGGGGTGAATATATTTGAATGCAAAGTTGAGCTTTGACGCGAAATAACAAATATACAAGGATTCTCATCATGAATCTCTTAAAAGCTAAAAATTTATTTAACTGCTATAAATGACTACCATGTTTTTAAATTCCAGTGTAAAATGATTTAATTTCACTCATTTTGCAACATTTAAATAAAATGTTTTAAAAACTAAAGGAATATAATATTCCTACTATTATTATTTGGCTGCAACCAAATCCAGAGAAATTCACTTGCAGAGTTTCTGGAAAGTTGCTTTATTTAATTACAACTTTTTGATTTGTTTTGTTTTACGGCATATCAAATCCAATGGGTTATTTAATACCGACAAGATTTTTATTGTTGGTAATATTTTTTTCAGAAATGTATTGCTGGTATTAAAACCTATTGAATATACTTTCATAGTGCTTTGACCCCAGTTTGAGGGTTAACCATTTGCTCATAGCTGGGACCCTAACAGGTTCTACCACCCTGAGTCAGGGTGTACCTGGGAACACCAGCAAGAGGTGGTTCCACGCTCCTCAAAACTTCCTGATCAGAGGCCCTGCTGCCAGGTGTATTTTATCATCATACCCAGAAACTGGATGTAGTTTATCGTCTTACCGAGGACGTCTCATTGGTGGGGGTGGGTCTTATTCCTCTGCAGAGGTGCAGTTGGCGTATTTTGAAGCTCCATCCGACAGAGCATCTTACAACTAGTTGTGCTTTAACAGTAACAAGTATATCTGTTTATATTTCTGAGATGAGGCATTGTAAATATTTACACTATTTAAATTGTTCGGACTGTTGTCCTCATTTTTATTGCCATATTCACAAATGGGTAAAAGCGTTTGTTGGATCCAGTGATTTGACTCAAAGAGATGCGAGTTCAATACCTGGCTAATGCAATAGTGAACCAGAACTTGCAGAGTTGAGTAAAAGGATGATAACTCTGACATCCAAAAGAGGCATGGCACATGGAACTAGAAAAATCTACCCCAATGAACGAAATAAAGCAATAAAGAATTCCTAATTCCAATTCCCTGAAGAACGCCTGAGCGTACAACGGCCGAAACGTTGCGAATATGGCAATAAAAACGAGAACAACAGTCCGAACAATGTAAATGGTGTAAATAGTGAAAAGTATATAAAATATAATCTTGAGTAATATATATATATATATATATATATATATATATATATATATATATATATATATATATATATATATATATACGTTTGCTTAGCCAATGAAATTTCATGTTGATTATTTTTTTCGGTATTTCTAATAGTTCATTTGATTTCTAGTTTGTATTTGTAAATACAAACTGGAAATCAAATGTTTGAGTACATTCTGGTCCGAATTTCTACATACATTTTCCTGTGTCTAAACACTTTACTTTCCCTATTTGTAAATATATTTTTCTATGTCTTAACCCTTTCGTATAACGTTAACTATTTTTAAAGATTCGGCATAGCCTCGTCTGAGTTCCTCTCCGCCTTCAGAGAGTTCGACTAGCTTAGCCGGAGATGAATCTCCAACTACTTGCCGTCATAAATTATTTCAATCCACCGGTGATATCACAGGGATTTGTCAAGGCATTATTACCCAGGACGCGGATTTTGTTTATTGTCATACCCGCACCCTATACGGCAGTGAATGCTGGAAAGTGTACACACTGATAAGGAGGAGATTTGGGACAACAGAAATGTGAAATGTGGCTTCCTAGTTGTTGAGAATACCTTGTATGGAACATGCGTGTAACGAGGAAGTTTTAATGAAAATAAGCGCAAAAAGAAAATATGTACTTAGAATGAGAGAGTTGAAAAATTTAAGACACGTAATATGGAAAGAGGCCTTGGCGAATTTGATACTCACAAGACATTGTCGGCAAGAGGAGCAGGGAGAAACATCGAGTAAAGAGCTTGTATAAAATGAATGCACAGCAGGGACGATTTTCTAAGAGTGGCCTAGATATGGCACAAATCGGAAAGTATGAGGCACCCAGTGAGGCTCGAACTGACTTCTAAGTCGTAACTGATCTAGCGAGAGAGCTAACCATTACACTACGTCGAGGCGACAAAAAAGACTGGGGAGAATAGTAAGCAGGCAAACAATACTTGGAACTACAAAGAATAGGAAGGTGTGGAGACCCATGATCACCCAAGTCAAGAAGGATTAAAGCATATAGTGATTTTCCAAATGTAACTTATACGTGGCACAACGCCAAACGTATGGGGCACCCAGTGAGGATCGAACTCACTATTCTGTCGTAGTGGTTCTAGCGAGACAAGCTTGCTAACATTACACCGCCTTGAGCATATAAAATAATATAATTACCTAACTTTGACAACGTAGTTTCTTTTCTGTCTCTGCTGCGTGGGGTAATTTTTTATTTACATATACTGAATGCCAGAAAACATGACGGGGCATAGAATTGAATTTTATTATTCATAAGATGTAAAAAGGATATCAGATACTCGAATGCTTGAGTAGCATATTGTTATTTTCGTTGAAATGTTTCGTGTTGTATGTTTATTATTTATATGAGCCACCTTGGCATTTCCGAAGCTATTGGCTTCCATATTGTTTTTATTAAGAGACGATATCATTTGATAAATGCAAGCATAAATATCCCTGGAGTGTAAATAATGATTTAATAAAAGAGATTTCTTTGAAATATTTTCTTTGTAGCAAAACGGAAACATGCACCCAAGGGAGGAAAAGAAAGAACGAAGTACTTTTCTAATCGGTCCTCCATCAAAGCAGTAATCTTTTCAGAGGGATAGAAGAAAGAAAGAAAAAGAAAGATAGAAAGAAAGAATGAAGAGTTCGGAAATAAAAAAAAATATAGATTCCTCGACAAAGACAAAGTATTTCTCACTTGTCAGTAAAGCCATTTGAAGTGCTTTTCCAATTGGTCCTCCATCAACGCAGTAATACTTTCAGAGGCGGGGAAGACAGGAAGATAAAGAGAAAGAGAGAAACGAAAGAGGAAAAAAAGGATGAGTGTTAAAGGAAATCAGAGAGAGAGATTTTTTCTTTTTCTCACCAGAGAAAGAAAAAGATAGCGAAAGACAAAGACAGTGAGAAAAAGAAAGATAAAAAGGAAATAGTAATTGAATTTAAAAGTAAGAATAAAAGGGACAAAGAGAGAAATAAAAAAAGAAAGGGAAACACAGAAAAAGAGAGAAAAATGGAAAATAAAAAAATAAAAAACGAGAGAAAGAAAGAGCAAGAAATAAAAAGAGATAAAATGAAAGAGAAAGAAAAAAGAAACAGCGAAGGACAGAGAATGGAAGGAAAAGACAACTATTAAAAGATAGAGAGAAAGAGAGATAATAGAAATCTGGAGAAAAAAATGATAAATAAAGGCAAAGAGAGAAAGAGTCAAAGAAAGAAAAAAAAGGAAAATAATAGAAAAGAAACAATGGAAAAAGAGAAAAAAATCCGTTCAACGTAATCAACGCAAAACTTGGCACCAAATTTCTCTATGTGCTCTGGCCTTCCAGAATCTAGGCGATCATGGGTATCCTTAACTTCCTGTACCTGTCTTTGGGTAATTTTACTTACTCTTTATCCTAATATTTTTTCTATGAATTGTAAATTTTCTAAGCCTTCTTTCCTTACTTTGTACCAAGTTGTCGCTTTCTGACTATTTCTTTTTCTTATAGAAGCTTTCTGCTTTTCTTACATCTTTTGCTAGGAATGTCACCATTTAACGTTAGAAAATGTCAATCATTTCAATTCTGCATCGTTGAGAACATTGTTAATCATTCCTTACGAGTTAGAAATACATCCATTTCGGCAATCCCGGCATATTTGTTTCCATAATGTGTCCCTTCTGGACTACCGTATATACTAGCCTATCATGGGACCTTTGAAAACCTAATTTTGAAGCTAATTTGACTACAGTAAATAGATATATAGTTTGGTCAACGGCGTAGCCAGGGCCACCAGTATGTACGTTAATTTTATATCTCGTCTATGATGCGAGCTCCTTAAAATTAGCTTCAAAATAAGGTCTTCCAAAGTTGCATGATACGCGGGTATATAAAATAGATAGATAGATAAATAGATAGGTAGACTGACATAGCTAGATAGACTGGCATAGATAGATAGATAGATAGATAGATTTTGCAAATACTAGCGTATCATGCGTCTTTTGAAAACCGAACTTTTAAGCTAATTTGACGAGAGTAAATAGATATATAGTTTGGTCAACGGCGTAGCCAGCGCCAGCAGTACATACGTTAATTTCATATCTCGTATATGATGCGACCTCCTTAAAATTATCTTAAAAATTAGGTCATCAAAAGTGGCATCATACGCAAGTATATACATTAATACTTTTTCCACATCTAATTTTAACATAAGACATAAAACATTTTTATAGATAATAGACGTATAAAATAAGCGTCATGCCTCATTGACCAACACAATATTTTTTTGGTTGTTTTTTGACGCATTATAGCTATTCTTAGCTGGAGAACAATAAAAAAGAAAAGCTTATAAAATGGAAAACACGATTCGCTATCTATTCAACTTAGCTTAATTTAACGCAAGGCAAAAAGTATGCAACTGCGCCCAAACTCGATCGCGCTGACTGTTGCACAGATGGTGAGATAAGCCGTTTCCTTACAGGAAATATTAGGCATTCACTGACTGATAGCGTTACTGTTGGTTGAAATTCATAAAATCTCTCTAAAAGAGTTTCTCACGAAAATAGCTTCAATAGACCATTGTTATCTTTCATTTTCATCGGCTTGATCTTGTATCCAAGAAATTAATTTCTTCTTTGTTTATCGCTTCCTTTATAATGATGGCGTTGATGACTAAATTCGTCGTCAAAGTGCAGGTTCAAGACGAGAGGATTCCATTTTTACCAAAACCCGTTCTTGTCATCTACAACCAATCGCCGTTTGGCTTTGCAAGATGTGGTTGGGAGTGAAACAAAATTAGAGTGGAAGAAAGTGATGATGGCGTGAATTTGTTTATGGTGGACCTGGACTTACCAGGAATTGGCACACACTTTATTTCATGACCTTCCTTTTGCTGCACATATGGAATTAAACATTCAGAATGCAATAAAATGCCGCTGACTCTGCTATAATTTCGAGTGGCACATTCTGTAGCATATTCGCCATGCGTAGCCCTCTCATCCACTGATTCAACCATTGAGATATGCTTGAATCGTCACCCGCTTGTTTCACCGTTGGGGTCATTAGGGTTGATCGCGCTTAGTCTGTTATCTATATTGATTTTTTTTCTACGACTTATTAACACTTTGCAGGTTATTTAAAGCCAGAAATATTTTTAGATCTTAAGAATTTTTTTGAGATAATAATAGTTTTACTAATTAATCCATAGCTGGGGAGAAGAGGTGGATTCATACTTTTCTCAAGGGTATTTGCGCGTGAATAAAACGAACCCAGCAGGAATTGGAATTAGGTTCACTGATTAAAAATTCCGAGTCACTATCCATTACACCATCCGCTCATCCAAGCTTAAAACACCTGTTATGCCCAAGCAGCCGCCCATCTAAGTATTAACCAGGATCGACGTTGCTTAACTTCGGTGATTGTACGAGAACCAGTGTTTCAATGTGATATGGCCGTAAGCCATTATCGAGATATATCCCATTTATCTAGTATTGAACAGAGTTTCCATCTTTCCATTTTGTTTAAGGCAGTGTTGAAAGTCTATATCGTGGTTATTTTCTCATTGAGTTATATGTGCTGATCATTTTAATTGTTGCTGCTGTTGGAAGTCAAGTAATGTGATTTTTGCTATTTGGTAAAGTTCTTTATTTGTGATTGTATAGAACCAATCTGTTATATCTCTTAAGACCAAACGGGTTTATTCGTTTGAAGCCATTTTGATCTGAGAAAAACGGTTGTAGATATCAGTTTAGACATTACCGAATGAGTTGAATGCTATATATGATATCCACATGAGAGTCAAAATCTGAAATGACTCAAGATTTTAGGTTAATATTTTGGTTTTGTAGCATTTGGGGTTAATTACCTCCAACGCAACTAGTTCTGGGTTCAATTCCCTTTCTTCATATAATAAATTTGCTAGCTGAATTTAAATTGGGAGACCCGTATGTACGAAGGATCAAAGGCTAAAAGTAATCCTGCCTTCCCCAGATTTCTTTTTAGAAAAGGCTTCATGCTTAACCTTAGCGCTTTCCCGTGGGAGAAGTACTGCCTGGTGGCTCGCTGCCTTGCCCTATCTCTATTTTATGTTCAATATGCCCCGCGAGGGTTAAGTATTTTAATCCCTCCTTCCGCATTTAATCCCTCCTTTCAGCTGTCTCTTCATGACAGTGAATTACTAATTTAGATAATGCGCTCTCTGGTGTTCAAAATTATTTGATAATTTTAATCAGACATGTAAAAATTCGTCCAAAGATTTAGGGAAATTCAACAAGCTTTTTCTGTGTCAAATTACGCAGTGTTTTCTGAGTTTAACTCCACAGATCTCTCGAATTCCCAAAACGGTAAATAAAAAAATGGATATTGTGAGAGAGAAATAAAAATATAGTGTGTGTGTGAGAGGGCAGATGAAGAGTGCAAGTGTGTGTAAGAACGATAGATCATGGTAAGAGAGAATAGTTCAAAAATAGTTTTAAAAAAGTAATGTCAAATACTATTAATATTCCGATGAGTATGGGAGAAAGAAAGAAGAACGATTGAGCGAAAGAGGTTTGAGAGTGACAGAGAGAGGCTGAAAGAATGAGACGGAAGCGTGAGAAAGACAAAGACAGACACTAAGAAAAAGAAATGTGAGACAAAGGGAAAAACAAAGAAAAACGAGAAAAGAAAAAAAGAAAATATGGAAGTGAAATAGAGAGAAACAAAAAGAGAGACGAAGAAAAAGAGAAAAAAAGGAAACGAGTGAGTGTGAGAGAGGGAATGACGGGATTGTGCGAGACTTAATGGTGAGAGTATGCGAGACTGAAAAGAGGGCGTGTGTGTGTGAGAGAGAAAGAGAGAGAGAGAAAGAGAGAGAGAGGAAGTGAGAGGGAGGAGGTGAGAGGAGAGCCAGTTGGCATTCTGTATATGTGTGAACGAGATGTTAACTTGAGGAGATGTGACAATCTGATCCATCTATTTCTTTGTCAAGTCTCCTAGCATTTTCCAAGTCTCGCCGGACATACCAGGAATCTTTTAAAATCATACCACATGGAAATAAAGAAACTAATTTTTTGTTTTCTTTCATTTCTCTGATGACATTTCATATCTTAACGTCTAAAATGTTTGGGTAATAACACTTTTGCGACATATAGTGGCCGTTAATAATTAAGTATAACTCAAGACTTCAATGTTAAAATAAAACAGTATTTAATTACAATTGCAAATAAATACTTAAGAAAAAGAAAGAAGTAAAAGTCAACCAAATCTTGTTAACAATTTCAATGAATACCTTGCTGCTGGCATATTACGTGGAAAAGCCACCATCTATTGACAAAGTGCAGACATTCTGGGATAATATTTGGAGCAGCCCAAAGGAATATAACTCAACTACAGAATGAATCAAATGTGAAGAAGAACGAATGCTGGATACATCTCTGCAAGAGTCGGAAAACATAGCTACAAATAATGTTAGGCAATCCCAAAGCTGATGTTGATCATCTGTATGTGCCCAGATCCGAAGGAGACAGAGGATTAGTTCAACTAGAACTGTCCTACAAAACTATAACAATTGACCTTCAATGGTACTTGGAAACTACACAAGACTGGGTGATATGTGTCAAAGAACATGAAAGTAGTAAGCGTTTTTATTCTATAATAAAGGAAGCCATCATGTTCAAAATGGTGTTTCAAATGCGTGCAGAAATACAAGTAAAGCACATTACACCGACTGAAGCTGCAAAATACTTCAAAAAAGAAAGCAAAAGCAAATGCAACTGACCAGATATACAGAAACAATAAACCGCTTCATGACCAATACTCTGCCTGTACCAAACAAGATGACGTAGACAAACCCCGTACTCATCAGTGGCTCCGTAGTGCAGGGTTAAAAGCTGAAACTGAAGGTTTTATCCTTGATGCACAGGACCAATGCTTGTTGACTTGAAATTATCAAGCACACATACTAAAATATTGTGTTAGCCCAAAATGCAGATTCTGTGATAAATATTCAGAAACAGTTGATCATCTTGTATCAGGTTACACGGTATTGGCACCCACTGAATATAAATCCCAGCACAATAGAGTGAGTCAATATCTGCATGGGAAAATCTGCAACTTTTACTGAAAGAAATTGGTATGAACACCATTTAGACCCGGTTACGGAGATAGGAGCTGTTACAATTTTATGGGACTACACAATACACACAGAACAATCAAAGCTAACCGCCCAGACATTGTTATTGGAATGTCTCAGTTATCTCCCTTTAACTCAACTCTACAAGTTTTTGGTTCACCACTGCTGTGGCCTGGTATTGAACTCACAACTCTTGGGTTCTAGTCACTGGATCTTACCAACGTCTTTATCCACTGGGTCATTATTCCTTTGACTAGATCCAAAGAGATTTGAGTTCAATAGCGGACCACAGCAGTGATGAACCAAAACTTGGAGAGTTTTGTTAAAAGGAATTAACTAAGACATCCGGAAGAGGCATGGCATGTGGAACTAGGACAATCTACCCCGGTGAACGAAATAAAGGGTTCGATTCGAAGTGAATATTGTAAAGAAGACGAGTATAATATTCCGAATAATGTAAATAATTCAAGTAAGTGTAATACTTCATCTCAAAGATATAGACAGATATATCGATTGACGGTAGTAAAATTAACTTCAAAATCAGGTCTTCAAAAGTCGCATATATACGGTATATATGGAAGCACGTTTATCATGATAGTGTTGTTGGGTGAATCATGATCTGAAACAATCTCTATATTTAGTCAGTTCTGTGCCATACGTAATACACGCTTAGGCGATCATGTATCTGTCGATACATGACTGACGAGTCAAATTTTTTCCTGCAGTGGGTTGCTGTTCCTTTCTGCAGTAGACCAGTTACCATTCAAGACTGTAGAAGCCGGTCTGCCCTACTATTTACACATAGCTGGGGGAAGGGGAGGATTCATACTTTTCCGAAGGTTATTAGCACGGAAGTAAATATAATGGATTCAATTTAAATTCGAACTCGGCTCTCCGATTCCTCAGTCCGAGCCGCTATCCATTACTCCTTCCTATATTTAGCGGCGAATATTAATCAGCGAACATTATACAGTGACTAAGAAAGAGATTATTTAGAAAGTGACTTTTGTTGCATAAAATAAAAGCTATCTACATCATCAATCGATGCACGTATTGATTAAAATACTTACAAATGTACAGGTGAAAAAAAAAACAACAAAAAAAAAAACGATACTAAACAAACGTTCATCGAAGTAGCACATTTGAATGTCTGGAAGAAATAAAAAGAATTTGGCTTTTGATCATTGAAATTACATAATATGGAACGAAATGTCTGGTCATGATTTGTATGCATGATTTCTGAAATATGTCTCCAAGAAAAAAAGCATCAGTAAGAATAGAACTAAGAATTTAAAACATATTAAAAATATCACCGTACTTTTTACTTGTCTTCTTTTAAATCATTTCATTTCTATGTGCGAAGATGTTTATCTCTATTCATGTGTAGATCAATATATAACATATATTATAACTATATATTATTATAACATATATTATTACTATATATAATTATAACATATATTATTATCACATATATTATAACTATATATTATTATAACAAATATTATTATAACATATAACTATATATTTCTATAACATATATTATTATCACATATATTATAACTATATATTATTATAACAAATATTATTATAACATATAACTATATATTCCTATAACATTATTATCACATATATTATAACTATATATTATTATAACAAATATTATTATAACATATAACTATATATTCCTATAACATATATTATTATCACATATATTATAACTATATATTATTATAACAAATATTATTATAACATATAACTATATATTCCTATAACATTATTATCACATATATTATAACTATATATTATTATAATAAATATTATTATAACATATAACTATATATTCTTATAACATATATTATTATCACATATATTATAACTATATATTATTATATTATTAGGTTGGTGCAAAAATAATTTCGTTTTTTGACATAGTAACATATGTTAGAAAACGAAATTATTTTTGCACCAACCTAATATAATTCTTCTGGCAACCATTTTTCTTATTACTGTTTTTCAGGTATCAATTTTAAAACCAACTCAGTTTTATGAATACTTACATATTTATGCATTTTTGATATAGTCGTCAGCGTATGGTGTTCGAGCCTAGATATATGCCGAGATTTTGAATGCTGATTTTCAAGGCAAGCTGAGTTTAGCCACGTATTTGTTTTCTTTTCATATACTAATGCCTTTATGATGTAATTTATCACTTAAATAGAGATTTGTAAATGTTTTTCTTTTCATCTCCTAATGATTCAACCTGGGAGGTATTTTAACAGAGGATGGACATTGTGACACCGAAATCCGAACACGTTTTGAACTAGTGAAAGAGGCATCTCAAAAGCTAAGAAAAGTACTGAGACACAGAGAAATTTCTTTAGAAACAGTGTTGGATTTCTATGTGATATCAATCCACTTATATGCCAATGAATGCTGGACAATCTATCCACGGATGAGGAGAAAACTGGAGATACAGTGACTTGCAAAAGTCTACACCCACTTTGAAAATTTATATATTTTGTATAAGTTAACAAGGAACAACACATTTTTACAATTCCAATGATTGTTAAATAATAAGCAGATCCATCACATTTTTCTTTGATATAAAAATGACATTTTCAAAATTTCGCACTGATTCTTAAAGTCATATAACTTAGTATAATATCTGGGGTGGGGTGTAGACTTTTGCAAAGACATTTTTCTGTGTTATCACGTAGTTTATCATTGATTTATACAATCCAGAACAATAAAAAGTGACATGTGTGATCTACCATAACAAACAAACTTGGTCAGTCTGTTATTTTGCTATATAAAGTGAGTTAACTGCCTACAAAATCATCTACCACATGGTTTCTTGGTATGTTGGTCTTTGGACTCTGACTGTAAACACAAGGTGTACAACTCAGGAATGAAAATGGGCAAGCCTCTGTCTAAGGAACTTAAAAAAACTTTATTATTCAAAAGTACAATTAAAATAATGGCTATAAAAAGATTGCAAAAACTTTAGAATTGCCACTAAGCACTGTTAAAACAATAAGATTTTAGTGCACAAAACCACTGCTACCCTACCTAGATTTGGGAGACCGAGCTAACTTACCAGAAGAGCAAAATCAAAACTGGTCCGGGAGACAACCTCCAACCCTAGTGCAAAACTGGAAGAAATGAAAGCTTTAGTTTCTAGTACTGGGACAGATGTCCATGCATCTACAATTTCCAGAGTATTGCACCGGTCTGGCCTGCAAGGGAGGGAAGGCTAGAAAAAAGCCCCATCCGAAGGCTAAACTTTGTCAAAAGTCACATCATTGATTCCATGACCTTGTGGCGAAAGATTTTGTAGTCAGATGTGACCAAAGTCGAGTTATTTCGGAACCATACGAAACGTTACGTTTGGCGGAAAAAAGGCTCTGCTCACCAACCTCGTTACATTGTCCCCACTGTAAAGTATAGCGATGTCTCGATCATGTTTTGGGGCTGTTTTTCAGCTGCATGACCTGGAGAGCTGGTAACCATCCAAGGTGTCATGGACAGTGTCAAGTACCGAGAAATATTGGAGGCAAACTTGCTGAAGTCATCAGACCACTGCACCAAGCTCGTGGAAGGCTACCCGAGGCGTCTGCAGGCTGTAATTGACACAGCAGGATCATCCATAAAGTATTAACTGAAGATATTCCAAATGGGGTGTAGACTTTTGCAATGACATTTTCCAAAATTATCTTTGTTTAAGAAGCAGTTTTAAATTTTTCAAATGTATATTTTGCATTAAATAAAAGTGTGATAGATCTGCTTATTAAAACAAATTATTGGAGTTTAAAATATTAATTGTTCCTATGAAAATAAAGAAAATACATCCAGTTTTCAAGGGTGTGTAGACTTTTGCAATGCACTGTAACAAAAATGTGCTTATCTAGAAGGACATTGAGAATTCTATAAACGGAGTTAGAAAGTATAGAGAAAGTCTAAAAGAAAATGATAACGAAAAGGACAATTATATTCAGAGTTGGCAGCTAAAATTTGTTAAACGCGTAATGAGGAAGGAGTTATTGGAACACTTAATCCTTATAGGGCCTAAGGAGAACAAAAAAGAGATAGGGAGAAGCGGCGTGCTACCTGCCTGATTTTGTTGTGAATGTATGTCGGATTGGGAGAAGCCAGAGCAAAGAACTACTCGCAAATCGAGAAAGAGGGGCTAAACATTATATTCGCAGTAAAGAAATGTCATCGTTTCTTGCACGGTAGACAATTTCTGTTACAAACAGATCACAAACCTTTACTAACGATTTTTGGATCGAAAAAAGGTCTACCACAACATACGGCGAATAGACTCCAAAGATGGGGTACCATTCTTCTGAATTATAATTTTCAAATGGAGTATGTACCATCTAAAAAACTTGGTCATGCAGACAGCTTATCAAGGTTAATACCTAAGCACACAGAACCATTGGAGGATATGGTAATAGCAGCCATTCAAGCGAAAGTTGAAGTAAAAAATACTTTATGTGACACGATAAGAGAACTTCCAGTAACGGTTGATGAGATTAAGAGTAAGGCAGAGGTGGACGAATTTATTATAAGCACGAAAGAAAAAATCAACAGTAACCAACTGGATGAGGAAATTTATTCAATTTGTGATAACGTCCTGTTATATAGCGACAGGGTCGTAATTCCTACGACATTAAAGAAAAGAATGCTCAAGGAATTCCATGTAGGACATCCAGGCATATCAAGAATGAAAAGCCTTATGCGCCCTTTCGTTTACTGGCCAAACATGGATAAGGATATAGAAGAAAAAGTCAGGGAGTGTAGAGGATGCGCATTAGCTATGAAAGCTCCTCCGACTCAATTCGGATCGTGGGCAAAACCGGACCGACCTTGGTCGAGATTTCACTTGGATTTTGCTGGACCGTTAGATAGTTTCTACTATCTCATTGTTATAGACAGTCTATCTAAGTGGCCGGAAGTACTGAAATGCAAGAACCCCACATCCGAGGCAACTATTAACTTCCTGTATGAACTATTCGCTAGGTTTGGAGTTGTAGACTGCATTGTCACAGACAATGGAACGCAATTCACGTCTACCGAATTTAAACATCTCTGCGAGGATTATCTAATCGAGCATATAACCATTCCACCATACCACCCAAGAAGTAATGGGCAAGCGGAGAGATTCGTAGATACGTTCAAGAGAGCCCTGAGAAAAGCTAGTGGATCACCGACGGATAAGTCAATCCAATAGTTCTTACAAGTTTACAGGGTCACTCCGAATGCAAACATCGAAACGTCGAAGACACCTGCTGAGGCCATGTTCGGACGCAAGGTTAGATCAATTTTCCACAAGTTGTTACCAAACCAGGATAGGCCAAACCTCAAAAAACCGATAACAAAAAAACGGTATAAAGTTGGCGAAAGAGTTTTCTACAAGATTCATAGAAATAATAGGACCTTTTGGGAGTCCGGCACTATTGAGAAACAAATAGGCAACATGGTCTATATGATTAAGGGACCAGATTTCGTGGACAAACGTCCCACTAACCAAATCAGGAAAAGATACTCGAACAGTGAGGTGACCAGATTACCCGAGGAGGACATCATGGACACAGTGTTTGATACTTTTCAGGTGCCCATACCAGAGACAGCTCCTGAGAATAGGAGGTCAAAAAGAAAACGGAAATCAACGGAGTTGATTAGCGTGAACCCAAAGCAAAAACGTTATTAATCCCCAGAGGGGATATTTTCAAAGGTGGATGTTACACCGGCCTCCTAACACAAGGGAATTACACCGGTTCTCACTATATATAGTGCCAGTAATACCTACCCGGTGTAGCAGCGACAGTAATACAACTGCCTACCTGAGTAGTACCCGTTTCTTACCTTTGTATCTGTGATGTTAAATACACTTGTTCCTTAAACCAACCTCGACTTGATTTTCTTATTTTTACAATTATGCCACGACACAACACTATCTATCTATCTATCTATCTATCTATCTATCTATCTATCTATCTATCTATCATATTTATTATATTTTACATAGCTATACAACTTCAACTTTAACGTCGCCATCTTTTAGTGCCCATTTAGTGTCTTTAGGTTTCGATATATATAAAAAATGCTTTAATTAAATTAGAGGCACAATTTATGAAAAACTTGTAACTTCTAATTTTTTTTTTTTTTTTAACATTTCAACCCAAGCAAGGCGGGATGCTACTAGCACGCAGGGGGTTACAAAGTGAGAGCGAGAGTAAAGAAGTGTGATGGAGGATAGGATGAAGATAGTTCAGGTCATCTGGAGATGTCGATTGACATTATATTTGAATAGTTGGAGATTATATCTATCAGGGAAACAAGTAATAGGAAGGGAATTCCACAGACGGGAGGTGGGAGACATGAAGCTCTTGGAGTAGAAGAGACGGTCATATCTAACCGTTTCGACAGTGAAAAGGTGGGACCGTCATGCCAGCCTAGTAGCACGATTAAATTCATGCAGTCTGGGAACTAGTGATAGTAGCTCGTCGGAGTAGTTACCGTGGAAGTATTTGTAGCAAAGACAGAGGGAGGCGACGGCACGTCTCTAAGAGAGTGACTGAAGACGAGATGTCAGATCAGGACCAACGATATTGCTATATAATTCTATGTCTATTTTGCTGTAACTTAGCGTTAGTTTTGCAACAGTATGTCTGCGGTTGACATGCCTAAAGTGTCATTTCATCTAGACTTGAGTAAATAACCCACCTACCCACATCTTCTGACAGTATTTTCCATTTTTCTATTATAGTTTTAATCCATTTTTTTGATTGGTTAATCAAGACATGCCCAAAACTGTGTGTGTTTTTTTTTTTTTTTTTTTTAAATTTTGAATGTTTGGTTCCCCACAACTCCATTTTAACTCCTAAATAAGCTACCGATTTATTTTAAGATTTCCCAAGTAAATTATTTTCACCATATGTTTTCTAACATCGCCTGACGAGGGACAATTTTACAGTTCCGAAACACGGAATTTTTTGCGTAGCGATGCAAAGTATTAGAATAAATATATAATAATAACATATCGCTCTATTTAAAAAAAAAGTAAATGCTAAGAACAGAGTATTGTTAACCTGCCTGTTTCACACACACACACACTCTCTCTCTCTCTCTCTCTATATATATATATATATATATATATATATATATATATGTCTATATTTCTGAGATGAGGTATTATGTACATTATTTACATTATTCTGACTATTGACCTCATCTTTGTCGCCATATTTATTATAACGTTTCGGCCGTTGTACACTCCAGCCTTCGTCAAGTGGTTGGAATGTCGAACTGAACCCTTTATTTCGCTAAATGGGGTAGACTGTTCATTTATGTCAGTTATCAGTTATCGCCTGTTAATTTCCCTCTGAAAGTACTCCCCTGCCTTAGCCGGGTATTGAACTCACACGCTTTGGGTCCTGTCACTGGATCTAACTAACGCCTTTATCCACTGTGCCATGTATCCTTGAGGAAATCTATGTTTGAATTTCTGGGTATTATAAACCATTTTTTTTTGCCAGTGCTCATATTGCAATGTTTTTTTTTTGCTGTGTGTGCCACACTCTGAGTCGCTTCCTTGTAGATATAATTGACCCATTGATCGGAAAGTCTCCTTCATATATCCGAAACTCCGCCCACTTCGTGGAAATAATCAAAGATGCTCGCATCCTATCCAACCACATAGTCAGCTTGGACGTAGTGAGTTTGTTCACCAAGGTACTCACGGAGGAGGCACTCGCAGTAGTCAGCGACAGATTGGCCTCTGACTCATCACTAGAAGAACGAATAGATAATGATGGAAATGTTGACTTTCTGTACACAAACAACACACTTCGGAATGGGATCATACATATATCGACAGAATGAGGGCTTAGCAATGGGCTCTCCATTATCACCAGTAATGGCGAATATATACATGGAATACTTTGAGGAAATGGCATTAGAATCTATATCTCTAAAGCTAACTATACGGTTAAGATACGTAGATGACCCCTTCATACTCTGGCCACACCAGGAAGATGTTCAGGTTCTACTGGACCATGTGAACTCATAAGACCTTCGATACAGTTCACAATGGAGAAAGAGAGTAACAACACACTCCCATTCCTGGATGTTCTAATATCTCGAACAGAGCATGGGTTTAAGACATCCGTATACCGTAAACCGACATTCACCGGACAGTACCTCATTTTCAACTCCCACCATCCACACAGCGTAAAGAAAGGGATCGTCCGCTGCTTACAACACCGTGCAAAAGTCATAAGTGGTGACTCGGAGACATTAGATAAAGAATTGGTTAGTATAAGTAGTACCCTACAACGTAACAACTACCCCGTGTACATGTACAGCAACCCCCAAAAAACGGGATAGGTGGGTACAACAGGAGGACAACAACACTCAGAAAACAGTGTGCTTGCCTTATGTGAGGGGGGTTATCAGAGAAAATACAAAGGACCTGCAGTCCATATAACATCAGGACAACCTTCAAAACCTTGACGACACTTCGCCGATATCTCTCCCGAGTAAGACCTCCCATACAGGAGAACATGACTAAAGACTGTGTGTACGCTATCCCGTGCAGCTGCGGAAAGGAATATAAAGGAGAGACAAGCCGCCGCCTTAAGGGAAGGCTTCAAGAACACCTGAAAGCTGTAACACAAGGGGAAGTGGAAAATTCAGGCGTGGATGATCACATATGAAGAGAGAAGGTAGGTCAACGCCCGCTGTGGGATCAGGTTGAGATCATAGACAAAGAACACCATTGGGAAATTCGTAAACTTAAGGAATCAGCCACAAAAATCTTCTGAGCCCAACAAGCATAGAAATGAATACAATATGGGAACCAGTAATAAGGAGTACCAGAGAAAAGCGATAATAACAAAAGTAACAATATGAGCACTGGTAAAAACATGAAATGATAAAAGCAAAAATTGCAATATGACCACTGGCAAAAAATGTTTGCTGAAGACATTAGGTGTATAATGCCCAGGAATTCATACACAGATGCACACACACACATATATATATATATATATATATATGTAAAATATATATAAAATATATATAACTACATATAATTATATATATTTAAAATATATATAAATAGATATAATTATATATATTAAACACATACATTCATACATGTACATATATAATTACACATTCATTCATACATATATATGATTACACATACACTCATACATAAATATATATACATTCATATATATATACATATATATATACACACACAGACATAAACATATATGTGTATATATATATATATACAGATATATATATATATATATATATATATATATATGCACACACATACATATATATACACATAATTGCTTATATATATATAGATACATATATATATATATACACACATACATAGATATGCATAATTACATAGATATATATATACACATAAATACATATATATATATATATATATACGCATACATATGCATAATTACATATATATATATATATACATAATTGATTATATACACATAGATACATATATATATATATATGTATACACATACATGCATACATACATACATACATACGCATAATTACACACATATATATATATATATATACACACATATACATACACATAATTGCTTATATACACATAGATACATATATATATATATATATATATATATATATATATATACACATACATACATATGCATAATTACATATATATATACACACACATATATATACACATAATTGCTTATATACACATAGATACATACATGCATATGCACATACATACATATGCATAATTACATATATATATATATATATATATATATATATATATATATATATATATATATATACATAATTGCTTATATACACATAGATACATACATATATATACACATACATTCATATACATAATTACATATATATATACCTGTACATCTATATATATGCATATAAATATATATACACATATAGAATTGCATAGATACATATACTTATATATATATATATATATATATATATATATAATATTATGAATTAATGATTTAAAATATGTATATATATATATATATATAATATTATAAATTAATTGATTTAAAATATTTTTTTTGCGAAAAAATATTTTAAATCAATTAATTGATAATATTAATGCTGTGTAAATTTACATTGAGCACTATTTTGTAAAAATAAAAATATCTATAAGAATATATATATATATATATATACAGATAAATATATATATATGTACATACCTATATATATTTACACACACACACATATATATATATATATATATATATACAAGTACAATCATATATATTCATACACACAAATATAAAGAGAAAAGTAAAACATACATACATACATATATATATATATATATATATATATATATTATATATATATATATGTGTGTGTGTGTGTGTGTGTGTGTGTGTGTGTGTGCTACTGTGGGTTAGTGTTTTTTGTGAGGGAAAAATAGAAATGCATGCATCTCCCAAAGTATCCCAATCTCGTCCTTTCAGCCTGATCCTCTTTACTTCTCATATTCTGTCTATATAAGAAAACAATTGAAAAGAGTATCCTTAGTTATATATATATATATATATATATATATATATATATATATATATATATATATATATATATATATATATATAACCTCAATTCCCGTGTGATAAATCACATACATTTACTTTACCGTCCCTCGAATTATATCAAGTGCAACATCTTGCTTTCTGTTTACAAATTACAGGGTAGTGTTCGAAGTCGAATACGTTAAGCTGTTATTTGCAGATCAAAGAGTTAGAGATCAGCAAATTCCTTCTTTTAACTTGGCAATAATATTATTTGTAGCCATTTTCAAAGATTTGCTGACTCTGAAATGACAAATTGTCTTTCATTTCTAATCAGCAATCTGGAACTTCTAAGTCTGAAATTGTAGGGAAGAAAGCAAAAAAAAAAAAAAAATCTCTTCAACAAAGGGGATAAGCATTTTTTTTTGTGACTTGAAAATGACAATTATAGAACTTTGGTAAATATCCGATACCGTGGTTTTATTTAAACCTTAACTGACATTTTGTGTTGAATTGTTCTACATGATGTCGTATTGTTTGGATAAAAGTCATTATTCTGGAAGAAAAGAGACAAATCTAACTAAAAGCTTAATTAAAATTAAATAGCGGGCGGTTGATCAGTGCCTGGAGTTCATTGGCTGTAGGTGATGTCACTAAAAGCAGCAATCCCGAAGCCACCAATCAAACTCTGAAATGGAAATCGGTAGAATATGACGCGTTATCTACTTGTGTAGCAGTGGATCGGAATTCGAACAGAAAAACAGTGAACCAGGTTAGGGAGGTGTTTATTTTTATTCGTTACACTCGAAGGAAGGTGATGTCACTAAAACGCAGGTGGGTAGTGAAGACTGAGAACGGGGAGGATTGGAGGGGGGAAGAAGAAAAAAAGAAGAGCAGATGGCGATTGAAACTGTATTTAAATTTTTGAAGATTAAAGTTATCAGAAAGCAAGAAATCGAAGTGAGTCGGGCAGTTCCAATACAAGAAAGGAAACTTAATGTAGAAGCGACGGTTGCATCTTGTTATTTCAACAGTAAATCGGTGAAAGCTAGTTGCCAATCTAGTCGTAGCTTAAATTCATTTAGGTGGGGCACCATAGAAAAAAAAAAGTTCATCAGAGCAGTTGCCATGAAAATATTTGTAGAAAAGACAAGGATACCACGTAACGCCAGGGAGAAAATAAATGAAGTTGCGATGTATGGTCAGGATCGATTATATTACAGACTTTTCTTTGGATTTTCTCAAGAATCTCGAGGTGTACAGCAGAAGTACCGGACCAGATATTCAATACACCGACGAATGGTAGATTTGTAAATGTGCAGTGTTGATCAATGACGCAGCGAACCAACGTTTTCTGCAGTAAACATAGCAATTTCGATATAATCCCTCCACTTCACGTCAGTGGAATTACCTGAGGCCAAGGAGGAGTAGAATGTTGTTCTCTTAGAATTTAGAATTAGCCATGCTGATCACAGGCAGAAAAAGTTCTCTGTGATGATTAAATAAAATTAGTTCTTTGGGGATTTGTTAAAATTTACAAGTCATTTTATACCAAAGTTAACCACGGATTAGAGGTCTTTTCCAAGAGCAGTTGACAGGTCTACTTTGCCAAATCTGTAAAATTTGCTACTAAGACAGGAAGCAATAGTTGTGCCATCTGCATAAATACCTAGGTAGGAAATGATAGCATCGGAAGGTCACTGATGAAGATCAGAAACAGTGCATGTCCAAGTATATAGCTCTGAGGGGGGCACCGCGTTAGTATGAAAAGATTTGAAAGCGATCCCGTTTAACACGACTTTCGTTACAAGATTTGTTAGGAATGATTGGATAAATTTAAATATTCGTCTCGTAACACTGTACCCCTTGAGCCTGTGAAGGGAACCAGCGTTATTAAACCTGTCGGATAGCTTCGAGATATATAGGGCCACAGCCCGAGCTCCGCATTTCTTTAGAAGAACCGCAAGGTGAGATAGAAGGCCTTACCTAATCTATTTCGCCTTGTATGCAACAATCATGCGAGAAATGAGTACGATAGAGAAAGAAGAGATAGCTGAACGAGTTTAGTAGAATAAGTCAGAGGCACAGGTATGAATAACCCGGAGATTTGTCAGTAGGAGATGTTCCTGATGTTGGGAAACCTGAAACCCTTGACGATTCCAGATATAAAACATCAATGACGACTCTGCCTCCATCCAGCGCATCGGAAAGTGTATTTTGCGAAAATTACAAAATAATAAAGGGTTATAATTTTCTCATTTTATTTGACTGTAATGTGCAACACATTCAAATTTAAAATAAGTAATAATTTAATTAATTTATTAGTTTAAATATAATTTCCGTTTTCCTGTCTTTATTTATAAAATTGCAGTAAAGTGCCTTTTGTAATGAATACAATTTATCAACATCAATATTAAACATACTATTTCATTTAGCACTGTTAAGTCTAGATTTTTTACAAGCTGGCGAACACAATATTATCAAAGTTAACTTTATTATACTAATATTCATCCAATACAAATCTCTAGAGCCACTTAATGTTACAATGTGATGGTGTATGAGTTTAAGAAATGGCAAAAAGTGAACTTCATTTAGTTATGCAGGAAAGATAACAGTCAACTCTAGACTTGAAGAGGTCAAGATTGTAGAAGTTAGGAAAAAACATCCTGCCGGGAGCCTGTTCCACAAAGCAGCAGTTCTTGGAACGAAGCTGTCCGAATGGAACCGACTTCTTACTAATGGAATTCGAAGGGTATGAGGAAGATTCCTTCTTATGTATGCAGCGTGGTGGTTCACAGCTGCAAAGGTCTAGGCTGAGGTGATCAAGAAATGTAGTTTCCATACCATGGAAATAGCGAAGGACACTTTTCGTCTGTGGGAAAGGGGTTGTCGAGTGAAAAAATCATCACTCACAAGGCTGCAGAGATGTTTTTGAATTCTATTTGTGAGGACTTGTTCCTTGTTTAGGATTGCATTTCCGGTTACTTTTGAAGTCCTCTCGCTCTCGTTCATTCCCTTGTGTCTTAGTGGCATTATCGTCTTGCTTGGGGTGAATTGATTAAAAAGTACTATAATTTGTGATATTTGTCAGTATTTATCCGTATTTTTACGAGAACCAATGTTACTGTTGATTGCGAACTAATTATGAGTATACTCAAATACAAATCTTGTGCGGGAATCAACCTTTATTTTTTATACAAGAACACATCATTTTTTTTACAGGTTGAGTGATCGTAATTATTGATATTGGTAGGACGCTAACACAACCATCGTCTGTTGTGTTCCTTTTTGGATAAGCGCGTTTAGGAAAAGCATGTCCGTCTCCCCTCCACCTAGTAACAGGTTAAATAGCATGGTAGACTGTATTTTCGAGTCTAGGCTGCCATCCAGTCTATGTGTAGGAAAAGTATGAATTCCAAATCGTAGAGAAGGAAACGGAAAGTAAATTCATTATCTTTCCCAATGACACATGGTGACCCACACACAATAAAGAAAGACAGACCTATGCAGAGTCATCTCTTATGGGACGTGGGCAAAATGGGTTCATACGATAGCATATACCGTATTTTCCGGCTTGGAAGACACACCCTAATCTTGGAAAGAAATTTCTAAGAAAAAAATATCATTCTCATAAAACAGCACATTCACCATGCGTCCTTCATACACTGGCGCCACGTATTATTTACATTAATCACTAGTCCGATTTTGTTTGTATGGCAATGACATACTAATCAAGAGTAGAAAGGCTCCCGCCGCTGCTAATAAAGAGAGCATGTTTAAGCTTGTGGCTCAGCTCCAGGAAGGTTTACAGACTTGGAAATATTTGTAACAGCTAAGTACTGAGGTTACATCATATAAAAGGCCGAATTAGATAGCTAACATTATAGTGTAATGACTCAACATAGAAATACACGTTCCGATCAGTCAAGCCAATTAGGTGACCGTCCAAGTTTCCATGAGCATGAGTGTTGCCTTACATTCTTCTTGGAAGACGCACACGTATTTTTCAGGGTATCTTTTAGAAAAGAAAGTGCGTCTTGTAAACCGGAAAATACAGTTTTGACACAAAGACTTTGGCTACTCACTTTAATTTACTATCTTACAGCAATAATGTACAAAAACAAATTACAGACCCCACACTCGAATATAGTGCCAATGATATAAAAAAAAAAAAATAGAATTTTCTTACAAAAAATGCTCTGAGATTTTTATAAACCTATATTTCTCATACAGGGAAATAAAAAATGTGTCCTACTTCGGTTACAAATTTTTCCACTGAAACGTCGGGACTTTTACTGAAAGTTTGCAAAACAAAGTTAACAAGTGCGCCCGTTACTGTATACAAACGAATATAAGTTGATATATGTATAACTGATCCCTTTATTTTTGGCTTAGAAATGATTAATATTGTTCATATGATTAAGCGACCTCCGAATGACAAAGTGATTTAAGGCCGTCTCGCATTTCTTGCTTGGGGAAATCTCTTCCGGCTTCTTGCTTTCCTGTCACATACAATCTCAAAACTTTAAAATCAGTATTTTCTATCTTTCTTGTTCTTTCTTGACTTTTTCTCAGCTAACTTTGTCGTACATCTTCACTGTCACTATCCCCTTCTATCTCAATGTCATTATCTTGTTTGTAGACAAAGTGTGTATATATATATATATATATATATATATATATATATATATATATATATATATATATATATATATAATGTATATTTGCCCAGAAACTTTTTATAAACATGTTTCGTTGAATATGACAGATAAGGGAAATTTAATTATTTTTTTTTGATTGAGCTTTCCAAGTATTTTAAAATTTTTGTGGTGTGGGTAAGGAAGTGTGAAAATGTCCGTAGTGTCTATTGTTTCAAGCGCTTTCGTCCATTTCTTTAGTCATTTTGAGGGCGTTTGCTGTTAAGTGTTGTTAATTTTTATTCATGGTTGCGTTTTATAATATAGTTGCATATATATATATATATATATATATATATATATATATATATATATATATATATGGCAGACAGAGACAGAGAGAGTCGGGGGAATTAAAATAAGTGTTAATTAACGAAGCGTAATGAGTTCATTAGTGCTCGAGTGGCAGCAAAATTGAAGCTATGAGTAACTTGATGAAATTAACGGACTGACTGGAAATATTGATAAAGTAACTAGCTTAAAGAAAAAAAGGTTTTAAAAATTCTTTCTATTATTTCTTTTTCTTTTTTTGAAGAGGTCACCTACAATTATATCTCTTGTTTTTTGTGGACGTAAACAATGAAGGACTAGACGTCCTGGCGAGTCACTGACCATTGTTGGAGAAGTTGACGCGTCCTGGCGAAAACGCTGACCGGAAATATGTGCCGCCAGGTTGGAATTGAGCAGAGGAAAGGCGAGTCGAAGGGTGGCAGATAATGACAATTTTCGGGTGGCGAGTGGCTGTACCGTTCGGGCACGCCTGGGAGAAAGAGAGAGGGAATTAGGATTAGTAGGAATATTCTAATTACAGTGGTAGTAGGGCTGCCGGCGATTGGCCGTAGAAATTATGCATGGGGACCCTCGAAATAACAACCGGACCCACCTTCGATATAAGTAGGGATTTGAGCCGTGGACAACAGAATTATGGGGAGTTGTTAGAGATTGGTTGGGAGATTGGTTAAGAGATCGTAGGAGAGTCGCAGAGATCGTGATAGTGTGGTTAGAAGAGCCGTAGAGTGTAGCGTAGAGTAGCAGGGAGAGACGAGCAGGGCTGCGAACAGCAAAATTGCGGAAAGTAGAGGGAAGTCCCTGAAATTTCCTTAGACGAGATCGTAGTAGCGGTTGTTAGTGCGGAGACCTGATAGGAACCAAGTGGAATATTCGTGTAACAAAGTGGATCGACCGAGAGAGATAACCTGATACGCAGCTGACTTTCTCTTCCCCACACACTGCCTCTATCGTTAATTTTAATTCTACCTGCATATAAAGACTTTAACTCTATTGAAGCGACTCCGGCCTTTCTTCCGCAATTATTTTATCGTGATTTCTTTTTTAATAATATACCCTTGTTCTGCCCTCAGCACTCTCAACAGACCCTGTTGGACCAGGAACAACGAAACCACTCTTCAAGGCAGAAAATTCACAACGTGGGTAGAGAGTGGATTTTGTCACTTGGTCCCGATTGGGAATCTGCCGTGCCTAACGACGCCGGACCTGTGAAAGTCGAGTGGGTGATGGGCATAAGTGGTTATATATATATATATATATATATATATATATATATATATATATATATATATATATATATTGCGTATTGAGTGGTGGTGTTAGTGAAAAGTGAACATTAACATCAACATTCAGGAGCGATAGACTGTTTCATACTAAACGCAATCGGTGGCCTGACTATTGCGATTAGCATAAAACAGTCTGTCGCCTTTTAGTATATATATATATATATATATATATATGTATGTTTGTTGAAATAACGATAAAATCCTCTTACATTCTATAATGTGAAGTATCGCTGATATTCACACTGAAACATTAAACATGTTCAGTATTTATTACTTCAACGCGATAAATAGAAAGTGTTCCATGGACTCTATGTACATATTTATTCAAGTCGATTACATCTTACAAGTTTGTTTATAAAAGGTGAATATATTTCATATTTGTACGTAAGAAGATTTTGTATTCCTTTGAAATGCGTGTAGTATCTCGAAGAGAATCCGTTAAATATAGTTCAGCATAAATTCAAATCGAATAAAAAATATTATTTTACAACCAATAAGAAAAGCTTATAATTCAAACTTCAAAGGATTCAGTTGACAACATCCAGATAAATTGCTGTATTTTCAAAGGAAATGCACACACTAATATATATATATATACTTACAAGCGCTTAGTGAAAGAACCAACTGTTCAGCTCTATACCTTAGCCATATACAGACACACGTACAATCATAGAACTCGTGTGACATCCTTTCTCGAACGGCCGACTGTAACTTCATTTACACTCAGAAGTATCAATTTTATTTCAGACCGTCGTCAAAAAGACGAACTTGAAAGAATTTGTTTCGTTAAAATAATTATGGATACTTTATTGGAAACCACAACTTTGTCTCCTGGTTCTTTTTATTCACATATATTCTGCTTGATTGTTTGAATTTAATTTCAACTTTTCATTCAAGTCAACTTTAAAAAGTGTTGTATTTTGTTGTTCAGCATTAGTCAACTTCCGCTTATCTCTTTACTATATATTTTATTTCTCTTCTACTTAACCTATGTAAATAGGTACAATCCTATTTAACAATCCACTACACCTCTCTGAACCGAAGATTTTTATTACCTTTGTTTGTTCTCGAACTTCTTCAGCATATCTCCTCCTCTCCCACTTGAGGTTTATGTCCTGTTCTTTTTAATGAAGATCTGAGTCACTCCCTCTAGCATCCATAGGATCGTCTTCTATTGCATTATCCTGATCTGAAGAACTCATCCTTTCTTCTCTATCAAGATCTTGCATCACAACGTCTTCCACTTCATTTCTGAGTCTTAATTTGTCAGAATGGGCCGTTAGGATTTATACTTTCTTTGATATAATGGCCGTGTTATGTCCCCTTTCATGATGAAATTCGCACTCTCAGGACTTGCTACTTTGTCTTTCTTATACCGCATCTTTTCATTTGTCGAGGAAGACATTGTTCATGGAGATCTTATTTGTCTTCCAATTAATGCAGAAGGGCTTTGAAATCTGTTCGCATGTGAAATCGTCCTAGAACTAAGCAGCAACCTTGGTAAGTAACCGTCTATCGTATAGGAAAATGCTTTGAGTCCCATTTTACAGAGACATTATTCCTGCAATCCATTAGATTGTGTGTGATACGGTAGTGTTTTGTAAGGGAAGCAGCCAATACGTCTGAACCAATTGCATAGATCTTCATCAGAAAATTCTGGTGCGTTGTCTGATACTAATATTTTAGGGGCCCCATTTCTTCGTATTTGCTCTATTGTAGTCGTGTTTTTATTTAAAACGGTTTCAGGTTACCTAGAGAAGGAATCTGCTAAAATTTGAAATAGTCTAATGTCATTAATGTGTGCGTAGTCCATATGAACGCGGGGACATGGTTCTGTTTTTTTTAGGCCATGAGAATATTCTATTTTGTCGAAAATTGATTATTTCCGCATATTTTGGGTCATTCTGCACATTTTTCTATATCGCGATAAACCCCTGACCACAATTGTTAATCTCCTCTGTGTAGCTGTTATCCCACAATGCACATCACCATGTACACTTTTTAAAATATATTTTCTTACTGTTGCTGGCGATACTATCAAACATCCATTGTACATAACACCGTTTTCTATCGTCCGTTCATGCCTTATTTTTTTATGATGTCTTTCAGCTTTGGAACAATTATTCCACCCGTTTCTTCTTATTCTCTCAGCAATCTTGCTTAATATTGGATCCTGTAGAGTTTCCTGTACCAATCTTTGTAAAGATATGTTAGTTTCAACCCAATGTAATATTTTTTCATCCGGGACTTTCATTTTTTTTATCCTTATTAAATTGTAACTTTGACAGCGCATCGACATGTCCTATTGTATTTCTTTAGATGCACCCAATGTCAAAATCACAAGCCATTAATTTTATTGCCCACCTTAAAATACTGCAAGAAGTAACTTTTGGTAGCTCCTTTCTAAGGCTAAAAATCAATTCTAGAAGTTTATAGTGCGACTAATAGGAAATTCTTACCTAATAAAAAAATATCGGGCCCTGTCTGTCCCCCACGCAATGAATAATGTGTCTTTCTCAATATTTGAATAATCTATCCTTGGTGTTGTTAGTCTTCTTGAAAAGTACATTATTGGATGACATTCTTATGATAAAATTGTTAAAGTAGTTTCTTTTCTGGGATCAAATATTTTTACAATAGTTTTTTCTGCGAGAATCTCTTTTAAATCCTTCTACGCTAAGTCCTTGTGTCTTTTTCAATTCACTATTATTTTCCTGCAGTTCAGAAATGGTTCTATGAACTCGTATTATGGTATATATCTATTATAAAAATTAACTAATCCTAAAAAGGATTCTAATTCTTTTTTATTAGTAGCTATAGATACCTCTGGAATTTTCTTAATTATCTTTGGATTTGCTGCAATATCATCTTTTGAAATTTGGTACCCTAACTATATGATATTGTTTCATAATCAAATTCACATTTGTCTCTGTTTATTATCCTCGTATTTTAATCTTGTTTAACACATGTTTTTTTTTTGTCTTAATTCAACTTTAGTGAAGCACCTAGGTAAATATCATCTTGATAAATAATGATATTACTGATTTCGTCAATTAACACGACTTTCATTGTTCTCTGAAAAATGGCAATTGCCCTTGCCCTTCCAAAAGGCATTATCGTCCATTTTAATAATTCTGTGGGGTGCTTATTTCCTTGAATTTATCTTCAATCTGTATTTGATTGTAGGACGATTTTAAATCAATTTTTGCAAAACATTTCATGCTCGATAATTTGTGGATAGCAGTTTTGATACTGGGAATAAGAAAAGAATCCGAATATATTTTATGATTTACGCCAACTGTAAAATTACCACATATTCTTGAATATCCGTCTGCTTTTCGCAAAACTACAATGGGAGCGGTCCATTTACTACTACGTGGAGGAACATGCTCCAAAATACCTACTTCTACTATTTTCTTTAATTTAGCAACTACCAAAGGTAGAAGACGAATAGGTAATTTACAGGATTCAAAATAAGAGGGGGGACTGTTTTATTTAAATGTATGCTCGCTTTATACTTCTTTAATACCCCCGTTTTTATTTTTTCTGATTTGAAGCTAGAAAGAGGTCAGTTATTTCACTTTCTTCCGCTTTGTTGACTTTCAATTTCTTTGCCCTAACCTGGCTTGCAAAACATTGGATCCAAGTCTAGACAAATTCTGGTTCATCCAAGCGATTTAAACATCCTATTGGCGATGCCATATTGCTGCATTGTGTTGTGTTGTTCTACGGCACTTAATCAGTAGTCAACTTCCGCCTGTCTCTTCCTTTACTATATACATTATTTCTCTTCTACTTAACATATACAAATAGGTACAATCCTATTTACCAATGCACTACAACAAGACTATATTTATTTTGTTGGTGTTAATAATTTATTTGAAGTTAGGAAGAAACTGTTTTTAATGCTTCCAAATGTGTATTGATTTCAGCTTAATAACTTTATTATTCATGGATAAGTTGATTCCAATTTTTCTTTTTTTTAATTTTTACTAAAATCGTTGTTTTTCAAGATTTGACTATTTGAATAAATAACAACCGAACTTATCTTAGTTCTAAAATAGTTTAATTCAACTTAAATTCTGAATTATAATCCTATCAAAGAGATACAAATTGAAGCCTTCAAATCTTGCTCGTATAGAGCTTTAACTATTTGGCGAGTGTTTTAAAAGACGACAAAAATATGACACCGAAATACGAAGGCATTTTTAAATAGCGAAAGTTGCCTTTCAGAAATTAAACAAAGTATTAAGGTACATAAAAAATTCGTTAGAAACAAAGAAAAAAATGTAGAAATGTTATGTAATATCAGTCCTTCTATCTGACAGTGAATAGTGGGCAATTTCCTTATAGATGATGAGGAGACTTGAGGCAACAGAGATGTGGTTCTACAAAAGAAATGTAGAGAATACCATGGAAGGAACATGTGAGAAGCTATTAAGTTTAAAGTATAACAGAGATAAAAAGGACATTTATACAGAAAGAGAGACGTTTGAAAAGTCTGGGACACATAACAAGGAAAGAGTGCTTGGAAAATTTGACATTAACAAGACCTATTGAAAGCAAGTGGGGATATAAGTAACCCACGTAACGAGCTTGTGTAAATGCATAGATCATTGACTGGGGAAAGGTGACGAACATTGCTTATAAGAATAAGGAGTCGGGGAAAGCCATGACTGCCTGCGTCATGAAGTGGAGTGGCACACACATAAAAAAGAAGAATCCTATATAAATCTTTCCAATTTATGAATTGCTTTCATCATGTTATTAATATTTTTTTTAAATCGCTGGGAAAACTTGATATTTTTTTTATTGCAACTTGAAATTATTTTGATACAGAAATCGCACAAGTGTCTGATCACAATTATTTAGAATCAATAAAGTAAACAGTTGGGAAAAAAAAACTTTAATCCCTCAGAGATAACCTCTGAAGAAATAGGATGAAAGTCTCAAAAGGCATTGAAAAGAGCTAAAACCGCAAACTGAAGCCAAAATATATGGCGTTTTCTTCAATGTCCCATTTCTCCCAGCCTGTCATTTTCGAGACACAAGAGAAAAGAATTGGCAAACAATGCGTTTACTGAGTCTGCAGAACAGTGCCAACTCACCTTGTGCCAGTAAACCAATGCCTCTGTCGAAATACGAGACCAAGATTTTCTGAGGCTTGTACATTGATTCGTCAACATAGCCACGCTATTAATTGCACGCACTGTACAAATTTAATGAGTGTAACTTGATTTACAGAGCCTCGTCAAAATAGTATTTCAAATTTGTAGATTTTGTAAGCAAGATGATTAATTATCGCCTTGTAATTGCCATCTTTCTGCGTTTGTTTCGTATGCCACAGCTTAAGAATCATTTAACCGTAATATTATTTTTAGCATAGAAATTAGACTAAGATTGGTAAGTTCTCGATCTGTCTAATGTTTTAAAATAAATAAGCTGATTATCTGGTTAAATCTGGGGGAGACATTTTCAGCACATTCTCTTATGAGTAAAAATGAATAATTAAAGCATGCGATATGAAAATTAATTGATACACTCACCAATTCAGCTTAGAGAAATAATTAAAAAAATATTTTAAAAAAATTCAAAGAACCTCAGATAAAAAGAAAAAAATAACAAAAAAACACCAAAAGTACAGAAGAAACAAAAACAAAATTAAAGAAAAACAAACAAAGAAAGAAACAAACAAAGGAGGCTGAAAGATAAAGATCTTCGATAAAATTGAAAAAAAAAAACTACTGACAGACTGAAACAGATTGTCACAACAAAGTATTAACAAGGCGTAAAATGAGATTTGTTACGGGAAAATATGTTTGTCAAAAGAACTTAAACTTACACAGTTCTTTACTAAAAAATAAAATCTTATTTTGGAGATTAGTTTTGACTAAATTATTATTTTCTCTTCGACATCGTGTTAGCATTCCTGACATGCTACAGGTGTCCGAATCTCACCATGGTTAATTTGTCAAACCTTTTAATAATATCAGTCCGTGGAATTATTGGGCAACGCCTGATATCATTCCACGAATTGACTAAGCTCTGTGAGGTAAATTGACTAGTGGGAACTGTTTGGAAGCCGAGATACAAGTCATGATCATCATATCTGATTATTAGCTTTTTCTCACAGAAATTGTAAGGAGGATCCGCTGATCATACTGCTATATAAACTGCGGGGTCTCTCTGTGGGTGTTAAACAAATGAACACAAGTGTCTGGGCATACTTCTGCAACAGAAACTATTTATTCCCTCTAGCAGACATGTGTGTTCGGATACGAGCGACTATCTATTACTGATCCGTGATCAGTTATACATTCGATCAATTGTTCCATTGGTAAATGCACTTCTTTACCCATAGACATATAGAAAAACACACAAATTATGAATGTATATATATATATATATATATATATATAAAAGTGAACATAGAAGTCAACACTTAGAGGCGACAGTCTGTTTCATGCTATATGGAATCGTCAGGCCACAGGTGCTGTTGTTTTTCTAGGCTATTTATATATATACGGGTCAGTGGTGCATTGTGGGTAGTCTATTATGGCGGTTATTTTACCGGAAGTCGTTTGTTTATTTATTTGGGTTAAATTATATTGCTTGTTTCTATTTTGATTTTTTATTTCTTATTTTATTTATTTATTTTTTTAATCGGTGTTTTTTTTTTAACGTAGTAAAAATTTGTTTATATCACTTATTTAATAGTTTTGTTTAATTAAAGCTATTTGTTCACTTTTGGGGTTGATTGTTGTAGTTTATTCTAAGTATTATTTTGGCAGGAACAGTTTTTAATTTGTGTTTATTAGGGTTGATTATCTTTATTTGTTTTTTTATCTAACGGTAAATTTATCGGGGTTGGTTTGTTTATTTATTTACTTGGGTGAATTAAGGTCAATTTATTTATACTTGTATATTTTCTCTTTTCGGTTTTTCGATTTTTAAGTGACGTAGTATTTATTCATTTTTTATTTTTATTTCTATTTTTTATTTTTATATTTTTATCGTTATATAACAGTTATAGCTATTTTTCTTTCGTCCGATTTTTAGGTTTCTGTTTTTTTTTATCTAACTAATATTTTTGTCATAATGGTTTGCTAATTTTGCTTATTTTTATTGTTAATTTGTTTATTTGTTTATTTATTTGTTTTTATTTTATTTTTATTTTTTCCGTTTTCAATTTTTAAGTAACGTAGTAAAAACTTGTTTTCATGCCTGCATTTTGAGATGAGCTCGGATCTTTTATTCAATAATTTATTTTCGTCTGGGAAAGTAATGATAGCTATTTTTTCCTCCAGTCAAAAACTTGCAAACTTTGCTTATTCCTTATGTGTTTATATTTGATTTGTAACCCGTAGTCGATATTATTTTTGTCAAATTTTCTCAATTACACAGCGTCCCTTTTAGTATATGTCCTTCTATTTTAATTTTCCCCGCCCCATCTTTCTCCCCCACCACTTCTTTCCTTTTCTCTCCCTCCTTCTTATTCTGATCTTTAACATTAGATCGCCTATGGTGTGTGTATGTCACAACGAAATGTATCTTTAATGTATTAGACATCCGACAACATCCATATTTCCCCCTTCCACTCACCTCTAGTTTAAAAAAAAACCGTCTCTGTTAAGTTTTAATCTCCCAAATTCTCTCGTATGCTACCCCTCTTTTTAGCACTAACATTCGTCCCACACTCTCATACTTACACTCTCTCTAAATTCGATTTTTATTTCCGGAGTTGTTCTTTTCCGTTTTCTTTTTGAATTTCTAGGTCTGATGAATTGGATTTATGATTCCATTGGAATAAATTATGAGCATGGAATATTAGTGTTTAAGCCTTTTTATTATATATATATATATATATATATATATATATATATATATATATATATATATATATATATATATATACAAATATAGATAACTATTATCTTGTATATATATATAGATAACTATTATATTGTATATATATATATACAAATATAGATAACTATCATAAGTTATCTGTATTTGGATGTATAAAGCTCTATGTTATCCTATCGAGCACTGTTTTAAATCTACTACTATGGAACGTGTAGACATAGGTTATTCACTTAAAAACATACCTATACCTGACCGTCACTCATACGAGTTATGTTTACTAAGAAAAATAGATAAATTTATAATAAATATGAGGTGGCTTGCATATTTTTGTCTAAATAATAAACCTAATAGTAAAACCAACGAGAGCTATGGATTTAAGACCAATGCCCATCCCCCGTATGTTAAGGAACTCAACAACTTCGAATCGGAGTTAATCGGCATTATTAAAAAATTAAGACATAGGAAGATAAGGAATAATAACGTGCAACAATAAATTACTAAGAATATAAAAGAAATAAAGGAAGACAAGAATATCTACGTAAAAGCTGATAAATCTAAATTCTTATATAAAATGAGCCCCAATAATTACAAAAAAATATTACATAAAGAGGTAATAAAACATTATATAAAAGCTCCAAATGACATAGAGACTAAAATTAACAATGAGGCTATTATTTTAATTATTAAATTTGAATTAGGTAATCGGGTTGAGAAAATAAACCTAAACACTTGTTTTATCACCATAAAAGATCATAAAAGTAATTTTATTAATAATCCTGAATATAGACTTCTAAACCCTACCAAGACAGAATTAGGTAAAATAAATAAAATAATTCTGCAGGATATATGTAAATCCCTTAGGACTTTCCTTAATATTAACCAATGGCAATCTACTAAGGATTGCATTAAATGGTTTGAAAGTTACAACAAAAATAAAAAGTGCTCATTCATTAGGTATGATATTAAGGAATATTATCCGTCTATTTCAGAGAAAACCCTAAATGAAGCCCTCAGCTTAGCCAAAGAATACATCCAAATTTCTGATGATAAAATAAACCTAATTAGACATTGTAGAAAAACATTGCTATTCCACGATAATACTTTATGGATAAAAAAAGATAATATTAACGGTTTTGACAATCCTATGGGAGCGTATGATGGATAAGAGGTGTGCGAGATAGTAGGGTGCCTGCTGCTCCATGGGCTTAATGAATATATAGATTTTAATAACCATGGGTTGTACCGCGACGACGGTTTAATCATAGTAGACAATAGTAGCCCTAAAAAATGTGACACTATCCGTAAAAAACTGCACTGATATAGAAAGTAATTTCAAAATCACCAACTATCTAGATATTACGCTGAATTTACAAAATGGCACAATATCCCCGTATAAAAAAGAAAACCAGGAACCCTAATATTTAAACATAAAATCTAACCACCCAGCCCATATCATAAGGCATATTCAAAAAAATATTGGGTATAGACTTTTTACTAATTCCTCCAATAGGGACATTTTTGAGGCCAGTAAAACAAGTTTTGAGGAAGCCCTATTTAAGAGTGGACATAAAAATAAATTAGAATATATTAATATTAATATAAATAACCACAACAGTACTCAGAATAAACGTAATAATAGTCAAAGAAAGATTTTGTGGTTCAATCCTCCTTTTAATTTAGCGGTAAAAACAAAAATTGGCAAGATATTTTTTGATTTATTAGAGCAAAATTTCCTCAAAAAACTGAGTTACATAAAATATTCAATAAAAACAATGTAAAACTTAGTTATTGTTGCATGCCGAACGTAGGGACTATAATAAATTGATTGAATAAGAAAAAAACTAGGAATAATCCACGCAGAAGCAAAAACATCTGTCCATTACAGGGAAAATGTCAGCAAGAATGCGTGGTTTATCAAGTGAAAATTTACAAAAATAGCGAGGATACTAACCCTAAAACATACATAGGTGCTACTCAGGATAAATTTAAAAAAAGATATTATAACCACACGAGTAGTTTTAAAAACGAAAAAATTAAACATAGTACCACGCTATCTACTTATGTATGGAAAACCAAACAAGAAGATAATATAGACCCCATCCTTAAATGGGAAATTTAAAAAAAAAGCCCCAAATATAAAGCAGGCCATAAATTTTGTAAATTATGTACAGAGGAGAAATTAGCCATAGCTTTATATTATCAACCTAACCAGCTATTAAACTCCAAAACTGGAATCCTTAACGTATGTAGATATAAAAAATCTTGGCTACTAAATTAGACGTTTTCCCGCTTATTTGTCATTCCACCCTAATGTTTTCTCTTTTTTTTCTCCCTTCCTCCCCATTTTAGTTGAATAAATATTATCCCCCCCACCCACTTAGGTGTTTGTGTTTATGGTTCTTTGGTCACGTGGTATAATTTTAACCATCGGCTATAAGTATGCGTTTCTCTTTGCCTCGTTAGCCGTACTTTCCTTGACGATCCGTTTAGGTGAAACCTAGGTAGGTTTGTCTGGCTCACTAGGTGTATCTATCTATCTATCTATCTATCTATCTATCTATCTATCTATATATATATATATATATATATATATATATAATTATATAATTCATATGACCAACGAATGTGTTCGAGAATTTGTTTTGTTATTTTTTTTGGCGGGGGTGGGGGGTAAAGTAACGGTTCATATGAAAGGAAACTTTTCTTGCCATTACTTACCTGTTATATCAAACTGTTCGTTGAGAATGTGGATCTTTCCGCGTAGTGAACCTAAGATGAAAAAGAAAGACGAGCATATTGTGTATTCTTTTTTTGTATCGTCTTGGCTGAGGAGGAAGTGACGTAAGTCGTTAATGAGTGGCCCGCAGTGGCATCTATTTAAGGAGTTCATTTGTTGCGTGCTTGGCGTATTTTTTTGCTTCAGAATTGCCTACCGAAATAGTACTGTTTCGGTAGGGTCTCTTGGGCGAACAGGTATGATGTTGGAAGACCCGAAAATTTTCATGACCCCAAGTCATAACATCACTGACGAGGGGATCCTGAGCACGCGTTGGAGTGTTTTCGTGACATACATACAAACATACACACACAAACATATATATATATATATATATATATATATATATATATATATATATATATATATATATATATGCGTGTGTACAAACTTTTTATTTGCACGTATCACACAGGCACAGATCAAATCAATTGGGGTAAAAAACAATTAAACAATTCTTGAAAAGTCAAAATATCTCAATATTTTGTCTTTATTCTATTTTATTCGTTGATTCTTTGGGCGTAAATAAAAACAGCAATGTGGACCGTGTTAATTCCTATCTTACAGATCAATAAACAAAATCAAATCGTTCAGAGACAAGGCGATGTCCCGAGCCTTGATACATCAAAAGTTGGACTGATATCAAGCTCTTCTTTCTGGCATGGCTACAAGAAGACCCACCTATCTATAATTTCGAAAGCTATTCAAGAGAAGCAAGTCCCTTTTAAACGAGTTAAAAAAAAAAAACCTTTATACAGAGTCGTTCAGTCGAAGACAGCAAAGGCTCAAAACAAGAAAATGACATCTTTTAAGTTTGAACAATCCTTAGATATGTTACGCGTTTATTTTTAATGAAAATGTCGATTACTTTGAACATTTTTCTTTATCTTTTTGGCCTTTTCAGTCGCCATTTAAATCCATTACATTATCAAAGGAACATATAATATGTGTTTGTTGTTTAGGACTTTCTCATACGAGTAAAATTGTATTAGAGATCTCGTTATGATCAAAAGACACTATTTTTCGTTGAGAATATATACACGCATGTATAAGATGTTTAAAAAGAGACAGCCCCTAAAGTTTTAATCTCAATTATTGATCGACCATTAATCTTTTAATTTTTTTGAAATGAACATGTATTAATACATTGGTTATTCATTGATAAATAATAGCGCAATGAAACATTTTACTATCAAGTTGAACAGTTGATAGTAAAATGTTTCATCATGGCAGTCAGGATCTTCAGCTAAGAAACAGATTCTAGGTTAAAAAAAAAACAACTAAAAAATAACATATATTTGATATATGACTGGATATATCTTTCCGAACCATTCCCATTGTTTTCAGACACTCTGAAATGTTCTTATTGGCACTTCCCCCTGGAATGCCAATCATTATGCCGTTTCAAAATTTCTGGCGGAGTGTTTTGCCTCATAGTGTTCATTTTCACACACGGTAACCAACTGACTCTAATATACTATGTAGTCGACCAAAGTGATCTATCTATTTATCTATCGCACATACGCACAGAAATTATATATAGTACGCAATTTAGTCTAATTAACTAATAAAACTGAACTAGGTATAATCTCAAAAAATATAATTTAAAAAATAACCGATAAATTACTAATCAGAGCCTGTGCTAATCTGTGAAAGATTTGTCAAACACTATCAAATGGTTCGCCAATATGAGTAATAAAGATAGAGCGACATTTATTAAATTTGATATAATAGACTTTGATTCCTCTATCTCCAGGGATCTCTTAATTAATAGTATTAACTTTGCAAGAAAATATAAGGAGATAACGGATGATGAAACTAATATCATCTTAACGGCTAGAAAATCACAGTTAATAATTCCACTTGAACTAAGTGCCATAATGACGATTTTGATGTCCCTATGGGAGCATATGACTCAGCCCAGGTTGCTGATTTAGTATGTTTTTATATTTTAGATATCCTTAGTAGAATCGTAAAACCAGAACTAGTGGGAGTATATAGAGATGACGGACTCATTGTCATCCCCAATAGTAATCCTTCGCTAAGTTACAAAAGAAAATCATTAGGCCTTTTAAATTACTAGGTGTTAAGATTGAGATTTCCCCTAACCTTAAAATAGTTGATTACCTAGACATCACCCTTAACCTTAATAATAAAACCTTTAAACCTTATTATAAAGAGAATGACATCCCCAATAATATTAATGTTATTTCTAGCCACTCCAATGCAATTGTGAGACAAATGCCCACCAAAGCTCTCCATAACCGTGGTTTCAAAAATGTTATCTTAATTAACCCTTATAGGTAGTACCTTATAGCTAAAGTGGGATGTAGGTGTAGAAATAGAAAAAAATATCATTTGTTTCAACTCCCACTTCTGCAAACTGTAAAATATTAAAACGGAACAACACTTTCTAAAATTAATAAACACTTCCACAAAAACAAACCTATAAGTAAGATCTTCAACTGGAAATCGATCAAAATTAGCTACCCCTGAACTTATAACTTGTACCAAATTATCAACTTCCATAATAAATATATATTAAGCAAATTCTATGGAAAAATAAAAAAATAAATCTAACATGGAACCCCGTAATTTTAGAAATAGAGAAAACTGCCTAGTTGAGGGAAATGCAGATCTACGAGGGTAATATACTAGGCAAACATTACCCCTAAAGAAAATATGACAAATTATAATGTTTACATTGGAATTTGCGCGGGAGAATTGAAACAGAGAATTTATACCAATAAGCACACATTTACCAATCCCCAATTAAAATTAAAAAAATAAGAAATAATAAAAAAAATAAAAAAATGTGAATTGAAGGAAAAGTGTCTGAGCCCTCAGATAGATTGGAAAATTATACCTTTCGCTCATACTCCTAATCGTTTTAGAGATAGGTGCAAGCTATGTTTAGGGGAAAAATTAGAATACTAAAATACAATAATCAATGCAAACTATTAAATCAAAGGAAAGAGCTAGTGCTAAAATGTAGACATAGAAGTAGATTCAAACTTATATAATAATATAGATCTTACCTTATTACTTACTAACTCCCAAAAAACAACAGTCCCCCAACTGATGCAACCACCTTTGATCATATTCTTACTTTAATATATTCCTCTTAAAGAACTTCGTTTACACCTTGGTATTCCTAATAATTTAACCGGTATTTAACGGTGTAACTGGATGTTTTATATATATATATATATATATATATATATATATATATATATATATATATATATATGTGTGTGTGTGTGTGTGTGCGCGCGAGTGTGTTTATATGTGCGTATAGTTACATGTATGTATGAGTATATATGTATGTATGAGTATGTATGTGTATATATATGTATGTGTGTGTGCGTGTGTGTTTATATGTGCGTATAGTTACATATATGTATGGGTATGTATGTATATATGTATATGTGTGTGTGTTTGTGTGTGCGTGTGTGTTTATGTATGTTTATAAGTGTGTATAGTTGTATGTATGTATATATATACTCGACTCTCCCGTCGAATTCGACGTACGAGGGTCAAACAGATCAGCTCCTAGGAAACTGACAGCCCGACAACAGCACATGAGAATTGATTATAGTGGTGAAGGTTTCGTGCAGGATCATCCACACTTTTTGAAGGGTCAAATACAGAGACCTGGTACACTACGCGCCACAAGGTCCCCAAACGACTCCCCGCAGGTTTTGAATTCAGAGTTGTCCTTCTCCTAGACCAGTTGCCATCCAAAGCTATAGAACCCAGTCTGTCCTGGTACTTATCCAAAGCTGGAGGGAGAAGAAAAGGATTCTCACCTTTCACCTTTCATATATATATATATATATATATATATATATATATATATATATATATATATATATATATATATATATATATATGTGTGTGTGTGTGTGTGTGTGTTGTACAGCATGATTTATTCCATTGGGTGTTTCGGTAGTACTTACAGATTCTGGGAACCTATTCATTTAGAGAATTTATTCCAACTTTAAATTGTTTTGTCTTTAATTCCCCCATCACTTAATAATATAAAACACTTATCGTTTAAATACAATTTATTGTCAATCCTATTAAAATATTTGTGTTGTGGGTATAGTTTCGTATCCCCTAGCAGGAATCTAAAATCAATTATATACAACTAAAGGCTTTGGTCATAAATAAACTTCCATTCCGGGCCTTCTCTCTTTACAGAGATACATCACACCTCTCATTTATCAACAACCCAGGCTGCTTAGCTAAACAAGGCGTCTATTTGAGTAGGTCTGTACCTTCTCCTCGACTGCTATCTAAATTAAATTCAAAACTACTGATTCCGAGACATTCAGTCTAGGGCCGAAGAAGACTGACGTAAGTTGTGCCGGTTTGAAATAGCCACATGAGGTAATTTGGGATTTTTTGCTGTATTATATATATATATATATATATATATATATATATATATATATATATATATATATATATATATATATATAATTGAACATTGAAGTCAACACTGAGAGGCGACAGGCGGTTTCATGCTAAACACAATCGTCAGGCTGACGATTGCGTCTAGCATGAAACAGCCTGACGCCTCTAAGTGTTGACTTCAATGTTCAATTTTATATTTATATCTATATCAACTGTGCCCAACATAATAAGCAAGAGAGTTGCATTCTGGGGTGTTTTGTGGTCAGATGTAAGAGTTGATGTGGTCACAGAAATTTTCTGACAACCATCATTGAATTCTGCTTGTATCACACGGTTCAGTGTCTTGTTACCAGACATAGGGTCTTCCAGCAGCCACCCTCTTCACCTAGGCTAGCACTACCTACTGAAGACACTTTATTTAGGCCTTCATGTTGAGTCTGATGCCCTCACCAAGACATTCGTGAGTTTTTTTCTTATCAGAACGATCAGAGTAAATTTTCTGAGCTATCCTACCTTTGTTAGCAGTATTAGACTTATCCAACTCTTTTCAAATCTTCTGCACTGTCCCCTCAGATGGACATCAAATATTCTGAAATGTTCGTATTGAAGATTAGCTAATTATATTATCATTGCCTCCAATCCCTTGCAACATTACTATCACATCATATCATATAGACCCGTTATTAAATCAAACTCACCCAGCATATTAAATATTAAACATCACCATATAAATAACCAATAAGGATTACACATTTCTACCTGTTACATATACACAGTCAAAAAAAACAAACAAATAACCAGCTTTAAATATAACAAATAAACAGCCATTATTTTTTCAAATTTTAAAAATAAATATAAATAATAATAATTTTTACCTATCATAATTTCACACAAACATCACCACACGTATATACATACATGCGAGGAAATATTATTCAGCGAAAAAAAAAATGACATGTATACATTCACGAGACATTTCCGCCACACTTCCAATCTTTAAATTTCAACATACAAATGCGTATGTATAGACACAACACCACCCGTATACATACATATGTCATATCCGAAACTGCCCACATATGTTTATGTTGAAACTTGACTAATGCATGGAATAATAATGCAACACAAAATGTACTTAGAACAAAATGTATTGAAACAAGAAAGTGTACACAATATTTACATATAGTCTTTTGCATATTCCTGGGAAGGCCGTTCCTGGAATGTGTGTTGACTGAGTCGCAGTCGGGCAGAGTCTCTGGTTGGATCCCTTCATTCCTTCCCGGTACCAACCATATTTATATGGTCGGTACTCCACTATGCAAATTAGGTGAATCCTACCACAACAGTTTATATATGTATGAGTCCCGACGGACGACCAAGTATGTATATGTGTCTGCATACATCGATGTTTGCGTCAGTACAATGAAAAAACGACGAAGTTTCCCCCACCACTTCCACAATAACACCAATACACGCAATCTACATAAAACCAACATTTTTTAAAAAATTAATCAGTTTGTCTGACGATCGCTAAAGCGTGAAACCCACGGTCACAAGCTCACATCTATCCAACCATATATATATATATATATATATATATATATATATATGTGTGTGTGTGTGTGTCTTAGTAGGGGAAATTAATTTTACCAATGTACGCTTAAATGTAAAATAGTTGTTATCAAACATTTTCTTATAAGAGCGCATGAGAATTCATACTCTAGTCCTTTTTTCTTTAAAGAACTTAGCGAGAATCAAACGCTAGTCAGTAACGGTTTTCCGAATTGCCTCATAAATCACCATATTTGTCTTTTTCTTTCTAAGGTAAGCAATAGCAACACTGAACAAACAGACACAAAATATAACATCTAAATAAATAAACGCCAACTTCTGTCTGCCCGTCCGTGTGTCTGAAACTCCTATAACTAGGAGTACACTTGTTCTACACAGACATATACCTTATTGGTATTATTATATTATACCTTTTTGGAATCAGAATCATCTCGGGATTGATAATTTGCCATTCATCTAGTTCTTGAACATCAAGCATTAGGATTTGTATCCAGATAATTAGGGAACAGTTAAAAAGTCAAATTTTGATATAACTGAAAAAAGTTAGTCATTTCAAAAGTTTAAAAAAAAATTTATATTGATTTTAAAGTAATAGAAAAATTTCGTAAATTAAAAAAAAATGTTTTAAATTCAGTTTAAAATATCTCCAAAACTTCGAAAATTGAGGAAGTCAGTTTTATTTCTTCAAAATTCCAAGGAATCAGACTTAATTTGAGAGGTTTCATGACGCGTGGATTTGAAGCTCTGTATGTTTTGTGATTTGAAGAACACCATTTTCGGCCTGAATTGAAATTCCAGTCAAAACTGGGCTATAATGCATTAAGAATTCAAAGTTATTTCTTCGAAATTATCATTGTTGTTTTCTAAGCTAGACCAGAGGTCTCTTTAGTTTTTGGCTGGATGCCCAATCAGCCCTATCTATAAGCTAGCTGAAACTTCCGCTAAAAATACCCCCCACATATATATATATATATATATATATATATATATATATATATATATATATATATATATATATATATAAATATATATGTGTGTGTGTGTGTGTGTGTGTACACAAGGTGTATCAAAACTACTTTTACACAATTTGGGGCGGGTTCCTCAAACGAAAACAAGGACAAAACTCTACATAAACATATGTCCACAAATCCTTCTTTTTTTGAGTTATTAAGCTTAAAGGTTAGGGTAGACGCTGTTAAATGTACAATCCGAGATACCATCCAAAAATACTTTTACAAATTTTGGGGGGCAGGTTCCTGACACTAAAACAAGTTAAAATGTCCTTATAAACATATATTCTAAAAGCCAACACAGCATCTCACAACAAATGTACAAAATATCTTACTTACTCCTACAAACGCATGCACCCGTCGGATCCTTGACTGGCAACTCCTTTCAAATACTCCCACATGGTGTCGAATAGTTTCGCAGGCTCCCATGACAAGTTCGATGGAAATATGCATTTGACTCGTTGGGGATTATATTCAAGGGGAAACCACGTAGTTTGATTTTTAGAATTGAAATGAAATGTTTGTGACAGTACCGTTACTTTTCAGACAGACCACGTACATATAAATGATGTATGGTCAGGTATTTTAAAGGGTACCGGTGTTTAATAGAGGAGTTCAAAAATGTTTACTATATTGCGTTCCTTTCCGCACTAACACACTTTGGAAAGGCATGAATATCGTTCTTTTCCACATCCACAGGTTAAATAGTATTATAGGAGAAATAAAACTGAGTTCCAAACTCCATATATTTCCCAAGAAAGCATGTCAGTTCAAAAATAATAAATAAACTAAATTACTGGAGATGATCGCTTGTTTCCAGAAGTGATATGCTATTAAGAAAAATATATACACATTCTAATTATAGTTATTACCTGAATGTTTATCTGTGAGAGTAATTGATATGCGTTGAGTTTTACATTGAAAAAATAGTTTTACTTCCTTATCATTAGGTTACGAAATTACTGATTTAAGTATGTTTCGTTAAATAAGAACGGTGACATTTTGTTCAGCATTTTGACCTTACTTTGTGTTAAATGAATTGTTTGATGTCATGTGGAATTTTGTAAAGAAACGCGGCGAAATTACGTGTTATACTCCCAATAATTTCGACCATCCTTGGTCCTTTTTTAAGAAACAATATTAGAAGCTGAGAAATAGTGTAACGTTAGTGTTAATTATGGTTTAAAGATGAAAATGAACATAGGTCCACGTGCTATGCCTAAGAATTTGATTGTAGCATCACATGGCAAAAATAACTTTATAGTTTCAAGGCACTTTTGCACATGCCAAGATGAAAAATATTTTAAGGATGGCGGTTTGTTTTCTTTTGATGTAAAGGGAATCAAAGGTTTGTAATCGTTTTTACGGTTGGAGTGGCAGACTACATTTGTATAGTTAACCAAAATCTGACGGGAATTAGAAGGGGCACCGTGAACATTTTGTATATTTTCATGTGGAATTTTACTCGCAGATGAACCTATATTCATTTCAGAATTCGAGCTGTTAGCAGCATGAAAGCAATGAGGGTCATTCCTTGACATTCATTGAAAATGTCTAACGTGAGTCGCAAATATTCAATGTATAATATCCCTTTACAAATTTCTACCAGGGAACAAACGATTTATTAGACTTCTGGAAAATTCCTAAAATATCATAATAGGCATTATCTGTCTGTTGTATTTCATAGAACATATTTGCATGAAAGATTTCTAGCTAAATATATTATGCCGAAATTATTGATGTACCTTTTTATGCAGATCATCCGGCGAAGTTGTGTCAAAAGAAATTTTCTTTCCAATCTCCTCAATTATAAAGAGAGCTTAACATCTGCGCAGTATATTAAAATAATTCTTATGTTCTTCGAACATGCCTGTAATTTCGATCGGTTCATTTTTATTTATGTTGGGGACATTTTGCCTAATCGACTCGGAATTTTCTTCATTGATAAATAGTCATTCATAGATTCGTGATCTTCCCTTGATGTACCGCCAAAGACATGTAAACATGTCTTTAATTCTGCACATGCGCAAATCGATGCTAAATCGTCTGATCAGTAAGCTATTTCCCAACCACGCACCAGTCTCAACCTTATCGATAAAATAAGTAAATATGTTTAGTTTTTTTTCAGTCGAGAATCTGTTTCTTGACTGACGACCCTGACTGCCATGATGAAACATTTTACTATCAACTGTTCAAGTCAATAGTAAAATACTTCATCACGGTCTTATTTATCAATGAATAACCAATACATTAATACGTCTCCATTTGCGAAAATTAATGGTCGATCAATAATTGAGCTTAAAATTTTAGGGGCTGTCTCTTTTTAAACATCTTATACATGCGTGTATATATTCTCAACGAAAAATAGTGTCTTTTGATCATAACGAGATCTCTAATACAATTTTACTCGTATGAGAAAGTCCTAAACAACAAACACATATTATATGTTCCTTTGATAATGTAATGGATTTAAATGGCGACTGAAAAGGCCAAAAAGATAAAGAAAAATGTTCAAAGTAATCGACATTTTCATTAAAAATAAACGCGTAACATATCTAAGGATTGTTCAAACTTAAAAGATGTCATTTTCTCGTTTTGAGCCTTTGCTGTCTTCGACTGAACGACTCTGGATAAAGGTTTTTTTAAAAACTTGTTTAAAAGTGACTTGCCTCTCTTGCTTCATTCGAAATTTCAAATAGTTGGAGCTACTTGTAACCATGCCAGAAAGAAGGGCTTAACTTTTGATGTATCGGGGCTGGGGGCATCGCCTTATCTCTGAAAGATTCCATTTTATTTATCGATCGGTGCGATTAGAATTATCAGGGTCGACATTGCTGTGTTTATTTACGCCTAAGGAACCAACGAATGAAGTGGATAATAAACAAAATATTGAGAGATTTTGCCTTTTCTAGAATTGTTTAAAGATTTTTCTGTTGCGTTAAACAAATTTATTTTGATATGTAACTGTGTGATACGTTCAAATAAAAAGTTTGTGTATGTACATAGACACAAATATATATATATATATATATATATATATATATATATATATATATAGTGCGATGGGTAAATTGTCGCTATTCTATATTTTTAATTTCACGCATGCATGTTGTTTGTTTTGATTTTGTCGACTGCCGAGTCAAGTCAGTTGGGCATCGTCTGTGAGAAAGAGAGCACCATGACGCAATTCAGTTGGCTATACTGCTTGGCATTCGTGCCGGAACCTCCAATACGAACATTTCGGTTTGTTTGGGTGACAATTTGAGGACTGTGCAGAGGATTCGGAAAGTGTTTGATGATCTATCCAGTCAACATTATGTTGGGTGGAGTCATCATTAGTGATAGCGACGTTATGCTGCCATTCAACTTCCCACAGATCTTCAGACTCAACACCAAGTGTCTTTAGGCGGTAGTGCTGCCCTGGTTCAAGAGGGTGACTGCTGAAAGTTTCTATGTTTGGCAACAGGATTCTGCACCATGCTACATAATCAAGAGAACACAGTCATAGCTGTCAGATAATTTATACAACCACATCACCTCTTACATCTGGCGACTTAACTCCCCAGACTGCAATCCACTTGATTATTATGTGTGGGGCGCAGTTGAGCGAGAGACCAACAAAACTCCTTGTAATATCAAAGATGAACTAAAGGCAAGGATTATGGTAGCATTCACCAACTTATACAAGGAGACTGTACAGAAGAGATGCAGGAGATTCTGTCGTCTGAATATCGTCGTTGAAGGGAACTCTTTAGTATTTTCAAGATATTTTTGTGTAATTTTGGTAAATATATCTGTTAAAATGAGATGTCAGCGTTATTTTCATTTTTGCTTAGTGTGCTCAATATCAGAGATAGAGCGTGTGTGAATATAAATGTGAACATTGAAGTCAACACTTAGAGGCGACATACTGTTTCATGCTAGACGCAATCGTCAGGCCACGATTTTCGTCTAGCATGGAACAGCCCATCTCCTCTAAGTGTTGACTTCAATGTTCACTTATATATAATACGAAGCAAGGTCATGCCATGGCCCCTTTTCTCTTTGCTCTATCCTAAATAATGTTCAAATATGTCTATTGTGACATGGGCACTGGTGTTAAATTTCAAATTTGAATCATTGGTAGCCTTTTCAACCATCAGCATTTCAAAGCAGAAACACTTCTTCAAACGAGTGTCATCCATAACCTGCTGTTTGCTGATGCTGCACTTGGGCGGGGGGGAAACATCCATAGAGGAAGGCCAGAACTCGTCAACTGTTTTTCTATTGCACGCAAAGCTTTGAGACTTACCATTAGCATAAAGAAAACGGAGGTAAACCACTAGTCGCCTCCTTGTCTAAAGCTGATTCGGAGTGCCAGACAACCTCTACTAGTTCCTTAATTTCAAGACACTCCTATACAGATTGATGGAAAGAACTTGAAGTATGTGAAGTAATTTACTTATTTAGGAAGTACGATGAAATCAAATGCATCCGTTGATGACGTAATAACAAATTGGATCGCCAAAGCTATAAGTACATTTGGAAAGTTTCGCTACCATATGTGAATTGAGATCAGTATCGAATTGGAGATCAAAATACAGATTTATAGAGCAGCCATTTTGACCACACTGTTGTACGGTTCAGAACCGTGGACAACATATATCCCACCTGGTTGTCTTCTACAAAAGTTGTCTCCGCACGTTCTGTGGCTATACTTCTGACGATAGAATGTCCAAATGTCTCGCAAAATGCAACATTGGTGCAATTAAGGCAGTCACAACTTCGCTGGACTGGTCATTTTGCACCGATAATTGACTACTATCTAAATTACTCGTGCATAGCAAGCTTGACTGTGGACAAAGGAGAGTTGAACGGCGGTGGATAAGCTATAAAGTCAAGCTAAAGTAGGCACGTCAATGAGATCGCTAAAAAAAGAGCATAATATGATGAAAAAGGCGCCAAACTTAAGGAAAATAAAATTTTATCGTCAAAATGTTTATGTTATTAAGAGGAAAGAAGAAAATATTTTTTATTATTTTAAAAGGTTTTTCCTTCTTTTTAGAACATTCTAACTTTTGATTAAAAAACCTTGTTTTCCTTTGTATCAGCGGAACTACTAAATAACAAAATTTTAGCGCGTTTTTTTTTTTTTTGTATTACAGACATTAATCTTACAAAAATAAAAAATAATTGTCGAATTTTAATGAAACTGTCAGAAACTATTCACAAATGATGGAAATTATTATAGATATATTTTCCTTTTTAAAGTCATGGTAAAAATATTTTTTTTTATATTTATTACCCCTCCCACAAGTAATTTTATGAAAACTCTAGAAAGTCAATAGTGTACCATTTAGTGATTATATTAGTTAAAAGCACAAGGCTTTGAAGAAAACAAATCATTTTTTAGTCGGACCACCTCTGCTTGAAAATCAGCTCTGAATTGTAACATACAAAACTCAATAAAACAAATACATTATTTAATTTCAAATGCTTTTAGTTGTTTTTATGAATATGCATATTACTGTCTGAAGGCAAAAAATTTTTCAATGAAAATGAATTTTTAAAACAATTATTTATCTCTTAATTATTTTATTATTTTTTACATTAAAGTTGTTAAATATTCTAAAATTAGTGGTAATGATGTAGAGTTCAGTCAATAGTGTTATTAAATAGATCTAGCCTTACAGAGTGTCAGTTGTAAAGCTTATTACAATCAACGGACCACAAGTGTATTAAAATCCAATTTTGCATGGATTTTGTGTCCATAGAACGGCTGTAATTCAAATGTACGGAAGATCGTACATGAAAACAAAAGATGTCATATTATTCGAGTTAAGCGTTGTTTCCCTCTGTTACTGTCTTTATTTTTGCGAATTGTTCATGCGCAAACACGTGTGGAGAAGTTAATTTGTTTTTTCAGTTTCCACTGTGAATGGTGCCTACAAATATTAGGTACCTCTCTTATGAAATTTATATGATCTTATTTTTATAGTAATCTCAGTTATGACATTTCTCATCAATGAAATATCAAAATTAATAATAAAATGAATGGAAATACAAATAACACTGCAGAATATAATAAATGTATATAAAATTATAGTATTTTATATACACTTCTGATAAAATTTCATAAGAAAGGTACCTATAAATTAATTAGATGACTTCCTTATGAAATTTTATCTCACTCTCAACAGTCTTATTTTATATTTTTATAATATATTGTCCATAAAGTATCGTAAATGTAAAGGAGAAAGATAAGTACAAAAAAAAAGAAAAACACAAAATTAGAGTGCTGAAAGTTTTCTTTTAAAATAACGAGGTAAATAATTGGTTCACTTAAATCTAAACAATTATGTCACTTCTGTCCTTCCGTACGATAACTTTTCTTCATGTAAGTTGTTAATAAGTGATGAAATAATCATTCATTACTTTTAAAGTGACACCAAATATTAAGACTTGCTTTGTCTTATTTTTAACTACATTTTTTCGGCGCAGAAAGTAATTAATATTTGTTTCAAAATATTTTAAATAAACTGTATAATTTATAATTTTCTTAAAATGAATTTTGAAAAAATTATAATTGATTTTTAAAAGAATTTTAAATGGAGATTTTCATTTTTCTTTGTAAAATACAAAAAAATGTTTGACATGATCGATTTTCTGACAATTTTGCTGACTCAAAAAAAAAAAAAAAAGATTTTTAACGAAAATTTCGGACGTGCTAGGAATGATTAAAACATGTAAAAATGCTTTGAGCTTTCATATTGATAATAACATAAATATTTAAATAGTAAAAAAGTTATTTTCATCAGAATCAAAGCCTTCTTTCATCATGCTATAGAACTTTATTAGCAAATTTGATCGGGGTACCTAAGCTAAAGAGTAACTGCTCCGCTGTCAATGTACCTTAAACTAACTACGAGCAAGATGGCCTGGATAAAAATAACTGGAGCTCATTATGCCAGAGTGGTATGAACCAGTCATATAGAACGGCTAAGAACCAAAAGACAACGGTGAAAAGCGTCGATAAATATTCATGCTGCTATGTTTCGAGATCCTCGCTGTTGCCCAATATGTGGATTTGTATGCAGGTCACAAGCGAAACTGAAGTGTCATATGCGACATATATATATATATATATATATATATATATACACGCACACGGGCACAGGTATTGTGAGTCTCAGAACGTGAGAGATTTGAAGCTATTAGACACTGTTGATAGCAGACACAAGGGAATACTACAAAATGGGATATATATATATATATATATATATATTACACATATAACACGAATCTGAGTTTTATGCGCGACGTTTTGAATCAAAATATATCTGGCTATCACGACGCTAATGTGGAGAGACTTAATATTACAGATTTTTAATACTGAACCTTAAAAATAGTAAAGTTAACAAAAATAAGTGGGAGAAAAGAAAGGAGAGAAGAAAATAATAATTATAAAAATGAAATTTTAAACTTAAAGTATGGAAAATACAAAAAGAAAATGTAGGAAAAAAAAGAAAATGTAGGAGAAAAAATAAAATGGAGAAGAAAAATTGTGAAAGGAGACTAATTAAAATGATTAAGAAACAAACGTTTGAAAAACAATGCAATATATAATATACTAGAAAAAGGTAGAAAAATGTAGAAAGGATTAATAAAGGTTTAAGTGTTAATCTGGTATAATGAATTTAAGGAGATGTTTATTTTTGTGTCGGCACGTAGTGATTAATTCACTCCTCTGGTTCAATAATTTAGCGTTGTCTAACTTTGTCTAAGTTTTTACAATAAAAATTATTTGAAAATACTTAGATAACCCTAAATTATTGTGCCAGTGGAGTAAATTAGTAACTAAGCACGAGAGTATGTTCCACAAAGTAACGATTACAGGGAAGAAACTGTACGAATGGACCTTCCTTCTTCCCAATAAGGAAATGAGAAAGATTTGACTATGTATACGTGGCATAGCGGGTTTGGGTTGTTGGCATAGACTGAACTGGCAGACGCGCTTGACGACGGAAATGTTGGCACATAAATCATAAGTAAGGCAAATGTTTCCCAGAGACTACACAAGATATTAAGGGTTCAATTTAAAAAAGGATAGAGGGAAGGTTTGGTATGTAATATCTACCATTTTGCTGTGGTAGAGAATAGTGAAAACTTCTGAAATGAAGAAAAGACTTTCTATCGCAGTATGTTGGGGATAATATAGAGAGAGCGTATAAAAAATTAGAATATTTTTAGAGAATAGAAACAACAACAAAATTTTTCACTGTTTACTTTGAAAGGGGAATTAACAGGAGCTAACTGACATCCATTAGACAGGGCACGTGGAACTAGAACAGTCTACCACAGTGAGCGAAATAAAGGGTTCAGTTCGACATTCCAACACTTGAGGAAGGCCGGCGCATACAACGGCGAAAAGTTGTGATAAACATGCCGAAAAAGATGAGGATAATAATCCGAATAATATAAATAGGGTACATAATACATCATTGCAGAAATATAGACACATAGCACCAGGAAGCGGTGGAGAATTTTGATCGGGAATGTGCTGAAGATGAAGAAGAGAGAGATTAGAAGCTATTTTGCGAATAGACTGTGTTGATAGCAGACACAAGGGAAACTACATGATTTCCTAGTTGTAAAGGAAAGGAGAAGAAAGGACTAATCATCAATTTTAAGATGACATAATTTATGGCTGCCAGAAAGAGAAAAAAGCTCAAATTATCTGGAAATGTTCTTTTTCAGATGGCGTCTTTGAGTTTTCAGTTTTTCAAGACTTATTTCCACGTTATGTGTGCTCCAAATTTCATCCGTCTCTTCCTGAATGGTAGCAATATTGTATCTCCCATTCTCCATAAAGTTCCTGATAAAAAAAAAAAAAAGTATTGATGGGATATTCACGAAGTTGAAATATAAACAAGTCACCTTGGTCTAAAAAGCCGCCATGTTGCATCTAAAATGTCTAGCATAGTTGCGTACGACAGGAACAGAAATACTTGGTTCGTGCGAAAAATAGGCAAAAATTTTGATACCCAATCGTATTCAAAAGCTAATATTAATGTCCCTGTCATTAAGATAGATAATACGTTTTCATTTTATGTGATTTTGAATAAAGATTGATGGTGACGTTACTAAATTAAGAAAAAAAAACAAAAAAAAACAGAATGTCAAAGGAGGTGTTTTTTGTCAGGTTTAAGTTTTCCTGTGCATCATATAAAGCAAATGGTTGGCACAATTGTTGCTCTTTTGCCAAAGAGAAAAAAAATAATTTCGTGTTATATGTAATTTAAAAGGAAAATCAATTTGTACACAACGGTATTGTGAATGAATTAACATTTTATAATTAAACTAAAAATTTGACGGAAGTTTGTGTGCTTAGATACAAATTTCGAATAAATTGATTAAAACACAGACTTAGAGGAAACAAAGGCAGTATAAAACCGATGCAAAAGTATTCAACATGTTGTATTAGGTTGTTGCAAAAATAATGACGTAATAATGTCGTTTTTTGACGTATTTTTAACGTCAAAAAACGACATTATTATGTCATTATGTTTGCACCAACCTAATATTTCATTTGTCTGTTCTCATCTTTGCTTAAATAATAATAATAATAACAACTTACCCTTAAATAAATATTTTTAAAACATATCAAATTAAGGAGAAATAATTTTAGTTAACATTCATTAGCAATTTTATTTTTAAATCCTTTCATCCCAAGTAAGGCGATAAAGTCACCAAGCCGCGTGAGGATACTGATGATGCAATAAACCGAGAAAACTTTAAGGGGAGAGGACATTAAAAGACTAGGATGCAAGGAGAAAACACAACGATTGACATCGTATTTAAAATTTTGAAGATAATATAAAACATAGAGGGTACGATGGGTAAATTCTCGCCATTTTATATTTTTAATTTCACGCATGCACTTTGTTTTGTTTTTTTTTAATTTTGTTGACTTTACAGTAGGGTCAGTTGGGCACCGTCTGTGAGAAAAAGAGCACCATAACGCAATTTTACACTACTAAAAGTTTCGAAACTGCATGGTGTACTGCTTGGCATTCGTGTCGGAAGCTCTAATACACACATGTGGCCTTGTTAGGGACAGAAATAAAGACACAAGAGATGAATTGAGTTAAACAAATATATTAACAGAAACAGTAATACAAACATATACAAACGAGAGTGTTGCAACAAGAATGTTCAGTCCTACTGTAAGAGCTGACTGCTGGAAACTTCCCTCTCAAAAAGGCAGTACCTGCTCCTATTTATAACTAAGAGAGTCCATGCGTATGTGGGTAAATTACCATAACAAAACATTTCAGAGTGTTTGTGTGTCAATCTGAGGACAGTGTAGACGATTCGGAAAGCGTTCGATGATATATCCAGTCAACAGCATTGGGGTTTGGAGCGATCACTAGTGATCATGACGCTATACCTCCATTCATCTTCCCATGGAGGCCTACATAAAGTTCCCTGAAGAGGGGGTGCTGCCCTGAATCAAGATGGTGTCTGTTGGAAGATTCCATATCTTGCAACAGGACTGTGCACCATGCCGGACATCCAAGAGAATCCAATCATGGCTATCTTACTATTTCTGCGACCACATCACACGTTACATTTGGCCACCTACACTCCCCAGATTGCAACCCCCTTGATTATTATGTGTGGGGCGCAGCTGAGCGAGAGACCAACAAAACTCGTTGTAGTACCAAAGATGAACTAAAGACAAGGATTATGGCAGCATTCAGCAACTTAAACAATGCAGGCGATTCCGAAGTCGTCTGGAGACCGTGATTGAAGCCAATGACGATTTTACTGAATAAATTTGCTCTTTATTATTTCAAGATATTTTTGTGTAATTTTGGTAAATATATTAATCAAAATGAAATAGTATTATTTTCATTTTTGCGTAATGTAGACGACAATTTATCCATCGCACTCTGTAGGTTGTCAGATAAAGCTGTTCATTATGCTCAATATTATTTGCATTAAGGTTCAAACTTTTTTTCATCGTAGCGTATCATGTTTTCTATAACTCTTTTCTTCCTCTACAATTTCTGTTTATTGTTCGTATTATTGGGTAAATTGTTAATTTTTTCATGAATAACAGGATTAAAATAAATGGGAAAACGTACGAATTTATCTGACAGCCTAATACTTCTAAATCCCTTTATATCAACCAGCCATACACATGATATCTATATAGATTACACGCTTAAATGTTGCCGACGGCAGTCTTTAAACTTGATACTAAATCTCTTTCTATTTACATAATTAATATTTTAATTAGAATCAGTTGCAATTAAGATGGCACATTGAGTGACTTTTGGAATTTAAGTCTACATAAATGTCACATACAAAACACGAACCGAGTAAAAGTAAACATTTAAACCCAACACAAGAGTTTGGTTCATTTTGGAATTTTATCAAACTACCGGAGTGTTTCATAATCTTTATCTCAACTACATTTTAAGTTCGTTTGCAATTCAGCTTATCCCTAATCAGCAGATTAGTTAAATGATTTTCTTTTCAAAATATATGCCTACAATTTAAACTCATTTTATATCAAAACTGTGGGTTTAAAATAATTAAACAAAACAACAAAAGGAATTGTTTCGTCATATCATTGATTCATAAAGTAATTAGTATTTTTTTTATTAGAATTTAATAACAGGCATACATTGACGCATTAATCGGATCGTTTTCATAGAAAACTTCTGCACTATTATTATTAAATTGGAGTGGAAGTTTTTACACATGAAGTCGAAATGATATTGTGAAAATACATCAACAAAATCTGGTTCTTTGCTGTTTGTGCTGGCTTAGGTGAATACAAAGAGAAATCACATATGACTAATGAAAGTGTCAAAGATCATGTTTTGAATTTCAGGTTAAAAGTTGATAAAATATTTTGTTTCTAGTGCTAAAATTAAAGAATTGAAAATTTGCATAAAAATTAAAGAAACAGACCTTGTGGGTGTAATTTAGCAAAACACACACACATACACACACGTGCCTTTTCCGAGTAAGCTGTTGAGTATTGTGTTCTAAATTATCGGTATAGCATTGACTATGGACAGTTTATTTACAATTTCGATCACAATATTCAACACTTAAAGATAGATATGATTTAGAGTGAAACATGTTTATATATGTGTGTGTGTTTGCGCGCGCGCTATCCACCCCAATATAAAATGATAATTGCTTTCACAAAGTTATACAGTGTAATTTAGTGAGCTTTAGGCAACAAAAAAGAAAAAGAAAAAAAAAGAAAGAAAAAAGGGTTTCATAGGCAGGTAACAGTGTCAAAGATAACTCCTTAATTTCCTAATTGTCCAAATTGTTCGTAGGAGACGTTATCCCTAAACCTATAGAAATTTGAGAATACTTCGTTCTCTCTCTCTTTCATTTTCAGCTGACATTACAACAATGTAGGCTCCCGCAGAAGACTGATTTTTCCACTTCGTGGGAGGCGCTATTTGTTTCCTTGGGAAGACGCCAGGAACATTATGCACACACACAAACACATACGTACGACCGTCCTTGGTATGACGATAAACTACATCCGCGTCCTGGGTAAGACGATAAACTACGTCCAGCAGCAAGGCCTCTGATCAGGAGGTTTTGATGAGCATGGAACCACCTCTTAAATGCTGGTGTTCCCAGGTCAGCCCTGACCCGGGGTGGTAGCACCTGTTGTGGTCCCAACTATTGGCATATACTTAACTCCGAAACTGGGTTAAAAACACTGTGAAAGTGTAAAAATAGGTTTTAATACCAGAAATACTTAAAAAAATTATTACCAGCAATAAATATTTGAAGAAAAAAAATTACCAGCAATACATTTTTGAAAAATAAATATTACTAGCAATCCTTTTTTAAAAAAATATATTACCAGCTATACATTTCTGAATAAAAATATTACCAGAAATAGATATTTGAAGAAATAGTATTACCAGAAATAGATTTTTGACAAATCAAAATATCGCCATCAATAAAAATTTTGTCGGTATTAAATAACCCACTGAGGTTGATATGCCGTAAAACAAAACAAAACAAACCAAACACGTATGTACGAACATACTTCGAAACACGAACTCTCTACGTTCGTACATACACACACTAATCATGTCTCTTGTAAATCCTTTTGATATCTAATTCACATATTTGTTTTGGGCACCTCTAGGCGGTGTAATGATTAGCAAGCTTGTCTCGCTAGAAAAATTACAACTGAGTAGTGAGTTCGACCCTCACTGGGGGCCCCTTACTTTCGGCCTTGTGCCACATCTAAGCTACGCTTAGAAAATCACTACACATATTTGTTTGTGCCTATATATCGATTTGTTTTACTGTTACATTTTCTTCTGGTCGACTCATTCTCAGTGTCTGACATATTTGTAGTGGACTTTATTTCCAAGAGAACACACGTCTTCACAATTTCTTTTATCAGACTTCTCGCTTGTGGAATTCTCTTCCAGCTTCTTGCTCACTTGCCAACTTTTATCTTCAAAAATTTAAATGCAATGTCATTCGTTATCGTCTGACTTCACGATTTTTATTCTTTTATTGCCTTCTCTCCTTAACACTATATTTCTCTCATTTTTTGCGTCTTAGTGACTTTATTGCTTTTCTTGGGATGATATGATTAACACACACACACACACACACACACACACATATATATATATATATATATATATTGTGTATTTTGTCAGTATGTTTGTAGTTTGAAAAAAAAAACTCTCGGGCGTCCGTACGTAAAAGGAATCTCGTGTGGAAGCCATATTGTTTTTATGCTGACAAATTAACGCAAAATCACGGCGATCACGAGATTTGAGAAAATATGAATATGCAGTGTACGAAAGACGAGGGTGGGGAGGACAGGAAGTTACTCTACAAATGACCAGACAATACGACAAATACAACATCTACACTTTATTACTTAGGATTAGCGCCTACTAAGGAATTTAGGCCGGTCTCTTGAATTTAAACTACAAGCTATTTCGGCATCTGTTTTAAGCGCCGTTACGATATGGAGGGGGATCGCAAGGTAACTGTCGATATGGTGAAAACATTCAATGGCGACGGCGATTTGATGGCCTCGTTGGCGAACGTGAAATTGGTAGCGAGACTGAAAAAAATCCACGACATCGCAAACTTTATGTCCCTGTTTTTAGAAGGAGACGTCCTGGCCTTATATCTCCACTTGCCAGAAGAGTATCAACAGGATGCAAAGAAAATAGAGGCTAAGTTAAAAACAGCCTTGACGGACGGAGTTTTTTCTGCATATGCAAAGCTAGTGAAGATGCGGTGGACCGGTGAAGTCGTTGATGTGCATGCAACGAAAATTCAAAGACTGATGGAGGTAACAGGATTTGAAAGAAGTGGACAAGAGCAGATCGTGAAGCTCACGTTTGTCAATTTCGGTACCACTACAGCAATTGCTAAATGTGGAGAAACTGGAACTCAGTGAAACAATTTCAACTGCCAAGGTGCTTACAGCTACACAGAGACCAGAAGTGGTAGCGGTCGCAGAACGAGAACCTAAACAGCATGATGGAAGACCAAGAATGATCAAACCGTTTAGTGGCAAATATTATAACTGCAAGGGTCCTCGCTTGTTGAGAGACTGTAGGGAACTATTCAAGGTGACCTGCTATGGATGCAGCGAACCAGGGCATTATGTAAAACACTGCCCACAAGGAAAAGAACAAGGGGCAACCGGTGCACCGGCGCTTACCCCTTCAAATCAACAATGGCGCAAACCAGAATACTACCAACAATAGAAACGCTAATAGAAGGCAAGAGAGCAAGGGCCCTGATTGATAATGGCTACACCGCAACATTAATCCGGTGGGGTCTTTCGGCTGATTTTAGGAGTACAAGTACTGTAAGAGCAGTGGATGGACGGGAGGTTGTGTGAAGAGGTAAGTCGACGGTTATTGAGAATCGAGGCAATTGTGATGGAAAAGTTCATCGATGGTGTTGACGTCATTGTGGGCAGGGATGTTATCCGCCAGCTTGGAGGGGTTATCGTCTACGAAAATGGTAACGTGGAGTTCAGAGGTGGAGATTGTGCTATGAATATACAACAAAACGGCAAGAGTAGCAAAAAAAAAAAAAAAAAAAAAAAATCAATGCGAAGTGATAGATAAGGACTTTGGTACAAGATTTGATGGAGAGAAGTGAACCGTGGAATGGAAATGGATTTCAGAACCCCCGATATCAAAAAAAAACAACGTTAATCACTATCATGCTAAACTGAGTAAGGAGAAGAAGGTCGAGTTCGACAGTGAAGTTAAACAGTGGATTGAGAAAGGGATCTTAACCCAGTGGGACCAGGATGTTCAGACGGGAGTGCTACCCTTAATGGCGGTGAAGCGACCCAGATAAAACAAGATCAGGCCAGTTCTCGATTACCGAGAACTAAATAAATACATTATGTGTCATTCAGGTGGGGATGAAATTGACGTTTGTGGAGAAACAATGAGGAAGTGGAGGCAAAACACAGCGGCATAAAAAATTGTTGGTCTAAGGTCCGCATATTTTCAAATACATGTCGCGAGACATCTGTGGAAGTACCAGTTAGTTCGGTACGAGGGACAGACCTATTGTTTAACGAGGTTAGGTTTCAGACTAAATGTAGCCCCAAAGATTATGTCAAAATTCCTTAAAACTGTGCTAAAAAAAGAGGAACATATCAGAAAAAACATGGATTCGTATATTGACGATATGCTGGTGGATGAAACAGCAGTACCATCGGCAGACCTTGTAAATCATCTTAACAATTTTGGCTTAACAGCAAAGCCACCAGAATCATTAGAAGGAGGAGCAACATTGGGTCTTCGGCTTCATACGGATAAGGCAGGAGATCTGGTATATGCGAGAGGGAATGACCTGCCTGAGCACGTGAGAACTGTTCTCTGCCTGCGGAAAATGGTGGGCCACTACTGGATGGCTTTAGAATCGCCTGCAGATATGTGAAGAGAGAAGCAGAAGAAATCGATTGGGAAGACATAGTGGATAGTGAAACAACCGGTGTGGAACGGGAAGTTGTGGTAGAGGTTCAACACCACGATCCAGTTCGAGGGAGATGGCATGTTCCCAAATTGGAAAAGGGCGTTGGATGGTGCGTGGCAAGCAGTATGGCCACTGGTGTATGTATTGAGATCGCTGGTGTGATAGTCAAAGATGCGGCGTGGTTAAGAAAGAAACGTGACTACAATCATATCAACGTTCCTGAGATGGATGCTACGATAAAGGGTGTAAACATCGCGTTGAAATGGGGTCTAAAAGTGATCGAGATCCGAACTGATTCGGTTACCGTCCGCAGCTCGTTCAACAGGATGAAAAAAAATAGAGGCTAAGTTAAAAACAGTCTTTACGGACGGAGTTTTTTTCTGCATATAAAGGACGAAAAAAGGATCCATCCAAAAGGAGCGGCAGGGCTACTTATCATGTGACGTTTGAGGATTCTGAGGGAAATGATTGATGAATTTAACATAAAATTGAGTGTAACGTTCGTGGCCTCTGACAGAAATAAGGCCGATGTTCTAACCAGAGTGAAAAAGAATTGGCTGAAAGTAGAGAAAGCTATCACGGTGACGTGCCATGGAGGCCGAGATGAGGTCAAGGAGTTGCATTATGTAGGACTGGACAGAACACTATATCTGGTACGGAAAGTCTACAGGGAGGTGTCAAGAGATACTGTACATTAGATTGTTAGAAGCTGCGATCGTTGTCAATCGATCGACCGGTCGCCAAATGTTCACGAATTCGGAGAGGTTCAAGTAGACACCAATGTGACGCATTATAGAGGTGAAAGGTACCTGACTATAGTTGATTGTGGTCCTGGCCGGTTCGCCATTTGGAGGGTGATTCGAGCAGAAATCGCAGACGTCATTGCGAAGGAGCTGGAAGGAGACTTTTTTGAGTGTGGACTGGTTGAAGAGGTACTCATAGACAATGGGACAGCATTCTGTTCGGAAGTGTTTCGGGAGATGTTGGACAAGTGGAACACTAGGCAATATTACAGAGCAGCGTACAGGCATAGCGGAAATGGTATCGTAGAACGAAACCACCGAACAATAAAAGTCATTGCCGAGGGAGGAGGGATATTTCTGGGTATTGTAAACCTAATGTCTTCAGCAACCATTTGGCATTTTGATTTAATATGCCACCTAAATATGGCCAACGTAAAGACTGTGCCACACAGAGCAATTTACATATACCAATAGAGACATCCTAGAGTTAGATCATGTTTAACACACTCTGACAGGCCTGGATGTATGCAGAAAGTTTCATTGAATAGTTTACACATTTTTTTTCTGCTTATTTTCAGTTTGATCCGTTCATATTCTTTGGTGAGCTTTTGGTGTCGGTATTAAAAGAGAGAAAATTACTGTGTTCATACATATTACTTTATTCCGAGTAGTTTCGTGATTAACACAATGTCATCATCAGGCTGTTTTTAAGCCAAAAGTGTTGTGTTCATTATTTCCAAAGAAAAATTGATATGTTCATCTGAATGATATAATTTTGTGTGGAGTGAGGACCGCTAATTTTTGTGCTATGCAGTGTAGGTTTACGCTCTAGGGGAGGTAACAAATTATGATGTGTGAAAAGTTATTTTTGAAAAAGAAGAAAATAGTACGAGAAACAATTAATATATGATATTGATATGACATTTTAAAACATTTTTATTTTCGACAAGAGTTTTTATAAATTGTGAATGTGGACAAGCATGTTTAAATGTTCAGAATTGTTAGACATGTTATTCAAATGAAAAATCAACCGCTGAGACAACGTGGTCGTTGTATGGACAGAATCAATATTATTTTCCGTTGGATATACAATCTTCCAGATGACGTTTAAATTTATATACAATTTCTGCAACACGGTTGGTGGAGAAGAGTAGTCATGCTAATCATAGGCTTTGGATATCTCGAAGGAATTTGACAGCGTTTGTCTTATTGGTCTCGTTTACAAGTTTATAAGTCTTTCTTATGAAATCGCTAAACGAAAGTTGTCTAGATCTTTTAGTGTTCATCCTTGGACACAGGTTGTTCCTAATTTTTATCAACAATGTCATCAGTTCTCAACTCGGTATCTACGCTGATGACACAACAATTTATTTGTTATGGTGTGGTTTCACAGTGGAGGCTTGTATCTGCACTAAGTCGGTCCTAAAATAGGTTGGATGTACAAAACGTTAGGAAATTGATATAATAGGTAATGACGCAGAGAAATCTAGTTGTAGTCGCTGATACTTTAGTATCCGACTAACGGTCGTCCGGCATCGACTGACTGACTGACCTCACTGAGCCACTCCTTACTCTTACTACTCCTACTTATTATAGGTGGAAGAATCTATTAACTATAGAATAGGTGTGTTCCACTGTAACATCCCCACTAAACTAACTCCGGGGGAGTAAACAGTTTTCTTTATTTATTTTTCATTTTTACAGGAAATATGAAGAAACAACAACAACAACAAAAGAAAAATTCATTATTTTCTTTTAGCAACATCGTAGCGTATCTCATACGTTTTTTTTATCCACTTTTAAATGATCAGTTGCCTTTCGTTTTTCTCCTGGATCGGTGTACCTCAGGTAAAATTGTTGCAGCCGTTGTTAGATCAAACGTATTGAAAATCACCTCCATCGGCGTTTCTTCCGCGGGACCGCTGTCACCCACGTCTGAAAAACGTCGTCTGATCTGATTACCGTACGTGAATTTTTCGCCTTTCACCAAGTACATCATATTGCCAATCCGCTTTTCTATTTTTTGGTACCTCCATAGTGTTACCAGAAACAACCTTCCGCTTTGAGCTTCTTAAGGATGGAGTCACAGTTTCTGTAGTTTCTTCTTGTGGTTCTATTTGTTCAGCCTCTAGATTCCCTTTTGTTGATCTTGTGCTTCTTAACATTTTCTGTGGTGACTTCAGTTGACTTAAATCCTTTAATAATACTGCATGTCCTTGGCTGCGGGTAACTCGCTCCCCAGTTTTTCTCGGTGTCGGCTTCATCTTTACTTTCTGGAGCTTGTTTTTCATATATATCGTCGGTGTTACCCATTCAACTTTTTTAAATACACCGGTTTTCTCTAATCTGTCCATTTCTTTATCTATCTGTTTAATTGAAGCAAACAGCACATTCCTTTTCTTTTTGAATACCGCCTGAGCGTTTTCTTTTGGCTGGAATTTTGCCTCCATTTTGGTACACGTTCCGAAACCCGGAGAAAAAACAGTAGGAAATGTTTCCTTAAGTTTCCTTACTAATTTTGGGGCTTCTGTGTTTAAACTTTCAACCTTGTAACAGAAAAATTTATCGGTAGATCCCACAATTGAAATTCTGTTATCCAATTCGTACCAAGTAAGTTCGGGGTATTTTCTATGACAAATAGTTTAGCTTTTCGCGTTTTTTTATTTAACGTGACGTTTGTAGCAAATTCTCCAATAAATTGTATTTTTTCTTCCGTCACTGACCTCGCGAATTTATTTGTCTTCATTAAAGTTGGTTTCCCCAAGTTCTTCCACGTATGCAAATTTATGATAGATAGGCCGGAACCAGTGTTGAGTTGCATTTTTATTTTTTTATTACTTATTTCGACGGTAACAAATTTTCTGGTTATTCCATCGTTCACCTCGTCGGACTTTAATTTTCTTATTTTATTGTCTTTATTTTTTGACCTGCAGTGCGAGCTTTTATGACCCACTCTTTTACGGTTGAAATATTTTTTATTCCTAAAATTGCAATATCTGTACCAGTGAAGTTCACCACAAGCAAAACATGGCTTCGAGAGTTTTTGTTTATTTTTCTCTGGTATTTCACTTTTTGTTTGATAATCCGCAATTTTAGAATTCTTTTTAGTAGACTGACATTCATTTTTGTAGCGAAACATGCGAAACGCCAGACTGTTCTATCTTTTTCGAAACATATCTTGTGCAGTCTTCTGCCAATTTCGGTAACGAAATCCTTGGTTCGTTTTCTAATTTTGACAGCACTAATTTTCTCAACTCTGCGTCTCTTTCCGATACCAACCCTTGAACAAACACTAAGCACTTAACATTGTCAACGCTTATCTCTGCTAGCTTCAATTCTTTACAATGCTTATTCACATTGGATGCGTACGTTATATAGTCTTGTTCGTCATCTTTCATCAGATTCAAACATTTCCACCTCTTGGGAAACAAAGATGTCTTTTTACTAAATAATTCACTTAATATATTTACCGCCTCCGTAAATGTCAACTCGCTAGTTTTTTTCGGTAAAATGCAGTTTACCAATTTGTTATGCTCAGCAGTTCCTAACTTGCTTAAAAGAAGCCTAATCTTCTTTCCTTCAGACCACGAGCGGCAGTCCTCGTTATACACGTCCGTATATTTTTATAATATTCCTCAAAATTTATCTCTTCATCTGGACTGTACGTAAATATTTCAATTGAATTCCATATTGTATTCTCTGGGAAAGAATCATTTTGTAGATTTTTCTCTTTCCTCTTAGTTATTCCCAGAATTTTGTTTTGAAACTCCTTATGTATCTGTTCCATTTCTTGTTCAAACTGCATTTATCTATTAAAAGTTTCCTCCTGTAGTTGCATCTGGAATGTCTTCAGTTGCTCTAATATTGTCATCTGTTGTTCTGACTGGAACTTAAAAAAATCCTGGAATATATTTTTGCATTCCTCCATCTTCACAAAAATTTACACAATGCTTAAATATTGTAGAGGGGGTCCTACGAATTTGAAATTCGTGACATATTTAACTGTCTTATCGAGAAAAAAATTCTTTTCTCAGTTGAGAATACGACTGATTTTTTCGCCACTAAGTTGACGTCTTGTCTTTCGAAAAACTTTGGCAGTTTTTTTTTTTTAAATGTGAATCCGAGATTTTGTCGCCGAAATAATTGTGACGAGCAAATTTTTTCTTTTCCCTCCGTATGAGTACGAATTTCGTCACCAAATGTTGTTGCGAACGAATTTTTTTTCTTCCACCGTATGAATCCGAATCCCTCGTAGCCAAATTTGTTAAGGCGGGTGAATTTTGTTTTCCTCCGTATGAGTACGAATTCCTGGTCGCCAAATTTGTTATGTGGCGAACGAGTTTTTTTTCTTTTCCGTATGAGTTCGAATTCTCGTGGCAACGTTTGTTATGGAGTGTGGATTTTTTCTCTTCCGCCGTATGAATCCGAATACCTCATCGCCAAGTTTGTTATGGAGTGGTTTCACAGTGGAGGATTGTATTTGTACTAAGTCCATCCTAAAATAGGTTTGACGTACAAAACATTAGGAACTTGATATAATAGGTATAACGCAGAGTAATCTAGTTGTGGTCGCTGATACTTTAGTATCCGACTAACGGTCGTCCGGCATCGACTGACTGACCGGCCTCACTGAGCCACTCTTTACTCTTACTGCTCCTACTTATTATATGTGAGAGAGTCTATTAACTATAGAATAGGTGTGTTCCACTATAACATTACTCTGGACAATAGTAAGTCTGATCTGTTCGACAATATCAAATTGGCAAATAATCTCAAAAACTACTTACAATCTGGTGTTAGCTGAGGCAAGAAATGACCTGGGAATTTTAATGCCCCAAAACAAAACTGCTCTCTTTTTAATCGTCTGAGAGAAAGCTATTTCTTTCTATCAGCATGGCCGATGCTAACTTCCGGATGATTCCTTGCCCCTTCTTCGGTAAATGTTTTCCGCTGACATGAAATGGAAAGATTACATTTGAATCAGTTGTTAGGTCTGGTGCTAGGAATGTTGTTTCACTGTACCCTGCTAGACAGTTTTTCTCGACAGAATCTAATTTACATATTTATAAGTCTACCATTGTTCTTTGCTTTGAATATTTCTACCAAGTCTGGTTTGGTACTCCTGCAATATATTTAGAGATTCTTGATAAAATCCAAAGAAGAATCTGCAGTGTTACTGGTCTTAACCTGTCATCTTGGCCTCAGTCACTTCTCACTGCCGCAACGTTGTTTCCCTGTGCCTTTTCTATAAATAATTTCATGATATTTTTTGAGAAATTTCTGTTATGGTATCCAGTTTTTATGAACTTAATCGCAGTACTAGATTGGCGACGAGGTCTCATTATTGTACAGTTTAAATGGCTCGATGTAACCGTAAGTTCTATGCTAATAGTTTCTTCTATCGTACTTCTGGCTTGTGGCGACCTCTTCCAGCTTCTTGTTTCACACTCAACTTTGATCTACAAAAATTTAAATGCAATATCAATCATCATTTAGTGTCTTCTTAATTTCTTCTCTTTTATTGTTCACTTCAATACTGTTTTTCGCACATTTTCTTAAAGAACTTGCATCGTAGTGGCTTTATTATCTTGGCTGAAGTGAAATGATTAAAAAAGGGTACTGACTACCTTTTCCCATGTTTCTTTAAATGACATGTAACCCTTATATCATGAACAACTTGAGAAATCTACTTGTTTTCTTCTCGCAGTTATCTATATTTATTTCATTTGAATGGCACCATACAAAAATTTCACCATCATCGCAGATTCTTGATTCTTCACTGAATATCACTTTCATGCATTTGTCCACACGCCATGATTGTTTCTTTTATTCACTTTAACCTCATTTTCTTCTGTTTTGTTTTAGTTTTACATTTTGCATGGTTTTACTCTATGTAAATCACATTTCATTCAGTCAATTTCTTACACTTTTATAACAAACATTGTCTCTTGTTTAGAGCAATTTGTTTTGCTGTACATTCTTTCAAGGCATGTTATTTTGAGTTTTCTCTCCTGATGGTTTCCTTTCTTAACCATCCTATTTCTTTTATATTTGCACTAAATTTGAAACACATCGACCCTGTTTATTGTCTTCTTTAATGACTTTTGCGATCCAATTCAATTGTTTCAATTGACATTTCTTTTGTTGGAGCTATGTTTCCTTTCAGTTAGGTACACCCATGCATTTGTTGGGGTTTAGAAGAACTCTTAGAGACCGATTTGTATATCTAGGCTGCGATTGCTATTTGTATTATGACTAAAATTCAAGATGACTCCGAAATTTGTTCCTCAACATTGTGTTATTCCATAATATTTTCCATTATATGGCTTAGAAAAATGTACTCTTAATTTAAATCATTTATTTAAGTTTTCTATTTTTTGAAACCGAAATGTTTAGCTATTAAATGAAAATGATTTACGCCTTATTTAGTATTAGTTTATTTACTGTTAGTAAAAAAAATACCGTGAAGCCCAACTTTAAGTTTGCTAATTCCATAATTTTGTCATGGGTTATAGATGAGCTGCTGTATTTAAGCGATCTTACGAAAAGCTCCATTTGTATGCTAAAAATAGTCTCCATACCATTACAGCACCATCTTGACCGATTAACAAAAATCAGTGTGAATTCATGCCTTCGTATTGTTTACGCCAAATTCTGGCCCTATCAATCGAATGGTGCAGCAGAAATCAAGAATAAGCAATGCGTGCATTTCGAAATGGTGGAATGTTTAGCCATCTTGTCTCGCTAGGTCAATTACGAATGTATAGGGACTTTGATCCTCACTGGGTGCCTCATATTTCGGCCTCTGTGCTACGATTAAAAAATTGCCATCAGAATAGGCAATGTTCTAAAATTTTTATTATCTACAATTTTCGATCCTTAGTTAAATTTAAACCCAGTTTCTTGTTCTTAATCCAGCATGGTCTACTGCTACTGCTACAACTGCTGCTGCTACAGCTGCTGCTACAGCTGCTGTACCTGCTGCTGCCCATTTGCTTAAATGTCAGACGTGATGTCCATTCAGAAATGCTCTTCTGGAGACATCCGTTGTAAAGAGTGTTGTCATTCTGACAGCTTGATTCAGTCTGGTAATTCACCTCTGATCGATTTCATCAGCAAAGGGATTTCCGTCCTCAGAATTGTTACATACTGGTCGTTTTTTGTGCCTTGTCTGCCCCCACCCTTTTCTAACCATACTCTGTAAATCCGCATAGATCAGCAGTCTTTGAAATGCCCAGGATCTCTTGTCAGGTACCAACGATCAAAATAAAGACACGTTTTACCAAAATATTTTTTTTATTGATTTGTTTTTTACGGCTTATCACCCTTTTTCAGGTGCAGCAATACGATTTCTTATACATCCTTGAGATAAATAGATAGATTAATTTTCCTTTATGTCAATTTAGTGACATGAGTTTCTTATGAATCTTTCAGTCAGTTTAATGATCAGGATTTTCAGGAAAATGCCTCCAGCCCGCTTTTGAATTGGCAATCATAAAATTCTGTTTATGATTTTAGATAATCATAAAAGTAGTCTTTTGAAAAACTGACCGCTCACAAGCAGAATGGATGGTCTCCATTTGCGGAACACAAATGGACGGACAGTGGTGGTGGGACCCGACCCGGTGTCCATATAATGAGTAGGCAGGAAGTCAGTAGTCACTGAGACCAGGACATTGAATGTAAGGGTCCTTTTCTTTTTCGTGACCGGAAGTTTGTAAGATAGCAACTGTTTACCTTTTCGAAGCCGAAGGTAGACATTGCCGATTAAGTGAGAAATCGTATTGTTTGCGATTTCCAAATCAATGTCTTGAAAAGCGTTTGTTTGTGTGTGAAAAGCATTCTTTGTTGAACTCGATCATGGCCATTAAGACAAACCTGTGAACATAGCGGGCCGGTATATAAGTATATACAGCCGATCTTGGATGTTATCACAGCGTGTGCAGTGACGCGCGGAAGGCGTCGTCACACAGATTATTTAACGCCGGAATTTTTTCAGATTATAAATTTACTAGCAACATGGGCCGGTGTTGCCCGTGCTTGATTCGAAAATCGTACGACTCATACAGCAATCGCTATCGCTTGACTTAAAATATTTTTGCCCTTACTTGCCTTTAAAGAAGTGCCCTTTGTCGGGTTGATGTTGTTATCTCTATACTAAACATTAAATCTGTTAGGAAAAAAGAACTAAACAAAATGAACACAAAACGATCAGCTTTAAAAAAGGACACGTAACTGGAAAAACCGAATGAAAAAAGAATGTTAATAACAAATACTTTTTCACATCCAACCCAGTTCTGCGGAATCAGAATCAACGTTGAGTTTAAGCAAGCGAATGAGTCAATTGGAGTAAAGTGCCATGTAGATTTAAATATTTCCCACTTGTGACGAATGCAGCTATCGATTTTTTTTGCATGCTAGCATGCTACTTAACATTCGTGTCAGCCAGCTATTGGCTCCCACTCTGGCCAGTAGAAAATGGCCACAAACTACATGAAAACTGCCGTAGAAGCATGAAAAAATCGATTATTTCCACTATCGATGGGAGTTGGGAAACGCAAAGTCGGTCTCGGCATTTTCACTAACTTGGAGCATGTGCATGTGAATTTTGGTGCAAATCCGTCAAAAATTGCGGCCGTGCATTCGTTACACACACACACACACACACACACACACACACACACACACACACACACACACACACACACATCCTGCCTTTTATAGACAGAGATTGATACAAACTTATAGATGGTGAAGATTTTTTGTGGATTCATGCCTTTTTCAATGGTATTTGCACGTGAGTGAATATAACAAACCTGTTTGGTATTCATACTCGGATCTCCGATTTTCAATTCCGAGTCCCATTACACCATCGGAACACCCAGGCGGTCACCAAGATAAGTACTGACAAGACTCAACGATGCATACCGTAATTGCACATTTATAATACGCCTTCATCCATAATACGCACCTATAAAATTGTGCTAAAAATGTGGGAAAATGCTTCTACCCACACGCATACGCACCCCTTGTTTGATAATCAAACTCTATAAATTGTACCTCTTCAATTTCATTACGGCCAGCGTTTCCTACCCTTATTTAAAAATGGTTTTAAACATAGAATAATATTAAAAAGTAAAATTTAAACCTCTTCAAGTCAACGGTGAATCTTTATTACTCTCCTTATTTTCATAATTTTCATTTATCTCATTCACTAATGACTTGTGTAATGTCGTGTCTTGTGTAGATCTCTAGCTTTGTATGAACTGAACTTTAGTATAAAATATAGGAAGCATCATTTGGAAAATATCCTTTATATACTAATATAATATGGTCAGTCTTCTGGGATTGACCATAGACATATAAGGTAGGTAAAGTTAAGTGATTTCATTTCATTGTGTGCTTACGCCTACTCATTTAAATATCATTGAATGTCAACGATGATGCATTTTTTTTCAAAGTACAGTGAGAGAGTACAGGGAAAAAACAATTCAAGCCTTTAAAATATAAAAGTTTCTTTGTAATTTTGTATTTTCTGGATATAATAAAAGTTCGCTTGTGAGTTGTATTTTCAAAAAAAAATCAATTTTAGAACGAAGTCAATATTTAGTTTTCAGGGTTTGTCTTGCAAAAAAATAATTGAATTATTATCATTCCAGAACTTGTTTAATTTCTCCCTTCGTCCATATCGCAATAATTATTAGGTTGGTTCAAAAATAATGTCGTTTTCTCACATATGTTACTATGTGAGAAAACGACATTATTTTTGCACCAACCTAATAAAACAAATATCGGTATATGATGTTAATTAATTAAACATTTAACTAACTAGGAAAAATTTGATTACAGGAAGTCAATATTTGGTTAACAAACAGCAAAATATGTATAATGTTAATAACATTCTCCCCATCAGTTTTGATAAATCCAAACTGATTAGTGATCGATAAGTTCAGTCGTATTATTTTCATCAATATTCAGTGAGATATTGTTTTGTTTCATATCACATTATTACACGATGGATGAATTTATTAATTGATTCGTTTTCTTATCAATCCTTTTCAGATTATTTAAAGCTAGAAATAATTTTAGAATGTAAGAATTTTTTGGGGATGACAGCGATTCAGTGATACAAGTCTTAATAATTAACCCATAGCTGGGGGGAAAGAGGAGGATTCACGCATTTCCCAAGGGTATTTGCGCGTAAGTGAATATAACCAACCCAACTGGAATTGGAATCAGCTCTCCGATTAACAATTTCGAGCCATTATCCCTGACAATACACCGCAAATCTTACAATACCTGGTATTTCCAAGCGGTCACCCATCTATGTTGAATATTGGTAACTATAAGGCTCGACGTTGCTTAACTACAGTGAACATACGGGTACCGGTGTTTCAAGTTATTCGATGGAGTTTTACAAACGGCACTGATACGAGAAGCAATCTTTGTTTTAAGTTTTTTCATATCACTATAAAAAAATGACACCAGATCACGAATATAAAAAATAAATTATATAAGTTGAAAGTGGAGCCCAGTTTATGTAGTGTACAATTTAAAAGTTTTGTCTACTTATTTTCAATTGGATCGTTTTATATTCACGAACAAGGTTTTTGGCGTCATTATTAAAGAATGAGAGAAAATTACCGTGTTGTTACATAAAATTTTATTCCGAGTACTTTCGACATACCACAATGTCATCATCAGGGTGCTGTTTATAAATGATTAATATGTTTGGACTTAGTTGAAGAAGAATTATATTCTATTTACTTTGTATTAAAATTCGGATAGAACAATTTATGTGTTCATCAACAATATAATTAAGGACGTTATTTTTAGTAAGAATTTCTTTTATATTTTTACTTCATGGTAGAAAATTCGTTTTATTGATAAATTAAGTTTTGCACGGTATATTAGTTTTTTTTTATAATTGCTATTTTATAGTAATTTCACACATATAGTTAATGGTGGCTGAATTTATGCTGGTAAATTTAAAAATGTTTGTCTGTTAATATGAAATGATACAGTTGAAAATAAGTAGACAAAACTTGTCTAAATTATTCAATGAAACATATCTCAATAAAAACATGCTGCCAAAATATAAGATATATATATATATATATATATATATATATATATATATATATGTGTGTGTGTGTGTGTGAGTGTTTATGTTATATATATATACATATATGTGTATATATGTTATATATATACATATATGTGTATATATATTATATATACATGCATATATTATATATATATGCATATATGTGTATATATATTATATATATGTATATATATGATATACATATATGTGTATATATATATATAATATACATATATGTGAATATAATATACTTATGTGCATATATATTATATACATATATGTGTATAAATATTATATATATAGAGATACATATATGCGTATATATATTATATATAGAGAGATACATATATGTGTATATATATTATATATATACATATAAGTATATATATATTATATATATATACATATATGTGTATATATATTATATATACATATATGTGTATATATATATATACATATATGTGTATATATACTATATATATATACATATATGTGTATATATATTATATATATATATATACATATATGTGTATATATATTATATATATATACATACATATATGTGTATATATATTATATATATACATACATATATGTGTATATATATTATATATTTATACATACATATATGTGTATATATATATTATATATATACATACACATATGTGTATATATATTATATATATACATACATATATGTGTATATACATTATATATATACATATATATATGTGTATATACATTATATATATACATACATATATGTGTATATATATTATATATATATACATATATGTGTATATATATTATATATATATATACATATATGTGTATATATATTATATATACATATATGTGTATATATATTATATATATACAACTACGTGTATATATATTATATATATACATACACGTGTATATATATTATATATATATATACATAT
>OZ010576.1:117745523-117763023 GCA_963932145.1 Acanthosepion lycidas | reverse complement strand
AGTATCTTTCCAAAACCTAACCGCAGTCACGTAAAACAGGCTGACGTTTAAATTTCATATATACACAAAGAATTCCAGACGTTGCCGCATTTTGTGTAATGTTGAAATAAATTATTTATCTCAATAGGCCTACCGTTGATTCGAAATCTAATGTCAATTCCCATTACAACTATCTGTTTATTTATGGTCATAGTGACTCATTCGACCCCTTGTATTGTGAGTTGATTAAATTTGGATGAGGTTAATATGTGTTTTAGGGTTTTTGTGTGGCGTTTGGTTTTAAATTATTTTGTTTGTCTTTAGTATATCCTTCATTTTATCATTCTTGTTAAGTAGGTCTAGATTTCTTGTTATTTCCATAAATATTAGGTTGGTGCAAAAATAATGACGTAATAATGCCGTTTTTTGACGTTAAAAAATACGTCAAAAAATGACATTATTACGTCATTATTTTTGCACCAACCTAATGGTTCTAGATTGTTCTATGTTGTATATTGAGACGTATACTAGAATTTGTTCATTGTTGAGTTTCGTAGTTGGTCTAAAGGTATTTTTCTGCTAGCTCAAAGCCTTTTTTTTAGTGTTGTGCCGTAGAAATAACTATATTATCACAGATATCTACCACAAACCTACAAACATCCCAAAATATAATCATTTCAAGAGCCATCATCCAAAAATCTGCATAAAATCCATCCCCTGTTCACTAGCATGTAGGATTTGCACTATGGTCGACAAACACCTTCCAAAACCTGCCTAGAAGGAAATACATAAAACTCTCATTAAATAAGGTTACCCCACATCTTAATTCTTGTACTTTTTATTGTCCTCTCCCCTTTTCTCCGTATTATTCCTCATAGTCTGTAACCCTCAATTATTCCTTTGCGTCTTTGGGGTGTTATTACCTTGCTTGGGGTTTAAATGTTTAAATATCAGTAGTCTTATCAAATTGCGATAACACTGTTTACGGTAGTACGATGTTTTCACGCCAGATGGCATTACCCTCTAGCATCAACAAATCCTAAAAGTTGTTGTGCATCGCAGAAAACAGACTACATTGGCGGCCTTAGACAATAGATTGAAAATGCATGTGCAACAATCCCATTGGGTAATTTGGTCAACGTTGCCCAACCAGTAGTTCGGCATACTAATAAATGCCTGGAAGCTAAAGGCCACCATTTTGAGCATCTCTTTTGATTGAATTGTCCAAAGTTAACTTGTATTAATCTCGTGCTGTCTGAATAAATTTAGTATTACAATATTTATACAAGTTTTCTTTTCCTGAAGTGCGTATATATATATATATATATATATATATATATATATATATATATATGTGTGTGTGTGAATAGACATGTATATAACAAAGATCGTTTATAACCTAAGAAAACACGTCGACCAGTTAATTAGTGGTGTATGACAAACGGCTCTGTGTCTCTACGAAAGTTTGTCTAAAAAGGTCATTTGATTGATTTGTTTTTACGGCTTATCAACCCTTTGCAGTTCATTTAAAGCTAGACAATGTTTTTAGATTGTAACATAACTAGGAGACGATAATAATTTACTGATACAAGACGTACTAATTAACCCATAGTGGTGGGTAAACGAGAATCGAATTCATACTTTACTCAAGGGTATTTACTGTAAGTGAATAAAACGAACCCAACTGGAACTGGATCACAACTGTTCAATTTTAAATTTCAAGCCGTTATTCATTCGACCATCCTCACATCCAAGTTTACAGTATCTGGTCTTCCCAGATGGTAACGAACTAGGTCATACGTCTCGACGTTGCTTGACTTCGATGGTCGTACAAGAATCGGTGCATTGCTAAGTCATTTATTCCTCTCTCTCTCTTTCTCTCATATATATATATATATATATATATATATATATATATATATATATATATATATATATATATATATATATATACCCTAAGGAGCCAGAACCTATCTACCTAGGTTTCACCTAACGGTTTATCAGGATAACTTTGGCCAGAGTTATCCTGATGATGCATTAGGTGAAACCTAAGTAGATAGGTTCTGGCTCTTTAGGTTACCTAATTTCGGCTCTTTTTACTGTATTGAGTACTTTTACGTTTCAACTTAGGTTACTCTGTCGGTATTTTTTTCTTTTGACTAGACATTACGGTGCAGTTGATTATTTTCAAGCGGCACGGATGTATTTAGTCTTTTCTTTTTTTTTTATTGATTTGAGTTTGTCTAATATTTTTTTATTTACAAATTTTATTATCTGGCTTTTTTTCAAACAGCCCGAGTGTACGTAAATATATATATATATATATATATATATATATATATATATATATATATATTATATGAATTAAACGAAGCTTTAATAAAAGTGAAACGTTTTTGTTTGATGAACTTTTCATGCTTGTTCTTTATCATATCATTCTGTCGAATTCCCATACATATTTGATCTATATAAGAATATAACGTGAACGCCTTTTTATATAATTTTTAAGTATCAAGTAATTTTCAAAGTATAGGAAAATATTCTTCGTTATCTGTTTTATCGAATTTTAGGTACTTTAGTATTAAATATAATTATCGCTCTTAATTTCCGATAATATCATGTATGTGGTTTGTATTTATAAAAATCGGTACTTTTATACTCACATACACGCCCAAATTCAAAATTCTTTTTAGAGTATTTGCTGTCACTGAATTGTAGTAATGTTTTCCATTCTTGATTAATAAATGTAGTTTTTAATTAAATAAAAATATCTAACCGGGACAAAGTAATACAGAAAATTAAGATTTAAAACTTTATAAATTATTCTAATTAAAATTAAAAAAAAGAATGAAAACGTTTCTTGTAAAAATTTTAATTATTCATCGAAAAAATCTTAAGACATTAGTGTCTATAATATATCGTGTTCATAAAAGCAATTAAAAGCTTTTTTCTAATTAAATAATGTTTTAGTTTTATTGCGTTTTTTTATTTTATGATTCAGATTAGATTTTCGGTAACTGGGGTCTTCTTTTATAAAAAAGAAAAAAAAATGATTTAAATTCTACAAATATTTCTGCTTATAACTAATACAAGCTTTAAGCGGTGCAAAAATTAATTTCGTAAAATTTTATAAAATTAATGAAGTGTGGTGTAACATGCAAATAATTGTTTTACTAAGATTTTCTAAAAAAAAACATTTCTGAAATAATTTAATTCATTTGCGAATAAATCTAGAATGTTTTATTAAAATTCGACAATTATTTTACTTTTTTTTTTATAAATCAGCATCTTTTTAACCGCAAAAAAGACGCAAACATTTTCGAAATAAACATGTCGAAGGTTCTAAATAAGATGAAAAAATATAATAGTAAAAATACACCTTTGGTCATTCCTCTTAATAACACAAATTTTGACGATAATTCTTTATTCGTATTAAGTTTGGAGTATTTTTTCATTTTCGAAATGATATACTTATTTTTTTTTTAGTGAATCTGTGGAAGTATCATATATATAACAGAAAAAAAATCACTCCCGAAGGAATATATAAAATGACATACCATGACAAATTGTTCTATGGTGAAGATGGCAGGGTATCATATTTTATAATATAAAATCAGATGTTCATTAGGCCGTACACGACTGCCATTTTCACAGGCGCTATATATCATTAGAATATTATGAGGGACGCTCCGAAAGTAAAGTCTCCCTATTTATTTCCACTAAAACAATAAGATCTACAGAAAGTAAATGAAGATCAATAACATCCTTGAACAGAGTAAGTTTACAGTTTCAAAATAGATTTTTTAACAGTGATGATAACGTTGTTATCAAAACGCTGTTATTTACCTGAATTTGCACTTCACCTTGGGATCGTTCCTGGTAAAATTTATTGACCACTGCCTAACTAGGTTCGCATCCACTGTTTGGCTTACATAAGCGTTCAGAAAGCGTCGATGAATGCCAATAGAAGCAATTTTTTTTCGTATAGAATGGGTAACACAATTCTGCTTTGAATGAAGTTTCATGTTAGATGACATTCTGTTACACTTCTACTCAGCCGCTATCGATAACAAAGCAGAATTATGAGTTATTGGTAGTAATCTTCAGTCTCGATTGTTATAACATCATCTACTGCTGATGTCATACGCTGATATAAAATAAAAATACATGACCATCGTTACAAAATCTGTATTATATACGGTATTGGCAGGCATATAAGACGAACTATTCCGACAATATCAAATGCTCAAAATCATCTAAGCGTCAGTAATGCTTGGACTTAAACATGGGATTTACGAATATCCCGCCATGGATCCTGATCCTAAATGAAAGATAGAATTTCGAGTGCTTATTTTCGGAGTCAGGTGGAACTCGCTTAATTGTAAAACTGACAAAGAGCCAACGTATTTGCTATGAAAAATATGCTTGTGAAACTCGGGACTTTTCCTCAGACACAAACATTAACAGCTGGTGCCATTGCAAAACGGCCATCTCAATCCAAAAGGGAGCCAGATTAATATGGACAAGGAAAGAACAGCGGTTAAGAATTTTAGTGATATAAACAGATATTATGGGCGGACTTCTTATACTGAAGAGTACATGATGTCATTTTTTTTATACACGTATACTTTTCACAATGAAAAGAATTGACCAACAAATTGATTTAGTCATTTTCTAGGGATTATCACCCCCTTGCAGGTTATTTAAAGCCAGAAAATATTTTTAGAATGTAATAATTTTGTTTTTGGATATAATTATGGTCTATCAGAGAATATAACGAACCCAATAGGAATAAGAACACAGTTCTTCGATTAAGAATTCGGAGCCATTATCAATTACACCACCCGCACTTCTCAGCCTAATAAATGCAGACAATATCCTAAAATATATACAAATGAACTATATTGGTTTGTAAGGTCGGACATCTCAGGAGAAGGCCCCAATACCGTATCATTTCAAATCTCATCAAGAGTACGATGAAGAGGAAACACAATCTAGTTAATGTCTTTTTAGACTATGCTCTGATCATATGCAAGCACATCAACTAATTATGTACAAAATAAATTACTATACACAAATTGAAATATTATGTTACAAAAATAAGAATATACATAAAATACTATGTTAAAGAATAAAAAATAACAAGAATGAAAATATCCTATGAACTGTGTAATTTGTCAAATGACACTGAAGCCCTTAAAAACGAAGTAAACCTCTTAAAGCTTATTGCATTGCACGGTGATATTGTGAGATTTCACAAGTTTAGCTAATTCGAATTTATTTCCATATTATAATCGCTGCGTACACGAATGCACAAACTTGTGACAGGTCAACCATTAAGAGAGTGTGGTGTATGTGTAACCAATTTAGAAATTTAATTATTTTTTCATTGACAATGCAAATAAAAAGAAAAAACGCGTTTTAAATATTCTTAACTACAAGTGAAGGTATCTTGAATTGCGGATAAAATATTTCATATGCATACGAAATAAAAAAAAAGCTTTGAAGTGATTCAAATTCCAGCATTGAAAATAAATACCAGAATATAGCCAAAAAAATCTTGTCTATTACACTGGCAATATATAATGAACGAGTATTTGAACAAAAATACAACAAATCATGATCATTTGATCCTAATGTACTATTGGAATTTAACGGTCACACGTGGAATAGGTCGAAATTATAGCCCAATCAGTGCTTTTTTAGAAGTCATGTGGTACCTTTGGCAGACCCCTATATAAAGTTCGACTCCTAGAATTTGGTCTTTTTTCTGTTCGCTTTCATTTGCGACTGGTTCTTAGCCTTGAGCCGTCGACCTGTGTCTTGCACCCTGCGTGACGGATTGCCTTTTACCTGAGCCATAGACGGCCAGAAAGAAGTAGCTGCCGCTATCGATATGTGCGACGCCCAACTCGCATACAAGCCTGAAACCCAGGAGAAACTAGGGCTGCTACTTTGAAGCCCACTACCACCGCTACAGACTGACCGTCATACCAGTTACAAGGACGAATCTTCAAGCAAGCCAAGACCGCAAATGCACTTTGTTTGGAAACACACACATAAGCATTTTTCTGTCAAATTTTTTTCATTTAAGTAAAGCTGTCGTTCCAATTTTTGGCCAGTATGCCGCTAAGCTTCAGTTCTGAACCCGTCCTAATGCGGACTGAAAACTGATCGTTGTAAAATTTAAATATTGCTATTTATACCCTATTGCAGCCTTTAAAGGTGATATGTTGTCATTGTTTACATTAGGTTACGAATTCAGAGAAGATAGGATAGATCGAGAAAAACAGCAAAGTGTTCAAAATTTGAGCTTTGCTTAACCGGAAATTCACTGAACAGTCATAGCACGCAAAGGTGGTTCCATAAAGAATACAGGTTTGATTCCTGTCGGAGAACGCATATTTCCTATGAAATTTCTCGAACATTCAGGCCGGTAAATGTTATTAATACTGTTTAATTAAAAAAACAACCAAACAAAAAAACAAAAAACAAAACAAACAGGTAATTTACACAAATAAGCGTATCCATAAAAATAACGTATGAGCAAAAAATATATTGAATATTTGACGGATTTAATCTATCTCCTATTGTATGTATATATATATATATATATATATATATATATATATATATATATATATATATTTATATAGGTCAGTCCCTATATAACGCTAAAAAAGTGGTATACCCCGGAGAAAAAGGTCCCCAAATTGATAAAAAATTTTAACGTGTAAATATTTATGTTAGTATTAAAGAGGGAAGACCGAAGTATTTTCTGAATATTTTTTCAGATTTTTTAATCCCTCCTATAAATGTTAAAAATCTTGTTTTTTCTCGAATCAAAAACATTTCGTAAATTCCATCTTATCGGCCATTTCTGCCCAAGTTTGTAAACAAAAATCAAATGTATCAAACAAAAATCATGTAAAATTCAGTTACACCTTTTTCTTTTGTTATCTTAGGAAATTTAGAATGATTAAAGTATACTTAATGTAATTTGAAAGAAACATTACTTAATTTTTTAGCCGAAAATTTTTTAATAGAGATATTTCCAACCGTGGTGCTTGCTTAGGTGCGTGTTTGAGTGGCGTTAATTGATGTACGTCAATATATTGACAACTTACGTTAGGGGAATTTATCGTACGGTAGCGCAGAAGTGATGTAATTCGTTCTAATTTTAAGAAATTTTCATCAAAATTTTTTTTCTTTCAGATAAAAATTACCTTAGTATATGTTATTCAGAAAAGTCATAAAAAACTTTTTTTAATTAAATAGTGTCTTAGTTCTATTGGATTTTGTATTTTTACAATTGAGGTAAAAGTTTGGACAATTTTGAGCATTTTTTTACAAAAAAAATTTATGATTTAGAATCTTCAGAGTCTTGTGTATTTAATGAAATAAAAATCCAGCTTGAAAAAATAAATTTTTGAAGTTTTCATAAAATTAAGTTCGAGGGGTGTAACATATATAAAAAAAATATTTATACCATGACTTTCAAAAAGACAAAGATTTCTAAAATAATTTCATTCATTTGTGAATAAGTTCTGAAAGTTTCATTAAAATTCAACAAGTACTTGATTTTTGCAAGATTTTCCAAATCAATGCGTTTTTTTCAACTGAAAACAGGGAAAAACAAGTAATGGTAATTATTACCTAATTTTTGACCTAAAAAAAAAAGATTTTCAACCTAAATTTAAAACATGCTGCAAATGAAAAACAAAATTTTTTCAAATAATTGAAAAATACCTTGGTCTTTAATCTTAATGATAACATAAACTTTTTCACGATAAAATTTTGTTTTTATTAAGTTTGCGGGCCTTTTTTCTTCATGCTATGCGTTTTTGGGTGACAAAAAAGGGACAGACCTATATTTATATATCTATATGTCTAAAATATATTATATATATGTATGTATAAGTCTAAAATTGTATTATATATATAAGATATATATATATGTATATATATATATGTATATATATAATGTATATATCTAAAAATGTGTTTTATATATATATATATATAAAATGGCTGGCCACTCGTATTTAAGGATACCCATCTACTGGGGTGGCTAGCCAATCCCTATTACAGACGCTCGCTCAGGTACATTTGCGTTTTCTCAACACACATAGAGTCCACCTATAGTTTATTTTGCAACTATACTGAGCAAACCTTAGTTACAGTTTCTGGGAAAGATATCGTATTATCTAGTGTGAACAAGAATTTGAACAAGGCCAGCACCCTCAAGCCCACGATGACTTGTGGCTTTGTGCTAGCACAGCTATCGACGGCCCTCAAGAGTTCTGTCGCCCCAATTTCACTCAGAAGGCTTGGGTCAAGCTGTGGTATGGATTTCGGACACTTTCCAAAGGTGCCGCACGCTAGGATCGATCTCAATAACATTAGGAAGTCTGCTCCCTGACAAATCGACCATGGTGAGAAGGTGAACGTTTTAACCACTCGGTTATATATATATATATATATATATATATATATATATATATATATATATATATATATTGCCGAAACAGTTTATCTTTTACCTTAAAATATAGTTAAATTTTTAAAGATTACATATTACCATTTCTTATAGGCATACTTTATTAGTAAATAATGATCAACTCTCTACGATTAATTATCATATTTTATTTATGTTTATTCAGCTTTACTATTACTATGTATTGCCGTCCATTTAGTATTATTAATATCTTATACAGATGTTCCACATATTTAATTTGATATACAATCCCCTTTAAAAAGATTTCTGAAACTAATATAAAAAAAAATCGGTTGAATTTGATGGAAATATTCCTTACCTACCTGTCACCCGTCCAGGATAATGCATTTTTCACGCATAATCACCTCTTAACCAATCAGCCTCTTAGCCAATGAAAAACTTAGTTTGCTGAAACTGAGGCCATGAAACTGTAGCAAGTTTGAGCAAAAATACCTTTTCCCGAGTACCACTTTTGGAGCTGATTCTGAGACCACAAACTCAAAAATAGAAGCATTTCGATTCGATTCAAACAGTCAGAACTTAACCCTGGAGAGATACTAAACAAATTCACGCTAGCCAAAGCTTTGACCTAACTACACTTTCCGCTCGCTAATTCTTCTGACTCGACAAACAGCACTTCGCTCTCTCAGCAACATTACTTACAACATACTAAAGAAAGTGAATTGGCATACTACTAAACAGTATTTGTAAAACTCAATCCAATATCGAGACCACAGTTAAAAGTACACAACTCTTATAAACTTTGAACAGTAACTTTAACAAACGCACACATAGACACTAGTGACTGAACTTCCACAAAAGATATTTTGCAATACGATAAAACATCTCGTTTAATTTAATACACAAATCCTAACCAGAAGCCTACACACATTGAAACTTAGCATAATCCTTCTACATATTTTATTACAACTGGTCGCACTTGATCAGCAATCTCTATCTTGATTGTGTATGTTCAATTGATATAAAAATGAATGTTATTTGTTAAAACCTTTAATCACGTTGTCCTCATTTTTGATTCCTCCTGAATGATTTTAAATTCAATGTTCTTATTTTTATATTTGTTGTGGATGAATGTCTTGTGAACACCTACATTTCTAAGACTTGTGATAACCTAACGTTGTGATACACAAAATACATTCGCCAATCTGTAACAAAATTAGATTTACGTCTGATTATCCTCCTACCAGACCCCTCAACGTTCTTTCAAAAATTGAACATGTCATATTTGTCTACAATCACGATACATTTGTCACTTACATATTTTCCGCAATTGTCAATGATGGTCAGTCTATGTTCCGGTTTATCATGGCAAGAAAAAATAACTCTCCCCGCTCACCCTCTGAACTTACTTGTCTATTTTTAATTCTGAACTTATGCTCACCACCTTTAACTTTCGTAAAGGAGGTAACACTTTGTTTTTAAGTTTTCTTAAAAATCATTTAATCACCACTTACTTACCATCGCCCGAAGAAGTACAATCATGAAAGCTTTTGTGTAGCGATTTCAACATCTTTTTTTTATTATTATAATCTCTTATATATATATATATATATATATATATATATATATATATATATATATATATATATATATATATATATATATATATCCGTTGTATCTTAGAAATGATTAAAGATATCTTACTAGAATTCTTTGAGGTTTTTATAACACTATTGGACTCTACTTTGACCAGTAAGAATTATCTTTTACCTTAAAATATAGTAAAATTATAAAAATTACGTATTACCATTTATTATAGCCATAATTTATTAGTAAATAATGGTTCATCCTGTACGGGTAATTACCTTATATTGTTCATTTAGCTTTAATATTGCTATGTATTACCGCCCAGTTTGTATTATTAATATCTTATATGGATGTTCCTCATTGTTAATTTTATCTATAGGCTCTTTTAAGAAGCTTCGTGAATCTAAAATTTAAATTTAAATTTTGATTTTGTTTCCCCTACCTCTGTCTTTCGGAAAAAGGGTAATGCTTTGCTTTTGAAATTTTCTTAAAAATTATTTAATCACCACTTACTTATCATTACCTGAAGAAGTACAGTCAAAGTATTGAAACACGAAAACTTTTGTGTTGCGATTTCAACGTGTTTTTATTATAATTTCTTATAATAATAACTAGCAGTAGAGCCCGGCGTTGCCCGGGGATGTAACAGTAACAGATAGATCAAGTATCAACCATCATAAAGACTGAAAAATAAAATCGACAAAGATTATTGTTTAAGGTTGACGGCCACGCATATCTTAATTAGTTTTATTTTTATTTTATTTTTTTTTTACGAATTGGTCAAACCCAAACTCAAACAAAAACACTGTTTTCAATCGTTATGAGTCTACCGATTGAATAGAATTTTATTATAAACAATTGTCTTGTAAATGGAATTTTTAAAGCATTCTGAATGTAAGAAAAAAGTGTGCAAGACAATAAGAAACACTACCTGCCAAAAAAAGTGAAGTTTTGTTGAAATCGGTTGAAAAATGTAGGAAATCCAATCCCATATATAAACGAACACACACACAAACAACCTGGGTTTTATAATAAGTATAACTCGATATGAGTTGTCCCCCTTTCATTCTCGCGATGCCTCTTAATCGTGTTTTCAAATTGATTTCGTGCAAAAACAATTGTGTTTTACCAGGTTTTGACGCTGTCAGAACCACCGCAAGGTAATTTTACGCAGTCCTGTGAAAATTTTTCTTGAAATCGGTTGAAAAATGTAGGAAATCCGATCCAATATATAAACGTACACAAACCCACACGACCTGGGTTTTATAATAAGTATGATAATAATATATTGCTCTATTTTTTATTGGGCATTTTTTTTAAAATTAAATTTGGACATATATAGTCAATGACGAAATTATTCGTACACCCATCAATTTTGAATATTTTCATCCATCACTCATCGCCGACCTAGATGAAGTTATAGATTTTCATCCAGAATTTCGTTATAATCTGCAGATTTCATTATTCATTTTGCATTTAATTGTCCATTTACCCTTGAGCTAAAACAACCCTAAAATATCATCGAGCTGCCTCCATGTTTTAATGTTGCCACTGTTTTATTTGGGAGGAAAGCTTCACCTTTCTTGCGCCAAATCTGTACAATATGATGTCAAAAAGCTTAATTTTTGTTTCATCATTCCTTAATATTTGTTGCCAATGGCGATATCTTTCAAAACTATGATTGGGTTTATATAAACCTAACGACACAGTTTTCGTGCAGTTCTCGGTCATAATTTGGGTTTTTTCACACCCAGGTAAATTCTCTGCCGTACCAAACTGTTTAAACCTTTTTTTTTATAACGGATTGTGCCGTAGATCTAGGGATAGCTAACCAGTTTGAAAAAGTCCTATAACTATTTCTCAACTTTTTAGTCAACGCAGAGCTCCTTTATTTTCCCCCATCGTGTGGAATAACAATGGTGACACTCACTGAAACCACGTGGTGTTCTTTGCTGGAATTATCACAAATATTCTACTGAATAAATAATTGAGATAATTGTTTTTTCTTATGTTGCAGATTTCGCTTGTCAAATTTGCTGTATTCAAGCTATTGTTCTGAAAATTGAGGTTTATGATCCTCTTATGTGCTTATTGGCATATATAAAAAAAACTGGCATGATACAGGCATTAGATTCTCAGAAATGCATAAAAGTATTCAAAATTGATTGGTGTACGAATAATTTCGTCGTTGAATATATATATATATATATATATATATCGCGCATATAATATAATATATACATAATTATACATATATATATTCATTTATATTTATATACATACACTTTTCACACACACACACACACACACATATATATATATAATATATGAATATAATACATAGTATATATTATATATATTGTGTATATGTTATATATATATATATATATTATGCATAGATGTTATATATATTATATATATGTTATATATATTATGTATATATTATATACATATTAGACATATTATATACATATACTACATATATATTATGTATATATTATATACATATTATGCATATACCTATATATGTTATATATTATGTGTATATGTTATATATATATATTATGTATATATGTTATATATACATATATTATATATATTATATGTATATTATGTATATATTATATACATATTATGCATATATTATATACATGTACTATATATTACATACATATATATACGTTATATATTATGTGTATATGTTATATATATATATATATATTATATTATATATATATTATATATATATATTAGATATATATTATGTATATGTAGGCCTCCGTTAATCCAGGGTTGACTATGGGTAGCATCTAAGTTGTCTGCTTGGCTGGGGCATCGACGTCTGTGACTGTAGAGGCCGATGCGGGAGTGACAATCTCTGTTGCAGACGTCGCATGTGTGTTTCTGTCTCTGGCCTGTTGGTGGTGTCAGTTTGCTTTCTGCAGCCCGGCCTTTCTGTGGCGACTTGCGTCAGCTTATCCTCCCCTGACTTGAGGTATTTGGTCAGGGTTCCTTTTCCTTCGGATCGTATGGCTGCCATGCTATACCAGGACACTGTGTTGATGTCCACAGATTTCATGTCGCGTCTCACTATATCGCGGTACCGCAGCTGTGGCCGCCCGGTGGGTCTCCTCCCAGCGGCCAGCTCTCCATACAAGAGGTCTTTGTGGATGCAATGGACGTGGCCCAACCCACCATATATATATATATATATATATATATATATAATAAAATGTACATAGGATGTATTAAATGTACTTTCAAACGAAGATTGTACAATAGGTCGCCATTCAAGCTAGTAAGTCTTAGAAGCTCTACCAAACTAGCGAACCATATATGCAATTTAAAAGAAATAACACCAGAGATCCAATTGTAAATTGGAAAATTTTTAAAAAGTCGAAGTTTTACAACAACTACAATAACATTTGCAACCTCTGACATTTCCGGATCCAAAGAACCTTTTGAACCAGAGTTCCGAAATCAAGACTCGTTGCATAGATACAAAAATTTCCTCTTATACTTATATGAGGCTGAATAAAAAAAGTATTTCAACTAACCCACCACTTGCTTTTATTCTCCTTCCTCCCCCTCTTCTTCTTCCTTTTACGCATCCTCCTCTTCTCTTTCTATCACACCCATCATAATGCGTTTGTAAATAATATAGCGTTCGTTAGTTGTTTTTTTTAAATAAAACGTTGGGAGATCAATTGATAAAAAAAGCCTGCGAATACTTTAAAGTTTTAACCGAGGTAGGAGAATCAACTTACCACCAATTTTTTAAAGTTAAAAGCTCTACATGTTATTTTTTATTTTTACTTTTTTTATTTCTATTGAGCACTTGCTAATACTTGTGTTTCCTGGTCTAATTCACCTCTGACCATTAACCTATTATGTATTATATACATATATATATATATATATATATATATATATATATATATATATATATATATATATATATATATTTGGTTGGATTGATGTGAGTTTGTGGCCCTAGGTTTAACGACGATCGCAAAAGCGTGAAACCCAGGGTCACAAACTCACATCAATCCAACCAAATATGTTAGCTCTATCTCTGATATTGAGCGCTTTCTAATAAGTACCGCGCATATAATATATAAATAATTATATATATATATATATATATATATATATATATATATATATATATATATATATATATATATATTTATATACACACACTTTTCGCACGCACACACACACACACACACACATATATATATATATATATATATATATATATATATATAAACTCTTTTATTATACACCCAATACTGTTATGCAGCAGCATCTTCTGTGCTCTATTATATATATATATATATATATATATATATATATATATATATATATATATATATATATATGTATATGTATGTATGTATGTATGTATGTATGTTTCCATATGTATATATATATATCGAGAGGGAGAGATCAGCAGCTGTTAAGTCACGTAAAATCACGTACACCAAAGAAGTTGTAAATATTTGTTATCAAAACATATAAGCAAAACTTCATCCAGCATATTTATCATATAAACATATCACGTAAATGTAATCAATATTTGTTAGTGAATAACAATTAAATATTGATTTTAATAACATCTGACACTATATTTAACAGATTTACTACAGGTCCATACATACAATGTCTTGTACAATGTCCACAAGACCGAAGCTTACCAATTGCAGACAATGTTCAGTCAATATCTGTGCCAAATGCCTTGCAGAGGTGCTAAATAAAAGGTGTTCGCAGACAATTTGCTAGTACAGGGAGATGCTATTTTCAAACTATAGGGGCCTTGTGTTAGACTATGATTATCTGAGTAATCAGATGGTGAGCAAGCTCGTGCCATAGAACATTCTTTCATCTTGTCATGTCGTGGGTAGCCGCCTTGCCCGTACCAGGAAAATCCCAGAAAAGTAAAGTCTTTAGGTGGATGGTTCCATTGATTAAGCTTGTATAAAACAATGTTAAAGTCCAGGGGAGACTTGTCTAAACATCTATCTATCTATCTATATATATATATATATATATAGAGAGAGAGAGAGAGAGAGAGAGAGAGATAAATAGATAGATAGATAGTTTACACAAACGTATATATATACACACGCTTACAAGTCTACACATACGTATACAAACACAGATATACACACATACATATATATATCTATACGTGTGTGCATGTATATATATACACACACAAGTCTTCACATATGTATAACACACATATACACACATACAAGTCTACACATGTGTATACACACATCTATATGTGCACATACAAGTCTATACATACGTTCATACATATACATATACTCAAACATACACACACACATATATATATATATATGTATATGTATATGCATACATTCATATAATGGCTGGCCACACCTATGCGTGTCTACCTATCTTATAGGGCGGCTAGTTAACTAAAACCATATTCAAAGGAATGGTACGTTAAATTAAAAAAAGGGCTTGGTTCAAAATTCTAACAAATATCTCCTGAAGAAGGTTGGAGCTTACAACAGCCGAAACGTCGTGAAAGTCCGAGTAATGTTATAGTGTAAATAGGAAAATTAATATTTACCGGTCTATAGCTCGAAAATCTCATTAGAGAAACCACCTTACAGAAAAATATGCTTTCACATTGAAACACAGGAACCATCAAAACAGGTTCCATTTCTCTTTTTAATAAAACCATATTCCTCTTTGGTAACCTTTCGACATCTGTATCTGGCAGCATCTTCTTTGACAAAATTTTCCATCTCTTCATCGATGGACATAAATTTCCCTGTTTAAAAACTGGGATTTCTACTCAAAATCGTATAACCAATAAAAAACTATGAATAATTCTGAATTTAAAAATATATTGATTAAAAAACACATTATATAGATAATGTCAACAGCAATAATTGATAATGTCAACCTGAAAGATCCAAATTACAGAGAACCAATATTATTTACGGATTCACATGTCCCTTAAGGAATTGTGTTTCTGACAAATTCAATTTATAATGTGTCCACTTTTCTTTCTGTCAGAATAAGAGCCATCTGCAATCTTGCTACATTGCATTTGGCTCTTTCCCATGTAATATTACCATTTGGGCTCTTTGAATGAAGTTCTCTTTTCTAAAGTCTAAAACTCACAGAAAACTTTTCTTCAGAAGAATTGCAAAGCTTTCAAACTATCCAAAAATCCGTATTACTGTGTTTCAAACTTGAATATTATAGAACATTGTATTTTGTTTACATTAACTAAAAGTGCATGAAGTAATATCCTGCAATAATAGATAAATGTTTATTTTTACCAAAGAGCTTTAAATGTTTGGCCAAGATAACACACACACACACACACACACATATATATATATATATATATATATATATATATATATATATATATATAGATATATATATATATATATAGGATTAATGAGTAAAAGTTTGTCAGCTGATTGATGTTACCTGACCCCAGAGTTTCGTCCGCAGACCTGTTCGTCCTCTCTTCAGGGAGTAACAGCGCTCTGTTAAATAGACGGGCGGGTCTGCTTACGAAAATCTGGAGACGGAATGCTGAAGGGAACATCAATCGATTGCTATCTTTGAAATCGACCACTTTATCGCAAAGATCGCTTGCCTTAAATGACTTTTCTCTTAATATCCGCATTTTTTATGTCAGCATTTTTGGCTTCATAATATCATTGCCATCGCTATTCTCTCTCTCTCTCTCTCTCTCATATATATATATATATATATACATATATATAGTGCCCAAGTGCATTAAGGTAATGCCTCTTAAATCGACTGAAATGAAAATTGAGCTCTTTGACAAACTTGATGCTGCACTTGATTCTGTAAATATTACCAATGATATCGAATCATCTTGGAAGGCTCCACGTGATGCAACATAGTCTACATCCTTGGAGGTTCTCGGCTTACCACATCGTAAACATCAAGAACTGTTTGATGACAATGATACAGAAGTTCAGCAACTTATAGATCAATTGCACTCTTCTCATAAAGCATGGATTGAGGACAAGAACTCGTCCGATAAGAAGATCGCTTACAAAAACTGCGAAAGTCATATTCAACGAGATCTCACAGCCATGAAAGAGCGTTGGTGGTTTGAAAAGGCTACTGAACTCCAAGAAGCTTCAGATAGAAAGGATGTAAAGGCTTTTGGTCCTCAGAAAAGTGTTGTTGTTCCAATCTCCATAGCAGATGGTGAAACTCTCTTGACGGATAAGTCAGACATTTTAAATAGTTGGAAAGAGCATTTCGAAACTGTGTTAAACACTACTTTGGTGACTGATGAGGAAGCCATCACATCAATTGAGCAAAATCCAGAAATTCCGGAGTTGTCTTTTGAACCTACCTATCAAGAGGTCAGTGACCATTAAGTAGATCTCATCTGGAAAATCATCTACTCCTAAGGATCCTCTTCGACCCGAAGTG
>OZ010576.1:117673023-117735523 GCA_963932145.1 Acanthosepion lycidas | reverse complement strand
GCAACGACTGACACAACAAAAATGAGGATGCTCGTTCAAACAGTTAAAAGACTAATACTTGTGACAGTTTTTCGTATATAGGGGGAATTCGGATATTCCTTCAGATTGCTGTTACCAGGCTTGTTAACCTTTTCCAGAACAGTAACTTTCAAATCTCAAAATGGTGAAATTTTTTTTATTTATTTAATTTTTTATATCTTTTACAGTAAGGTTCACCCTTTACTAGGCCACTCCATGTAGAAAGTTACCATAATGGATAGTTTATATTGATAGGTCGGGGAGATAACGGTTAACTCTAGACTTTATCAGCTTAAGATTATTGTGATCGAGGAAACATCCTCTTGGGAACCTGTTCCTAAGAGTAGTGGTTCGTGGGAAGAAGCTATTCAATTGGGATTTACTTCTCACTGATGAAATACAGAGGGACTGTAGGTGTGTTTGCTACAATTAAAGGGACATGGCGGGTCCTAGCCGTGGAAATTAGACCTGGTGAAACGAAGCAATCTACACTATTATTATTAATCATTATTTATTCATTGTGGATGTGTCCTTGATGGCACAGTGGATGAAGGCGTTGGTTAGATCCAGTGACAGGACCCAAAGAGTGTGAGTTCAATACCCGGTTAAGGCAGTGGAGAAATTTTAGAGAGAAATTAACAGGAGATAACTGATATCCATTAAACATGGCAAGTGGAACTAGAACAGTCTACTCCAGTGAGCGAAATAAAGGGTTCAGTTCGACATTCCAGACACCTGAAGAAGTCCGGAGCGTACAACGGCCGAAGCGTTGTAATGAATATGGCGACAAAGATGTGGACAATAGTCCAAATAATGTAAACAGTGTATATAATACCTCATCTCAGAAATATAGACAGATACGAAGAACAGAGGGGTCTAATGACTAACTTGCCCAACAAGCTTGTGTAAATGAAATGCAGAACAGGGTATTAAAAAAAAACTCCAAAAATCAGACATTGATAAAATAGGAAACTGTGGAAGACCATGGTAGCTAATGTCCTGAAGGTACTCCATACAGTAATAAGTTGTCGCCAAAGTAAGACAAAATTAAGTTTTTAACATTGTATTTGTCTTTTTGTAATGCATATCTATCAGCTTATGGAGAACCTCTTGATTGTCTTTAGTCATAAATTCTACGAAGGTTGACGTCAGTGCCATCCAATCAAATAAAATCGATAAAAGTTTATACAGGATAAAAGTTTTTAATAGACAATGATCAATTGCATTGACTGGTAAAGAGCTTGCCAGAAGAAATTTTTCAGGTTATTTATCATCAGGAGGTGTTAGAAGGTACTTAAAATAAAGGTTTTTCTGACATTCTGTTACTGGTCTTTTTTTTTTAAATGACTACGAAAAAATACCTTTCAAAACAGTCACTTCTAGCGATATTTTCTGATATAGATATGCGGGAAAATTCTTGGAGATAAGGCTGGAACAAGTCTAAAATAGATTTACTATTGAAATAAATACGTAAACTTAAGAGAATAAGTAAATAAACCAACCAGAGGATAAAACAAGCAAAGAATCGCTCACTAACCTCCAAATAAGACCGCAAAACATTATCCTTTTGTCTGCAGAAAGAGGGTTGCTTCTATTTAAGAAAAACGAACAAATGATGCTTGGACTTGCCCATATGCAAAATAGAGAATGAACCTCTCGTGAAACATGACGAGCACATCTCATTCTCCAATAGGTGTTTCCCGATTACCGAATCGTGTACCGACTGTGACACAGAGAGGATGATTACTTGAATGCAATCTGTTATATTTAGAAACGTGTTGGTACATTCTTTTTTCCAATCTAAGACTAGTCTGTCCAATATACTCAGCTTCACACTGACATTTAAACTTATAGATAAGTGAAGATAGGACAGACGGTCTTCAGTAAATGAAAGAAACACTGGACGAATGCCAAAAACAAGATGTAACTTGGCCGAAAAGAAAGTAGCAGAGACAGATCTAGAAACTCTGTCGCTCAAAACTTTGCATTTTCTGCCAAGCGAAGGCAATTTTAGATAGATAGGACACAGACTAGGGTCAAATTTGGGAGACATTAAAATTATCTATCTTCCGTTCCACTGTGCGATCAATAATATTAGCTGGAAAACCATTATTGATGAGAAGAGAACGAATTTTGTTCAACTCTTGCTGAAGTGTACAAGAGGAACAAATTATTAAGGCCCGATAAACCAAAGTTTTGACCAACTTTATTTTTCTGGTACGAGGTACAAAAGAGTTCCAATTAGTGTAAAGACCTGTAAAAGTTGCTTCACGGAACACACTCATAATAAAAGTACCATTCTTCCGCTCAAGTAAAACATCAATAAACGAGAGAGAATACAATTATATATATGATAGATAGAAACGCGCTGACATAGATAGTTACAGAGTGCTATATATTTATATGATACATAACAGTACCGTATAAATATAAATATTTAAATTTTACAATGGTTACTTTTCAATCAGCATCAGAGTTGTGCTACCTGTAAGGTTTGTTGGTTGGTTCATTTTGTCTAGCGGCACATCAACCTCTAATGATTATTTAATGAGGGAAATCTCAATATTATGGCTTGAAATAAATATATTTTGAACGGATTTAGATGCTTGATTGATTTATTTAACGGCATATCAACACCTCAAGAGCCATTTAATGGCGAAATTTAATATTCTTGGGAGCTTTGAAGTAATAAAAGTATATATGTTATTCTGCTTTCACAGTTGAATACATGGTAGATGATACTCCGCTTTTGTTCATATACAAGTTTGTGTGGACATAAATACTAGAGGCAGTGATATGCATATTTTATGTGGTAGTTTTGTTGAAGTTATATTTTAGAATACAATTTGATTTCTTTAAGAAATTCTAGGATATTATATGGATGGATGTCATGAAAGAGTTCTTTCAAGTTAGATGGTTGGTTTTTATTTGGCCGCATATCACACTCTGTTGGTTATTTAATGCCGAAATCTAAATACTTTGTACTTAATTTTACTTTTGGTGTTTTTAGATATATATTTTGTAAATTATGAAATGTATTGTTGATTATTTTACAATAAAAATGTACTGTTGATTTTATTTGGGGGTTTACTATTTTTTCCATAGCTGGTGGGTCATGATAGCTTAGAGGTAGGATTTCTGACATGTTAAATCGGTCGCGTTTCAATCCAGGCTTGAAGCAATCGGATGTCTAACCACACTGATAAGCTGTGATGCAGCGAAACTGGCTTGTATGTGGAGGACTATATATATATATATATATATATATATATATATATATATATATATATATATATATATACCCGAATGTAATGAGAACGAAAATAATATATAAATTCGAACATTTACAGAGTTAATTCAAAAGAGGGCTCAATACCGATAGTAAATCAATAATTATTTATTACAATTTTTTCATATATACAAAAACAATTTACTACAATTTTCACTACAAAGATGCAACCACGTTTCGGAGCATTTAGTTGAACCTCGACTGGTGAGAATCAAAATGGTTATCTATAAATATACATGATATATAATTAAATATAATTTAATCACGATACATTTGTCGATGCAATATTTTCTCAATCGTCAATGATGACCTATGTTCTGGTTTATCGTTAGATGAAAAAATAATCCGTCAACACAACAATAACAATATCTCCATACGTGACAGTAATTGACATAATTTTCAGTTAACAGTATGAAAATAGCGTTCTCTAAATTCTTCCATTTGCTAAGGACATTTTGTTTTGTTATTATTAGTTACTTTGTTTAATAAATTCATTTCGTTTTTTTCCCTTGAAAAAGTCCACATTGAACGAAACGCGTCGGGTACCATTACAGTTTTCCCATTGTCTTTTACATTTATAAATATTGTCTTTTTCTACAGGTTAACTATAAGAAAATTTATAAATATATATATATATATATATATATATATATATATATATATATATATATATATATATTTATATATATATATATATATATATATTTATATATATATATACAAATGTAAAATAACGAAGAGTAAGCTTTCAGCATTCAAAACATTAATTTAAAACAGGACTCAATACCAAAGTAGAGCAATAAATATTTATTATGCAGTGTTACATTAGAACATGTCCATACCCACGAGCTGCGAGAACATGCACATACCCACGCAGCTCGTGGGTATGTGCATGTTCTAATGTAACACTGCATGATATATATATATATATATATATATATATATATATATATTACTTTATATGCGCACTACTTAGTGGAAAGCGCTCAATATCGGTGATAGAGATAGCATATTCACTTGTATGTATATGAGTTTGTGATCTTGGGCTTTACGATTTTGCGATCATCAGATAAACTTTGATGTCTGTCTGATGATTGAAAAAGCATGAAACTCATGGTCACGAATTCCTATACATACAAGTGAATATATATATATATATATATATATATATATATATATATATATATATATATATATATATATATATATACAAAAAGTAGATTAGTAAAGTTAATGATATAAATGGCGAAAAACTTCTTCGCAAACAAATTTATTAAAGTTACATTAACCTACGAACACCTCAATGAATGTTATGATCCTTGTTTTTAATAACTTCAATTTGTATAAGCTCTTTTTTTTATTCTGCTAGTAATTTCAGCTGTACATTCAGCCATCCTCAGGCATGTAATTATTTTTTTCTTTTTAGTAGATCCATATATATATATATATATATATATATATATATATATATATATAATATTCGTGGTAAATATACACATACATATACAAAATATATAAATATGCATGCATGCATGAATGCATACACATACATATACATATATATTTTTTGAATAAAAAAATTCCAAGAGGATAGAATCCAGGTAGAACACAATGTCCAGGACAGAGTAAGGATATAATAAAAAGGCTTAAACACTAATATTCCATGGTTATAATTTATTCCATTGGAATCGTAAATACGATCCAATTCATCAGACCTACAAATTCAAAAAGGAAACAGAAAAAAACAACTCCGGAAATAAAAAAAATAGAATTTAGAGACAGTGTAAGTATGAGAGTGTGGGACGAATGTTAGAGCTAAAGAGAGGAGTAACAGACGAGGAAAGGTGGGAGATTAAAATTTAACAGAGAGAAGTTTTAGGGAGGTGAGTTAAAGACGGTTTAAGTGAGAGAAATATGAATGTTGTCGGATGTCTAATACATTAAAGATCTAACCGTAAAAGATACATTTTGTGGTGACATACACACAATAGACGATCTAATCTTAAAGATCAGAAGAAGAGGGAGGGAGAGGAAAAGAAAAGAAAAAGGGGTGGGGAGAGAGATGGGGCGGGGAGGAACTAAAACTGAAGGGCATTTACTGAAAGGGCCGCTGTGTAATTAAGAAAATTTGACAAAATTAATATCGACTACGGGTTACAAATCAAATATAAACATACAAAAAATAAATATAACGATTATCTAATCTAGCAAGGACCTATATTTTTATGTTCAAAAACACATGCGTATACACACATACACAATAACATATACACATACAACATATATATAGGCATGTACCCACATAAACACATATATATACCTATGTACACACACACACACATATATATATATATATATATATATATATATATATATATATATATATATATATATTCTAATTTAAATGTCATATCCCTTCAAACGGAGGTAGTCAATCTCTTTACAGCTTCTCTCAAATTTAATATCTGAAGAAATTACATGAGTTTTTTTTTAAAAGATAGAGGAGTGGATGCTTCTCTAGAAATTTGAATTCAGAGTTGGTTTTCTTTTTGACTGGCTCTACTATTTAACCCATAACCATGAGTGAGAGAAGAAATAGATTCCTGCCTTTTCCAAGGACATTAGTGTAAATGAACATAACAGGCTAAGTAAGAATTTTAATTCAGCCCGCCGATTCCACTTCTTGCGATGGCAACCTTTACAACGCTTCTATTGTAAGGAAATGGAAATTGAGAGCGAAGACAACATTTCATTTAAAAAGTCTTGTTACAAAAAGAAGCCTAAAAAACGTAAGAAAGATTAAAAGGAGTAAATAGATAGACTTTTCTATTGTAATATTTTCAATTCAGAATTGTGGTTCGGAATTTTCCGTAATTTTCGGGACCATTTCATAGTGAACATGTTTATATCTACAACACTGTTCATTTACTCACTAGATTGATATTTTAGGGATCGAACCCAGAATAGGTTGTGATAGAGGTAGTTTTGTCCAACACAGGAAATTGCTACAAAACCAAAACATTAACCGGAAAACTAGTCAGCCAGTTATGTGCCATACGTGATACACGCTTAGAAAAAAAGAAGAAAAAAAGAAAGGCGAGAATTAAATTTAGGTGATAAGAAGCCATCACGAGAAGGACACTAAGCAATGTTATTCTTTTTGCCAAAGAAAGATGCTAAAAGTTTTATTCTCATTGGTGAGAAGAGTAAGGTCGCGGATGTTTCGGATTTAATCTGATTTATGTTACGGGGCGGCGAATAACATATATCCAATCTGCCATGGCAATGGTAAACATTTCAAGTTGGACAAGCGACCCCCCGCAGAATTCTAAAGAGATAAAAATTAAATAGGTCATCCGCTGACCGAAAAACAAAAATGTCCGCTGACCACCATGAAGGAAAGATTAAGCCTTTGTCTATATGCAGAATATCATTGAGAGGAGCATCTGTTTATTGTCAGGGCTGGCTATGATAGCAAAACTATTTTATCGGAACAGTTAATTAGCGACAGAATGCATATACGTCCAACTGACCACCCACTTGTTTGGCGAAGGCCCCAGGGGATAAAGTCCAAGTGACATCTGGCTAAGAAAAGTGTCCAAGGGTTTGTTGTCGGGCAGAAGGAAAGAAAGAGAAAGAAAAGAAAAAGAAAAAAAAAGAAAAAGGAAGATAATTTTTTTTTCTTTGAGCAAGCTTTTTTAAACCGAGGCTAGTCTGGCCGCACCCACGCCGCTGAGCGCCCATTGGCTGAATGGTGGCATGATCGTTAGACGGAGGTAATCATGTGAAGAAGGAGGGGAGGCCTGTTGCGCCTCCTGAAAGGATAGGTGTGAGATGCCACTGTGAGAGAGAGGGGGGACCCGTTGACAGCCTCTGAGGGTATGGTGAGATACCAATATCAGAACAGAAGAAGGTGAGAAGACGAAAGACTTCCAAAAATGGAAAATAATAAATTTTCCTGACCGAAAACAAAGAAGTGGATTGTGGATTTAGAATTATCAAGGAACTTCAAACCCCGACAAGCCCACCCCGGTTTTGGTCGGCGTCTATATAAGCAGAGTCGCAGCGAGTGAAAAGCAGTTCGAGTTCCAGTTGAGAGGCAGTTGAGTGAAGTTCGCAGTTGGAGTTGCATCCGCCTCGCAGAAACCTGACTGAAAGATTCCACGCAAATCATGACCCCCAACTTCTAACCAAGAACAATTTATTTTTGAAGAACGACTTAGACTCACACCACCAAAACAAATTTTACAAATATCGCCTGAAGATACACCAAGAACCAGTTTCTTAAAGAAGAAACAACTTAAGATGTTAAGACTCGCCTAACAAACACAAAGTGTCACGAATCCATATAGCGGGTTGGGAAGAAGACGCAGTCCTGTATTCAGAAACCAGATATAAAATATTGTTGTCCTTTTTTAACACATTTGAACTTTTCGAGTTATTATTTTATTTTCTTTTACATATACTTGTGCGGCGTTGCCCTTGATCGAACTCGGCTTGCATTACGGCCCGGCGACTGATTGATTTCGTCTGCCTAAGATCAAATCACAACGTGGGTAGGTTAGACTGGAAATCAAAACAGTTACTTCGGTAACCAGACGTTGGAGGCGAGCTGGGAACGACAAGGCTGATACCGAATCTAACCAGATTCCCATCCGAATCACCAAAAGGTTAGAACGTCACATTTGGTGCCGCGACCAATACCAAGCCAGTTGGTCGTCACAGGACATGATAGCACGACGGACGTGGCCAGGCAGACGTCACATTTGGCGCAGCGACACCGGGGAACGTCACATTAGGAGATCATGTAACTTTTGAGGCATGACTGACAAGGAAGATTTTTTCCCGCAGTAGGTTGCCATTTCTTTCTGCGGTAGACCAGCTGCAATCTAAGGCTATAGAACCCGGTCTGTGCTGCAAGTTACCCATAGCTGGGGGAAAAGAAGGGTATTAGCACGTAAGTAAATATAATGGACTCGACTTGAATTCGAATTCGGCTCTCCGGTTCCTCAATACGAGCCTCTATCCAATAATTCACCGCGCGTCCCCTGAAAACTAGGCATATTCTTAAACAGCCTATATTAAATCGAGACTTTCATATTGTTGCGAATTCCGAGATGAAATTCGGTCTCCAGTGAATGACAAACACAAGAATCAAATATAAGAAATTAAATGTATTAACACAATAATACAATGGGTATATTGTTAGTAAATCCAGGAACGCAGTTAGTCGCAATAATAATAATAATAATAATAATAATAATAATACTAATAATAATAATATATATATATATATATATATATATATATATATATATATATATATATATATTTCAGTCTCGAAGTAGGTCTTCCTTAAAGTCTACGTGATTGTAACTGACTTCTACAAGCGGTTACCTCACACTATTGCTCTACCTCCAACTCAATCACAATCTCTGTTCACTCTCTCTATATTCTGACTGACTGTGGGTATTTAATGGCAGCAGTCCAAGTAACACTCTGGTCGAGTCCACTTATATGAAAAAGGGGTGGACCCCATAACACATATGGATGCTGTAGATGGCGCCAAACCCGTTCAGAAATATCTAGACTGTCAGCTGCCTACACCACTTTCTAATATCAGTCATTAAAAATGACCGGCCTTCTTTGAACAATGTGAACAATGCGCTACTATTTTGAACAGAGTGCACATACGGGCGACTCCGTCAAAGGACAGAGTCGCAACTGAGAAAAATTATACTGAGAGGTGCTCGGTCCTGGGGAACAGCTGCTCGAGGCCGCGCACTTTCATTGCACTAAAGAGAGGGATCGGTACTCGCACCGAGGCTAGCGCAACTGACGACGGCGGGACTGCGGGTACTTTTTATTCCTAGCCCGGGTGTACACGCTCGGGCTCCTCACATTAAACCGACTTTATGTCACAACCTGACCTCGTGGGGGTTGAGTATATACAACCCCCCAAAGTACCAGATAACTGAAACCTCATTACTTGATGGATAAAATGAATATCACATGTATCACGAAGAGAAAATAACGATGCACAGCAATAAAGGTAATAATAATAATAATAGTTCATGTTCAGAAAGAAATCTAAAATTCGAGCGGTTTCCCTGGATATTTATCTTTCGCAAATGCAAATATGTTTTAGTGCCACAAAAAATATTTCATTGAGATTTTAACGAAATGAAATAAAGCAGTTTGATTGATCCGACAAAAATGCCCTTTCATAAAAGAAAGCACACAAACAGTTTTATTGGACGGAGATAAACAGTAGATTTTAAATATATAATACCAATTATTACGTCAATCTGTTCCCTATATTCAAAAAAAATTAAAAAAATACAAACATTAACACGTTGACTTCTGCGACATCATATGTTAGGAACATGACATTTTAGTTTACGCCGATATTGAGATTTATTTAAATTAATACAATTATGGCACAAGGCCGAAAAGGGGGAATGGGTTGAGGCTGGTCTTCATTAACTATCTTATACCTAGCTAATCGGACTCACGACCCATTCCCTCATTACAATTTCCTCATTCACCATAAAAACTCATCCGTCGTCAATCAATCTTCCATACACAATAATACCACATCCTCTCAGGGGGCGGGAAGCTAATGAGATGAGAAATATTATTTACAATATATATATATATATATATATAAATCGGATGAATGATTAGGAAAACAAAATAAATATCAAAACAAAGCAAAAATAAACATAACTGATGTTAGTAGGACCCGTCCAAACCTTCGAAAAAGAGAGAAGCCGCTGTATTCTGCCCTTGGACAAAATAAAGAGGCTCTTTCTCGCTAAGGGAGAGGGAAAAGAGAAAATATAGACGGACATGGGGAATCAATAAAGCTGACCCAGTCGAGATGAAAGGGGGCCAAAACAAACTGAGGAGGTTGGGAATCTCAACTTGAATCATAACCAAAGATGTAGCCGGGAGCAGACCAGGAACCACACTTATTCACATTAACTAGGTAACAAAAGTTTGTCTAGCCTAACCAGGGGAGGGATCCACAGGAAACCTCGATCTGATATAAGTTAACCTGAAAGAGAAAATCAAGGCTAGCCCCGTTCAAGTGAACCAAACTCGACTCAGTCACCCAACTTTCGCTAAAGGCGGTCGAATGAAAGCGTTTTCTATCAGTTCTAATCTTCATCTTGAGCTGATGCTCAAAGAATCGGATCAGATCCTGATGAGAAAGATGGTCACCTCGCAAGACTTCCTTTAGTTGCGTCGTCTAAATCACCATTCAGGCCGTGGCCAGCAGCGTTAGAAACACCGTTAGTTTACACCTATATTAGTGACGATTATATTTTTATTTTAAGTTACTTTACCATATTTCTATATAAAGCAATGCAGTATTTACTCTGTCCACCAACTGCACAAAGACAGAGACGCAACTGAGAGATGATAAGCCATGCGTTAGAAATCCCCTCGAAGAAGGAATTTATACGATTATTAAGCAATGCTTGGCGTTCTGTGAAATTTTGAGAAAATGTCTATCTGCTTCTTTTAATTTTCACTTGAATGTTTTATAAATATATATTATTTAATTAATTAATGTGGTTAAATTGATTTGTGGCATAAAGCCGAATTCGAAAAGACTGGTCAATACTGTCTATCCGACACATAGCTTATCGTTTCACGACCTATTCACGCTAACAATTTTCCTCAATTGCTACAAGAACGCATCCTTCTCTATCCCGCCCAACATGTACCACAATACCGCATGGAGTTATTTTGTACGGAATAGTCTTGATTATGGCGCAACGCATTGAGTCTTCAGTTGTGGAGTAACTGATTCAAGGAAGATTCGTGAAAAAGTTGTTAACAATGTAATCTTGCGCGCAAATCTGATCAGCAGCGAATGTATGCAAACAAGGCTAGTAATGGCTGCCGTGCCATAACGCGAATGAGTCTGAACTTTTATTGTCGATAGCTTCTAAAAGGTAGATTTTATCAAAATTTCTTTGTTATTTTCGAATTAAGCATATATATTTATACCTGAATATAACTATTCGGGATTTTTTTTATTAAATACTTTGCGCTGTATTGAGAGATTGCTCTAAGAAAATCTGAGGGCCAGTTGTTTGGTTTGGTTTGATTTGTTTTGTTTTACGGCATATCAACCTTAATGGGTTATTTAATGCCAACAAGTTTTTATTGCTTGTAATATGTTTCCTTTAAAATGTATTGCTGGTAATAGTTTTACCTCAAAAATGTATTGCTGATATTAAAAACCTATTTTTACACTTTCATATTGGTTTGATCCTGGGTTAGGGGTTAACTATTTGCCCATATTTGGGACCCTAATAGGTGTTACCACCCCGGGTCAGGGTCGAACACCAGCAATTAAAAGGTGTTTCACGCTCTCCCAAACCTCCTGATCAGAGGCCTTGCTGTTGGACATAGTTTATCGTCTTACTCAGGATGCGGATGGAGTTTATCGTCATCCCCAGAACGCGGATGTAGTTTATCGTCATCCCCAGGCGCGGATGTAGTTTATCGTTTTACCCAGGGCGCGGACCAGTTGTCTTCATATCTTACGATATGCAGACAACTTTCTGTTGATGGTAGAATAAAAAAGAAAACTGAAGGAACTACTAAACCAAACTATTCAATGAAAACAAAAATAACAAACCCTGTTTCTTCTTTATGTTCAGTGTCCTCTCAGAACGTAGGAGATCATGACTCTCCACGACTTCCTGCTACTTCTTATTTCATCCTAGGTCCTGTTCCGACATTTATTTACTCAATCTCATTGTTATACGTTGTTTCCCCCTGTTCCGTTTGCCGTCTAGCTGTCCTGTGAGTATCAGATTTTCCAAGCCATCCTTGCTCATTATGTGCTCCAGAAACCTCAACTTTTTTTTCTGATGTTAAGTATTAATTTCCTTTTTGTTCCCATTTTCTCCAAATCTTAATCGATACTTATATGTTCGGTCCACGGTATCCTCAGCATTCTTCTGCAAAGCCAGATATTTGTTGTTCAAGTCTCCTCTTCTTCTTTGTGGAGATCGTCCAGTACTCAATGTCACATAGTAGGGAGATATCACATAGCAGTTTAGTACTATTTTCTTTGTTTCTACCGCCATTTTCCTATTTCTTAATACTCTGCTAAGCTTTTGGAATGCTTCCTTGGCTATCCCAATACACCTTTGAATCTCAGCGTCGTTCTTTCCCTCCTCTATTAAAACACTTTCTAGATATTTAAATTTCTGCACTTGTTTGTGTTTGGTACGATCAATTTCCAGTTCACACTTTGAGCTCATCCTTTTGCTAACAACCATGTATAATGTCTTTTTGCAGTTTATGTGACGGAAAGCGTGAAAAATTCTCGCTTTCAGTTATTTCCTTCTACAGGAGTTTTTGTAGCTTCATTTTTGTATGCTATCAGCATTGTGTCATTTGCGTACTTTATGTTAAGATTGCGGCCACCAACAATGAATCACAGTAGAATTTCTAGTTCTCTCAGAATCTTTGAAGCTATACAACTTCGGATTTATGCTCGTCTCTCTCTATTCTACGCAAATAGTGAAAGTTTTTATTTTATTTTATATTCCTGATACCAAACCAAAACCTTTTTTTTAACAAACGTAAATAACACCTTTTACCAGTTAATATAAGACAACTGATGTTGAAACATGCAATAAAACGATTTCTCTTGCCTAGGCCAACAAAGGAAATTAGCCTCGTTCTGGGGTGCAGTCGTCTACTAATGTCTATCGCATCGGTATGGATAACGGTCATTGCGAGTTTTCAGATGTCTGGAAAGTTATTTATTTTTTTCTGTATAAATCTGTTCTTTTCTTGGCATAAATAATCTTCTGTGACTTTCTAGAATACCATTCATTTCTTCTGCTACTATAGAACCTTTATCTTTTCTCTTTCTGTCTTTTTTTTTTAATTTCGTCGAAGCAGAACTTGTTGTCCATGTCGAAGGATGGTCAGTTTTATTTTCAAGCGATCGAGGTCATCTTTGCTAGCATTGAATGATAGGAGGCAAATGGCTTTTGGTCATTCTGTCGACCATTTTGGATCGGAATCTCCGTCGTCCGTTGCGCCACTATTGTCCATAATATCTTTTTATCATCCTTAATTTTTTCATCTTTGAAAAAAAATCGCGCAGAACAAACTTTATGCATTTTCTCTCAGCTCGTCCAGACGAAGAAAAAGAGACAACCGTATTCCGTGAACTTTGGGGTAGAACTTCGCACTAAATAAAGGTCGATACCGTTATTGTCCAGTATTGAATAAAACATCGATATCACTGCTGATAAGTATTATTGGAAGAATAGTAGGCTGACTTGTAAATAAATTGTGACCGATATAACTATTGGCTGGAATTGAAGAAAACTGAACATCCTTCTTGTCTGGCATTGAATAAATGTTGAAATCCTAAGTAACAAGTATTCAATAAAGTTTTATATCATTAGTATGTAGTATTGTCTCCTCATTTCTCGGTCTCACCATGTTTTATGTCACTGTCACACACACACACACACACACACATATATATATATATATATATATAAATGGTGATACTCGATTGGAAAAACCTTGGGTATGTTGGCTTGTAGTAGAACAAACTAGTACCTAAGGAAAAATGAGGAATAAAAAAGAAAGAACTAAGAACATAAATTTGAGGCGAAAAGAATCATCCAGATTTCAAGTTCAGAGTCCCAAGAAAAAGAAACACACTCCAAAACGAGTAAAAGCAAATACTTAAAGTGCTCAATCTATGAAGTAGAGCAAACCTAATATAAACCTAAAGAGCCAGCCAAACCTACTTAGGTTTCACCTAAACGGATCATCAGGGAAATGCCACATATATATATATATATATATATATATATATATATATATATATATATATATATATATATATTGTGTATTTAGGCAGCATTTTTTCATTCATGTATGTTTCATTAAATAATATAGACAAGTTTTGTTTATTTATTTTATGTAAATTCTTTTCATATCGTCTGATAAGCTTAATAAAATTATCATTAAACGAAGAAAGAAAATCACGATATTGATACATATTTTTTAATCCTATCTAAGCTCTCGGCGTACATAACCAATTATCAAAGATGACAATTACATTACAATATATTAATCAATACACGGACAAAACAATAATGATAGTCAGTTTGTGTTTATATAGAAGATTTCCAAGCAACGACAAACTCGTGCATATGAGACGCTGGAAGCGAAAATCGCACCGCAGCTCATGACGTCACACATGACCACGCCAGAGTGAAAACGAGAAGTTTTAAGTATGGGAAGCCGTTGGTATGAACCAATGGCATCTGTTATAAATTATAGTCATTTTAGAATATTTGTAGAGATTTCATAGTTCATTTGGTCAGGTGAGATTTCAACAGTTTTATGTATATAGCTTGAAGAATTTTTAGTTTTTGTTTATTGTTTTCATGTTTAAGTACAGTTGTATTTTCAACGAGGATTTTGCGGAATTGTTTATGCGGCCAGGCATGTTGTTTTAAATGTCTAAAAATGTTAGAGTTATCATTCAAATGTAGAGTCAAGCGTTGTGAAAGCCGAAAGCTTAGATAGGATTAAAAATTGTATTAATATTGTGATTTTCTTTCTTCTTTTAATAATAATGTCATTAAGCTTATCAGACGATATGAAAAGAATTTACATGAAATAAATAGACAAGACTTGTCTATATTATTTAATGAAACATGCATCAATATATATATATATATATATATATATATATATATATATATATATATATATATATGTCGAACAATCACGTGGTCAAGATAAACACTCAGTTGTGGAGCAAGCTGAGTGAAGAAAAATTCAACCTTGAGAAAGAGAGCTATTTATGGTGCCATGGAGCATCTCATTGTGCTAAAGTGGGATAGTCCATTGCTTGGGCTGTGATTGGCTGCTGGTACCTGAGTGGAGGTATTTCTATATAAATACCAGCTTGATTCATCAGTTAGTTTGCAGAGTTTGTATTGAGTTACAACCTGCTTTATTTTTGTCTGCCAGCTGGACGCTAGCTGGGACTCTTACGCCGGTATGTGTTGTTTATTGAATATATATATATATATATATATAAACAAGAAATATTAATATGGCTAAATAGCAGGACTGACTGGGTTGTATAGCCTTGGATGGCAACTGGTCTAGGAGAGGGACAACTCTGAATTCAAAACCTGCAGAGGGTCGTTTGGGGACCTTGTCGCACGTGGTGCACCAGGTATCCGTATTCGCCCCTTCAAAAAGTTTGGATGGTTCTGCACAAAAGCTTCACCTCTATGATCAACTCTCATGCGCTGTTCTCTGATCTGCTTGACCCTCATACTTCGAATAAGACGGTAGAGTCGAGGATATATATATATATATATATATATATATATATATATATATATATATATATATATATATAGTGGAACACAGCTACACAGTTATAATGACAATATTCTCTACACGTGAAAATAACTGACGTTATTTTCACTTAACAATATGAAAATAGAATGTTCTTAGAAACTGGAAGAATGTAGAGAACGCGGTTTTTTGTTAGTATTAGTTACTTTCTTTAATTAAATTCATTTCGTTTTTTGCTTTGAGAAAGTTCACATTAGACGAAAAACGTTTGCATTAACTACAATTTTCCTATTGTCATTTATATCTATAAATATAGTGGCATACACACACACACACACACATATATATATATATATATATATATATATATATATTAGTATTAGATTAATTAGAATCTTTGAAAAATTATCAATCATTAATTTTTGACCTAGAATCTCTTTCATCTTAATTTTAGTGAATTTTTTTACATTAATTGTCTAACAAGTAATGCGATTTTGAATTGTATTTTTCGATGGAGAGTTGACAACCGTCGTTAATAAGGACTACTTTTTCTCTTTCATATTAATTTCAGTTGAATGTACGATATATCAACCTTACTTATTTATTTAATCACGTGATTTTCATAGAGCCCCACTGAGAATAGAATTCACCACTTACGTAATAAAGCTCAGTAATTACCACCACATTACAACTCATCTGATTGATTAGTGCCATAAGGGTACCAAATATTCTACAGACATAGCAGTAGCAGCGTGTCTTGGGGAAGTTTTCCTTCTAGACTGATTGTTACTTCAAAGCAAGAGTGTTCAGTCTACTCTGCTCGTTATCTCTTTTCTTCAAAATAAATTGACCCATAGCTGGAGGAAGATGAATTCGAGTATTTAACAAGGGTATTAGCGTGAAATGAATGAATTAGAATCGGAAAGTGATTGAAACCAGCACAACGAATTCTCTTCAATATATTTTGTAAACGGAATCAAAATGGAAAAGAACCCTTCAGACTTCATAAAGATCCCCACTAAAAGTACCAATGCAAACTGTAATAACCAACTTGTATTAGAAAACGAATACAAGATAAATTGTATTAGAAACCAGCTTCTCTAATAAATGATTAAAAAGAAAAGATTTAATTAAGTAAACTATGACTGATCCACATATAAAATGAAACTCTGTTCAAAACAACAACGATTCAAAACTTTTGTCTGGCCTTAAATAACCTTATATTAGTTGAATGGCCGTTAAGAAGAAACACAAATCAAATCGTGTTCACTCTCTACGCCGATTAATTTTAATTGCTTTCGAAATGTCAATTTAAAACGTTGTACTGAAATAAAGATTACCCTCAGAACGAGATTCGAACTGATGTCGCTTTTATCACGAAAAATCTATTTTTATATCAATGAAATTAATTTTAAGGCAGTTAAAAGTAATTACAGTCACCCCTCACTTAACGAAGTACCTGTTTAATGACCATATAAAATAAAAGACAAAAATTCTCAACCAGTCAGTGTTGTAAGTTGTATGAAACTGATCGGGATTGTTTCGTGTTTCTTCAAAATGAATCAAAATAAATCAAATGAAATGAATATAAATATAAATATAGTGTACTCTCTTCCATGCAGTTGTGTCAACGAATATAAAGATAAAACAAGTAAAAGTAAGGCTGGATGAACATTGAAAACCATAGTGAGCGGTGAGACAATGAATCGGGTATAGATGATCATGTATGGAGGGAAAGGTGTAGTCATCAGCCCATGTGGAATGAAGTGAAAATATTGAACAAGAAAGAGTAGAGTTAGATGCCTGAAAGAATCAATGCATATACTACGCTATGAAGACCCCCTTAGTAGGCCTAGCATAGATATAAATAAAATATGGGAGCCGCTAATAAATAAATAAATAAATAAATAAAGACAAATTACAGCAAGTTCTCAACCGTAGCAGCAGCAGTAAAAACATGACCGTCAGCAGCAGTAACAGTTGCAACCTAATCAGCATCAGGTTACGTTTAAGGCTCTAAGTTTAGTACATCAAATTGTACTACAGGACAATGGTCTAGTGGGTTTGTGAATTTTGTGGTATAGTAGATGTGAGTTCAATCCGAGGCGAGCAATAAGTAAACAATATTAAATAAAATAAGAATTAGACAATATTCCTGGACATGAGCAGCTGAACCCCGTAGATTAAATAAAGGGTTGTACTCGTAATTCCCTGTAGGTTACCTAGATCGATATACATCTGAGGAAGGCCGGAGGGCACAACGGCTGAAACATTCTGCTAACAACAACAAAGATGAGGACAATAGTCCGAATATAAATATTGTATTTACAGGTTGCAAACCGAAGTAATATACACAATATAGAGTTGATTTTCCAAATATTTCATTAGGTTTAGTGTTCGTTCCACTCATGTGCGATACACGCTTAGGCGATCATGTATCTTTCGATACATGACTGACGAGACACATTTTTTCCCGCAGTAGGTGACCATTTCTTTCTTTGGTAGACCGGTTTGTCCTGCTATTTACCTATAGCTCGAGAAGAGGATTTGTACCTTTCCCAAGGGTATTAGCACGTAAGTGAATGTAATAGATTCCTTAATCCGAGCCGCTATCCATTATTCCGCCGTTGTACTCTTCTGCATAAACATTTAGAAATAAATTAAAAATAGTAAAGTAATAACTTGGACCGATTTTAAATGCAAATTAAGTTTAAGCGTCTAATGATTTTTTTTCTTTTTCTTTCAGAGTTAACAATTTAAGTCTTTGCCAATTTCAACCACGGAAAGATTAACAATTAATCAACCCGTTAAAGTTATTGAAGCCCATTACGAAAAGGGACATTCAAATAGAATTTGAATAAAAAGTTCCCAGGTTGCATCATCTCTCGAAAACAGCGAAGTCAATTGGCCACCACGATCTTGCGATTTGACGATTTTAGATTTCTTCCTTTGGGGTCATCTCAAAACCAAGGTCTATACCAACAAGGCAACAACAATTAAAAAGCTGAAGGGTGAGATAATAAGGCATATTGGTGAGATCGAGGAGCAACTATGCAGAGACGTCATAAAAAATTTTGACCATCGAGTGGAGGTGTGCCGCCGAAGCCTTGGTGGACATTTGGGCGATATTATTTTTCACACATAATTGTCATGACTTAAATAACATGGTCCAATAGAGAAAAAAATAAAATTTCAACAATGACACTGATTTATTTACTGCTGACTTTGATCCGTCTTAATGAAACACCCTTTATTTAATATATAAGTAACTGATAAGTATGTATGTGTATACATATATCTTACTATATATATATATATATATACTGGGTATAACAGCATAATTGTCCATCCTACAAAATATTTAATATCTAAAAAAATAAAAATAAAGACTGAACTAATTGAATTTCTTTTTTTTCCAGGTTTTTAAATAAGACGTTTAGCCATTGTAACACTAGCTATTGTAAGAATCACCGAAAAACCCATTGAATAATTTAGGTTGAAATAGTTTTGTGTCAGTACCACTCTTTTCCCAAATGAGCAATGGTGAGAGGAAAAGATCATTCAGGTTAAACAAAACAAAGGGCGTTCCGATAAGGGTGTTGTTTGAATGTTAATCTTTCCATGGTTGAAATTGTCACAGACTTAAGTTGTTAAATGTGAAAGAAAAAAGAAAAAAAATCATTAGACGCTTAAACCTAATTCACATTTAAAATCGGTCTAAGTTATTGGAACACCATTTATAAAAAGTGCAACGGCTGCGTTTAATATATTTGAAGCTAGTTAATACAAACTCATGCTTGAAATAGCGGTTGAGTAAAATATGGAATAGAACTCGGTAGCTATGTGAAGATTGATTGAATAAATTTCAGTAACTCTTCAATGATCTAAACTACTTGCAAGCTCGTACAAATTGAAATTCTTTCCATTGCTTAGTGCAATTCTTTTAAATCGAAAATCATTAAATGCCAACTGTCACGAGTGAACCGCACTTCTAAATCTCTTTGGTCTAAATTACTATTCTCTGCCAACAACTCTCTCATCTGGTGTACCCTTGTCATACATTAGGGGCAAATGCCATCAGCATTCGAAAAAATCTCGCCGAAAATAGAAAGTATTCGATTGACTTTAGCAAAGCATTTAGCGAAGAGAGGTATAATTTACAGTCACGCTGAAACCTGCCTGCATAATATTCCGCCCAGAAATGCTATTTTGCTATCCATATTTTCTCTCTAGCTGCGATCAATAGGTTTTATTCCAGTATTGCCCCCTGGTGGCTGTAAATCGTAAATTCGCTGATCCAAGGGGCATAATTATCAATCTTTTGTATTTCTTTTCACCTTTCGCCATTTTTCATCTTTATTTTTTGTCTGCTCGGCTACAATTACATGACAACCCTTAAACAATTTCCAGCAGAAAATTCGATTATTTTAACTAATGAACTTCTTTCAAATATTGTATAGCTAAAAATCGAGGAGGCAAAGTAATTTATAGCGAAGGCTTAAACTGATCAGGAAATTAGAAAATAACTTATCTCTAATTACGGTTCATTGAAGATTTATACCTATAAGGGATTTAACGGATTAAGATAAGGGACTCATAGTGGTTCAGGTATCACAATGGTTATTGGCAGAGAAAGTGCAACCGACGAGCCGTGTTCAAATACCGGTTTGGTCTGTCGTGTTCAATTTCAAATAAATACACTTGAAAAAGGTATAAACCAATCTTTTATCTCCAAACTCACGAATTAAACAGCAGAAAAGACTAGTTTCCTTAGCCTTGGGTGTCAACCGTTGTAAGAGAAAGATAAATCAAATTTCGAAATCATGTTGAAATCTATGGTAGACAATTCCACTATATTTGCAAATAAATCACGGCAATTAAGTGTTAATAAACAAACGAAAGAAGAACTTACACCATACACCGGCAAACAACTCCGGTCGCTAAATTTCATCGAACACAATGCGTAGTCATTCTATCACCTTCTTCTTCCTGGGTCATCTACTAATAGCAAAGCGGATGTGCAAGTATCTGATCGATTATCGACGATGCGGAAATTACAATCAGTGAGCCGAATTCAAATTCCGTCCTAGGACTGTTGCGTTGGATTCACGCTTGGCAAAATGCATTTGTTCCACTACCCGTAAATTTGGGTTAAATGGCAAGTAGACGGAGATATATAGCCTTGAGTTGCAGCCATTCTTGGAAAAGGACAACGCTACATTCAAAATTGTCGAGAATGAAAGAGTAAATAACTCTACTATCTCTCTCCATATAAAAGTGGACACCGATGTCAACACCCATTGCGACAGTGGCTTTCATGTTTAAACTCAATCATAAACATTGAGTTTAAGCATGAAGCAGACAGTCGCTGGTAGGTGATGACCTCAGTGTCCACTTTTATATGTGCATACTCTCTATACCTGATATTTAGCCATTTAACCCATAAATATAGCATACCTTTAAATTCTATTTTTATAATATATATATATATATATATATATATATATATATATATATATATATATATATATATATAAAGTAAATTAGAGACATTAATGTCTGCTTATTTTCTTCCGAGATCATCTTCAGGTGTGTGCGTAGTAATAAAAAACTGTGTGTTTTTCACGGATGCAAGTAGATCGAAAGTACTTGGGAAATGGAAAATAAAAACGATTTTCAGAGTTATAGCACATTTCTCAAATCATTTAATTGCAATATACGGAAGGTTATCCGTGACTATGAACGGATTTTATTAAAAATAAGCAGACATAAAGTCTCTAGTTTATTTAATCGGACATGCCTAAAAGAGAATTTGCTGCCTAAACACACACACACACACACACACACACACACACACACACACACACACACACACACACGGTGGCTGGCCGTTTGAATCCGAGTATGTCTGTCTACTAGGGCGACTAGCCAATCCTTTCTTCATGTGCCTGCTCAGACACATTTGTGTTTGTTCAACACCTAGGAGACCCCACCCTCTGCTTTACACTGCAACTATGCTGATCGGACCGTAGTAATAGTTTCTGGGAGGCAGCGCGAAATCTGGTGTGATCAAGAGTCTAAACAAGGGCACTACGCTCAAACCCTCGGTCATGATGACTTGTGACTTAGTGCAACACAACAATTGTCGGCTCCCAATTCGTCCCATCTACCCAATTTTTACTTATTTCCGTGTGATTAGGAGGTTCGCTTTCTGATCATGATATTTGATAAAAATATACCAGAACTAAAACAATTGTTTTAGATGTTTTAGTTGTAATCCAATAGTGACGATGTTTTTTTTTTCTATGGAGAATGGTTATTTCTGTGTTTGAGTAGAACAGAGCAAACATGCAAATGGACATTTGACATTTTTTGAACATTATAAAGTGATATGTGCTATATATATATATATATATATATATATATATATATATATATATATATATATATATATATATATATATAGTTTAAAAGTAGAGAGTTTCAGGATCTGAAGTTAATCAAAAGTCGCATATGTTTATTCATTTATCTTTTGATCATCCGTTCTGGAGAGTTGCATTTTTTTGCCTCTTTTTGCTAAGAACGTCATTGGAATTTTGTTGAAATGAATGCTGTAAGTGATAGACTTGTTTGATTTGACACTCTTTTTCGAGAAATGAGCTATATCAAGAGGATGATGGGGCTTCCGTAACATGTCAAATTAGAACAATTTTTGCAATATTTTTGCCTGCTGTTTTTGTATCTGATCCCACAATTTCGAACAACGCTAAGAAAAATGTTTGAGACAAAAATTGTTCTCTTTTTTGTGTAATTTCCCAGAATTTAAATCTGCAAAATGTGAGAAAATCTAGACAAGGTATTTAAAACATACTCAGTTACTTTGATACTTTAAACTGACTATAAACCGCTTTCGGCACCATATGACGGACACCAAATATCAATTTTCAATGTAACGTCCTTCGTATTTATCGACGAACCACGACCTCGATGTCTATGTTTTTGAGGTACTAAATACATTTTTGGCACTGAAAATCTCCTCAAACATGTAAAAATAAGTTAAATGCAATCTCTTTTTACGAAATAGTTCCATACTTAGCTGAAAGTCATTCATTCTTGTTAAAAATTATTTTTTGACTCTGATTAATTTTCTGCTCTCGGTAGTTTGGGGAAAAGGATCAAATTAAAAAAAAAAAATTACTGAAAACTGAACCTTGGCGCCTTGTGTGCAAAACTCCTTGAACAAGCAATGCAGTGGGAAGGGTCAATTTAAAGGGAAGGGAAAGAAAACGGAGTTTTTTTTTTCTACTACAATAAATTGTTTAGATAAACGTGAGTTTTTAACCAATGAATACCCGAGCAGGTTGAAATCAGAAATTCTTGTGCTGACCGCCAAAATTTTTCGGGTAAATCGAAGCCAACCTTTATCAAGACCAGTGGGAGATGCGATGCCTTCCAAAGACATCTGAAAAGCTGACCGAACGCAAGTTGAAAGAATGGGCCGCGAAAACTTACTCGATATTGTGGTTTTCAGAATTAAGTCTTATTTTCACCCTGACTTTTGTAACAAAATAGTCGTTTTCATGACATAGAGTGTTGTTTTGAGAACAGTATTTCTTCTACGTTGAAGACTTTGAAGTCACGAACGGATTCTATCACAAACTTCAGCAACTTACATCAAATCACATGAACTATCAAGAACATTCAGATTTTATACTATAACTGGATTCGAACTTACTGAAACCCTTTTATTGTACTGTCTTCCTTATAATTTGCATTATTTTGTATACGCTGATAGTTTTCTTGTGATATTTCAAGATATTTGGTTCATTTTGATAGTAAACTTGATATTTTTCTACAGCTATCACGGTACCATTGCCTTATTTTAAAAAAAAGTTACTTGTTTAGGAATTCCTAATCCCCTTTTCTGGTTGCACAAACTTATGCATCTTTAATATTTAGATAAATTTTATTTTATTTCATTTTACATTATTTTAATAAAAAAAGGTTTGTTTTTATATCTCACTAAGTATCCATCGCCATTTTTACGGTGCGTCTTGTTGCCGCTTGATTCCCATTCTCTCTAATCTTTTCCAACCGAAACCCATGAATTTTTTTTCTATTTTTCATATTCTCAAAAAAAAAAAAAAAATTATAATTAAAAAAAAAATAATTAAATAAATAAAACTACATATGTCTGCTTGGCTCTATTGTACGAGCTATCCTTGTTGAATTACATATAATTTATAAATACCAGAAACTTTGAAAGACTTAGTGGCAAGACGTGATTAGTTAAATCTGATGTAAGACCTTTTAGAAAAGCCCTGGTATCATTTCGCGATTATCTCGGCAAAAGCGTATACAACGTAAATTATTGTTAAACAAATATCAAGTGTTCCTCAGTCCACTGAGGACATTCGCCTGAATTTAGCAAAAGATACATAAGTCAGTTAAATGCCATACGTGATACACGCTGATTGATCATGGCTTTTTCGATTCATGTCTGACTAGGCAGGAGATTTTCCCGTAGTAGGTTTTTCGTTTCTTTCAGCGGTAGACTGGTTTACAACCAAGGCTATAGAACCCAGTTATGGGGGCGTTGACTGATTTCCTTCCATACGTATTAGCCCAAGAGATTCAGGTCAGAAGAGCTGGAAGGCCATATTTTGAGGATGAGGTGATTGTGGAGATTGAAACTCATCTTTTCTCGGGTTGTTATATGATGATGCAGAGTCTTCTTGGTAGCTGTACAGTCGTCCTTGACTCACTCTATCCAACACCTCACAACTCTCTTCATTGCTAATATTTCACAGAACTATCATAACTGCTGGATATTTTTGTGTATGACCGTTGGAATACCCTTAGCTTTTCTTCATAACCGTATGTCCTTCCTTAGATTGACCTTTTGGTTCTGATTCAATTTTTCTCTCATCAGAGAAAAAACAAAGCATCCAAGGCCCTTGATGTTTCGCCATGCTCAACAAGCGCTTTGCGTGGATCAAGCGGTTGATCTTTTGACGTTCCAGACATGAAGTAGCCATTTTGCATAAAATATAACCTGTAGCGAAGGTCTTCATGCACAATTCTTCCAATAAAGTGCTTTGAAACATTCAGCGATTACAGCGTGCACTTTCTTTTGCTGTGTTAACCTGATATCTGTCATGAGAGATATGAAAAGACATGATCATCAGGACAAGTCGGAAATGCATTAGAGCTATTAAAAGACGTGTCCTGAAAGAACTGCCCAACCATGTAATTTGCATAAGTATAATGAAATATATATATGCAGTGACTTTCAGGGGAGACAATTCTGACAGAACTAATAGATACTGTGAATTACAGATCTTGCAACTGCAATAGTTAAACAAATTCACAGAATATAAACAAATGTAAAACTTTTTGCATTTCATATATGACCTAGTCAGTTATAGATGTAATGGAATAACCTGTCACCCCCATATGTGACTACACTATAGGTAGTAACTATCTATAAGCATCTGTAAGTCAACGAACTACAGAGTCTACCCGAAATCTTTTCGGCTAGACGGTCGAACTTCACACTCTGAGCAGAGAAGAACCCGGGCGAGGCTCAGCTGAAGGGCAGAGTCTCGTTCGGGGAGGTTGACCAACCCGTTCCCGTTTATACGAGTTCTACGGGCATTTTTTAAACGAGACTACGAGCTCGGGAAACCCACGTTAAACTCGGCCTTGTGCCACATGCAACCATCGTGGGGTGGGTGGCTAGATACCGAATCCAGCCGAGCTTCTTGGCTTGACGGTCGAACTCTCTGCCGCTGATCAGAGAAGAACCCGGACGAGGCTTCGCCGAAGGGCAGAGTCTCGTTCGGGGAGGTTGACCAACCCGATGCCGTTATGCGGGTTCTACGGATATTTTTTGGTCGAGCCTACGGGTTCGGGAAACCCACGTTAAACTCGGCCTTGTGCCACATGCAACCTTCGTGGGGGGTGGCTAAATATTGTCTACCTGAAATCTTTTCAGCTAAACAGTCGAACTCTCTGCCTTCGGGCAGAGAGGAACCCGGACGAGGCTCCGCCGAAGGGCAGAGTTTCGTTCGGGGAGGTTGACTGACCCTGAATCTGTTTATACGGGTTCGAAAGGGAATATTTTTGGCTTTATTGCCTTTCTGCGGGGTGAATTGATTAAAAGAATTACGGAGTTGTCAACTAATATCTGGGTGTGTCTATATGGATTTGCAGCATAATTTTGCTCAATTTTATCATCTTGTTAAGCTAGGACGAAACAGAAAAAAAGTTTAAAAAGAATCTTAAAACTAGCGTATTCAGAATTCACTTAAGTAAGCCAGAAGAGCATATCGGTTGAAATAATATAAAGATAATAATCTATAAAACATGGGGCATGTTCCAGTGATTGAATTCAGTGTTTGCCTTTATTGAGATTATTCTTTTAAAGAGGCGCAAAATGAAGCTCTATGGGTTCAAGTTTCAGATGTTGAGCGGGATTTTCTATATTTTAATGTTTCTATTACGTGAAACATTATTAATAATAATAATTTTGATAAGTATTGACTTTTATTGTAATTTTTAGCAGGTTCGTATCGCAACTGTACTTAGACTGTAGATCTGCAGCCGTGAATAGTCACACTGAATCCGAAATAAAGCGCTCATTGAGACTCAAATTCTTATCAGTTTTGCCCCGGGGGAAGATTGGTCAACTGTCCCATTTTAGATAGTTTTTTTTTGTTTTTATATAAGTAGTATTAATCTATTGACATATTTTAGAAGGATATAGATTAATAATGAACCTAGACTGACAGCAAACCACGAGCATACAGAGAGAAAATAAATTCAGCTAGATATACAAAAATAGAAAGGATGTCTCCGACCATTTATAATGATATTCAAGGCAAAAGAAATGTTGTGCAGAGAATAGTGAAAACCGAAAGAAAACTTATACTTAAAATCAGAGACAAGTAAAATGTTTAGAGCAACCCATGAGGAGAGAGGGTTTGGAAATATCAACACACGCAGGACAGATTGAAGGCAAAAGGATAGAGGAAAACAATGCATAAACTACTGAGTGGGCTTGAGTAAACAAGGTTTAGGAGAAGTAACAAAAACAAACAAAATTTATTAAGAGCTACAAAGGGCAGAAAATTGTGGAGAGTCATGATCGCCTCCGGCCTGAAGTGACACGGCACATAGAAGAATATTATCATCATTATTTCTTTTTCATTATATAGAACATTACCAAGAATTATTATTCTTATTAAGAATATTTGTGTTTGTTACTGTTTACGGAGATATATAAGTTTTTTGTTAGTACAGTGGATGTATTGTCACAGTATTAATACGATGGCATTTTCAAAACACTTTTTGAAATATTGAATTCTTTTGTTACACCCGTCAGCGGGTTGAAATCCTCACAGTATTTAGTATTGTTGAATTTACCGCTAAAATTTTTTGTTGAGATTTACAAATTCTACGTTTCGTTCAATTTCGCAAACCAATCGATGAAATTGGAATAGGCTAACTTGTTTTGATAAAAGTACTTAAACAAAAACCCTACTACGCGGTATTTTTTTTTTAAATGTATAACCAGAGATGAGTAAATTAAATATCAACATTTTAAGTGTATGTCAACTAGGTGGCCAACCACAAGATTATATATGCAGGCGGGGAGAAAAATTTAAAATGAGTTAGCATGATATTAAATCAAGACATCCCGAAATGCATTCTGGGATATTGTCTCAAAGAAATATTGTAGTTAAAGCCTTTCAATATATCTATTATAAACGTGTATGCCCCGACAGCACAAAGCACGGAAGAAGAAATCGAATCTTTCTACTCCATGCGAGACAACACCAAGGCTCAATGCAAATAACAATAAATTTCTATGAACGCAGAGAAAAATGGATGAAATAATGCAGGTTATGACTCGATAATAGCAGGACACCTGGTTCCAAGGGCATCCAAGAAGATTAGGGACATGGAGAAGAAACTAAAAACCAAATCGACTACATAACTACCAAGAAAAGATTCGGGAATGCCGTTGTTCATTGTAATGTCTATCCAAGTGCCTGTTATATGTAATATAAGAATAAAACTACGGAAACCGAAGAAGCCTAACACAGCACTGATTGCAATGCATCAGACTCCTGAAGGAAAAAAATATATGGACAGTTGTGAAAAGAAGATACGAGGGACAAAATTGAAATGAAAACTGGAAATGCGACACACTAAGAGAAGCTTTAGTGACATCAGCAAACGACATCATGCTAAAGGAAATAAACGAAAAAAACCCCAAAAAACCCAAAAAACCCCAAAAAACAAAACAAATGGATCACAAATGAGATTCTTGACATGATGCAAAGGAGACAGTAAACAATGCCAAGACATGGAACGGAATACAGAAAACTACAAAATAAAATAAGGAACATATTCAAACACGCTAAAAAAGAATGTCTCGATGAAAAATATGCAGAAATAGAGAGAATGTGTATCACAAATAAAGGCGATATGCATAAAAATAAGAGAACTAACAGGACAAAATACATGCTAATCGACAGGCTGTATAAAATCCAAGGACAGATATTAAATAAAGAAAAAAAATCTTCAGCGCTGGAACGAATATATCGGAGATATCTTCCACAATTAAAGAGAACAACCGGTAATACACAGAAGTAACGACGGGTTAGAAATATTAAAAACATAAGTGGAAGATGTACTGGCCAAATTGAACAGAAAAAATGCGGCTGGGCCACACGGAATTGTAATAGAGTTGCTAGAAGACTTGGACGATTCAAGCATAGAAAAAAATTACAGAAATTATACATGGAATATACAAGAGAAGTGATATACCGGAAAACCTAAGTGGATCTATTTGTCTAAGAAACCAGGCGCAAACGAATGTGAAATGCACCGAACAATCAGCCTAATGAGCCACATAACAAAACTCATCATCCGAATTCTGATGGATAGAGTGCGCAGTAGAATCAGGCCAGAGATAGGACAAGTACAGTGCAGGTTCGTCAGAGACACCGAAACAAGGAACGTAATATTTATGCTCAGAATGTTGTCAGAAAGAACAATACAAACGCAGAAGGACTTGCACATGTGTTTTATAGACGATGCAAAGACGTTCAACAAAGTACGTCACAAAGATCTGTTAGAGCAGCTCAGCAACCTTGACATATTCGGGAAAGGCATTAGAATATTAAAAATCTATACTGGCAGTACTGCAAATAAAAAAATGAGTTCAGCAGATATATAAATATAGAAAGGGGTTTAAGACAAGGATGTGTCGTTTCGCCGGACTTATTCAACCTATACAGCGGGGCACTTCTGAAAGAACTAGAAATCCTATCAGGATTCATCACCAATGACCACAATTGCAGCAATATAAGATATGCAGATGACACTATGCTAATAACAGACAGAAATGAATCTACAAAACTGCTGTGGCCTGTTAGGGGCTAGAAATAAAGAACACGTAAATAAAAAAGTAGGTTGAACAAGTGCATTGAAATACCAGATATATACAAAGTAAGAGTGTTAATAGTCAACAGACAGAAGTGTCCGTCCAAACTGCGTCTCGAGTGTCAATAATTAACAGCACCCCACCCCCACCCCACGAGGTATGTATGTGGCACAAGGCCGAATTCACCGTGGGTTCTCCGATCCCGTAGGCTCAGCAAAAAATATCTCCAAAGAACCCGCCTAAACGGTTTGGGGTCTGTCTACCTCACAGGATGAAACTTTGCCCTTCGGCATAGCCTCATCCGGGTTCCTCTCTGCCAAAGCAGAAAGTTCGACAGAAGTCGCACACAGTCAGAGACTCCGTGTTGACTTTAGATATTTAACAGTCCCCCCCACGAGGAATGTATGTGGCACAAGGCCGAGTTTAACGTGGGTTTATCCGAGCCCGTAGGCTCAGCCAAAAATATTCCCTTAGAACCCGCATAAGCGGGTTCGGGATCTATCTACCTACCTGGACGAAACTCTGGCCTTCGGCAAAGCTTCGTCCAGGTTCCTCTCTGCCAAAGCAGAGAGTTTGACAGAAGTCACACACAATCAGAGACTGCGTGTCGACTGTCCCATAGGAAGTCTCGCAGGGAGGTATTTATGAAGGAGGAAGAGTTCATTACCATGTAGGTAGGTCAACATAACTAAAACCTATTACAAAAGGTAGCCAAAGAGAGAGAGACGAAGCGACTTAGCATAAAGTACGAGAAGACATAATGCATTGTCAACTGCAAAAATATGAAACCAAAATGTAAATTACGGTTCGGGGTTACTAAAATGAAGCAGGTACAGAAATTTAAATATTTAGCAATAGTTCTAAGACGGAAAGTTTCGAACACGTATGGGGATGGCCAAAGAAGCAGAGTATGAAGACACAGGAAAATTCCGTTGGCAAAAAAGAAAAGAGTACTGAACTGTTACGTGATATCTGTCCTCCTTCATGGCAGTGAATGCTGAAAAATCTTCTCCAAAATGCAAATTACAAATCGGAGATACTAAAGTCAAACAACTACAAAAATTTGAATATCCGGGAAGAGTTCTAAGACAGGACCTATAATTGCGACAATGATATCAGAAGAAGCATTGGAATGTCAAAAGGTAAATTCCAAAAGCTAATCAGCTTATTATGAGACAGAAAAAATATCGTTAGAAAAAAAAGAAAACAGTATTGAATTATTACGTGATATCTGTCCTCCTGCATGGCTGTGAATGCTGGAAAATCTTTTCCAAAATGCAAATTACAAATCGGAGATACTAAAGTCAAACAACTACAAAAATTTGAATATTCGGAATGTTGGACAATTTCCGTGAAGATGAAGAATAGACTTGAGGCAATAGAAATATAGTTGTACAGAAGGATGCTGAGGATACCACGAGCCGAACATGTGAGAAACGACGAGGTTTTGGAGAGAATGGAAACAAAGAGGAAACTTATAATTAACATCAGGAAGAGACAGTTAAAATTTCTGGGAAAGGTAATGAGGAAGGATGGCTTGGAAAATCTGATACTCACATGACGGATAGAGGGAAAGAGGGATATGGGAAAACAGCACGTGACATACTTAATGGGCTTGATGATCTGGGAGAAATAACAAAAAGACAAATTAAGAGCTGTAAGAGACAGGAAAACTTGAAAGGGCCATGTTCAGCCACGTCCTGAATGGACACGGCACATAAAAATAGAAGAAAAACCAACTGTATTTTGTAGCTCCTTACTTGTTTTCACTTCTCCTCAATATTTAGTTACGATCAGTCAATTTATAACTATTTTAGCGAGTGTGACGGAAGGACGGACTAACGGAAGTCACAGAATTTTATATATAGATATTATCACCGCATGACAAAAAAAAAAACAAAAAAAAAACAGAAGGAAAATAAACAAATGTAAAATAAAAAGAATGATGAAAGTCAATTTTCACTTAATTTATTTAACAAAAAACAGGTATAGTGTGTTCCAATAACTTGGACCGATTTTAAATGTGAATTAAGTTTAAGCGTCTAATGATTTTTTCCTTTTTCTTTCAGATTTAACACCTTATGTCTGGCAATTTCAACCAGGGAAAGATGACCCAATCTAGAAAACCTTGCATTTACTTGAGAGAATGATTTTTAGAAAGCTACTTTACTAATCATAAAAATCCGTCGTAACATCTCATTAATAGAGGAAAATTTTTTTTCTCGATCTTTTCAAACATCTCACGCTACTAATGGAGTGTTAGGCGAGTCTGTAGCGACATTAAAGATAGTAATAGTAGCAGCTAAAACCTAAAAACACGTGAATCTTAAAGTAACTTTCTTTCCGGGTTTTCCCTCTTTCGAACTGGTGAAATGAACTTTTCACGCTGAAGCTAAAAGGGCTGTGAGACCTTTAAAGTAAAACACACCAACAAAGCCCAGTATAACGTATTAATGAACATCTCGTTGTGCATTGAATTTACGTCAAACAAAAGAAACTCTTGTTTTAAAACTTGTCAATTTTGTTTTAATAAGTGTTATCTTTACATTGCAAATCAACTGGTCAGTTATTTAGTGTATGTAATCTTTGCACAACCATTATTCCATAAGCTATAAAATATTCCGGCAAGGTAACTTACACAGTATGAGATTTGAACTTTTGCACACACCTAATACATGTATATTTATATAAAAGTCAACATTAGTGTTGGAATGTGTTGACGTGCGCTATTTTTGCTAGTGAGTGTGGCCTTAACGATATTAATATAAATTTTGATCTAGGGTAGTAACATAATTGCGAAGTGAGCTTGCCAGTCATTTTCGATTGAATACATTTCGCACATCTATTTGAAATCCAAGAATATTGAATGTAGAGAATTTATTCAAAATAGATTTCACAGTGGACAAATAGAGGTTAGTATATTTCAGCTAAATTCTATTTGTCTGTTTACTTACGTTACTTGAAAAAAATTTGGCATTTACTCATAAATCTCTTTGCTTATTGATTTTTATAATTATTTCTTGTTAGCCTCCCGGGTTTTCTCTCTTTTTCCGTTTATCAATTTTGACATTGTCTCGTAATTGGAGATATTTTGTATACGGTATTAGTAGTAGTAGTAGTAGTACACGAGAGCCTCGAATATCCAGACGTGAAATAAAGAGAAATATTGAAATCCTCTGAACATTTTTCAATTTTCCGAACTAAGCTAATTCAAATATTTCATCTGCGACAAGCGCTTTTAGAATTTAGAAAACCAAACTCAAAATTTGATAAAAACGCTGATAAAATCTGTTCAATTATTTCTCGTTGTTTTCTTACAAAGAACATACGTTTGAATTATCAAAACTTGGTCAGGCCTGGGATTATGGCTTCTTTCGTAACTCTTAGATTGAAGAATTTTTCATTAAAAATAAATTGAATGATAACATTGAACAAAGCATTTGAAAATGTTATTTGGTGAATCAATTTGTTCTTAATTCTTAAATTAGGTTTTTAATTATTCGGGATTTTGAATTATCCAATCTTATTTATCCATCACCCTGCCCAAAGGTGTGCGGATGATCAAGAAAGTCCTGTAGTATTAAGTAGGTCATGCTGAAAACGTCTTGGAAATAAAAATGAAAAGTTAATAAGCCTGTCATGACAAGTTTGCCATACACTGTGAAATGCAGAGTTTTGCTGTTAAGATAAAATGTAAATTTTAAGCATAAAATGAAGAAAACATTTTTTTTTTTTTTTGCGGAAAAAACTGAATTTATTTCGTGATTATATTGGAGTTGAGAATGATATCCAAACGTAAGAAATAAAAGAAAAAAGAAGATATCGCAACACAAAAATCTAATCATGAAATACTGTATATCATTTATCTAATAAATGATCTCAAATGATATGCTACAAAATACGATATAGATACGCAATAGATATTCGCCAACTTAATAACTGATTTCTGTAAAGTCATTTTTTGAAATTGTTCAAAATAGAATAAAAAAAATCGAATTTTATCTCTCCTCACTATTTTATATAGATCATCTTTTCGCTGTGGACGTTAAAGCCAACGAAGACTTTCGAAACAGTAATAGTAGTATTCATATTATTAAAAGTAATGTTAATATTAATAATTAAATATAATTTATTATATGATATTAATCATTATGAATTTATTATTAAATATCTAATTGTCGTAATTATAATTTATTTCGAGTATAGTTAATTTGTTAACTAATCATATATTATTAATGACTACACATTTATTATATTGTTATAATAGCTATAATTAATGTTATATTGATATGAATGGCTTATAATTAATCATATTCTTTAAAAACAGTAGTAGTCGTAGCAGTTTGATGTATTTTTAAGTTTATTATTCAACATACTAGGGATGAAAAGTTAGCATTATTTACATTCGTCTTCCCAATTTTGTTGTTATTAATCACAACGTTTCGACTGTTTTGCTCCCGCTCCTCTTCAGGTGTCAGTAGCTCAAAGTAACCTTCGGGGACAAAGATGAGGACATTAGTAATCTAAATAATATCTTTTCTGTGTTTGTTCTTGTTTTTGTTGTTTTACTTTTCATAAGAACGTTTTAATGTAAATTCAATTCGCATAAAAAAAAAAAAAAAAAATCATCTGAAGCTACATTTTAATGTTTTGATAAAAAAGCAATATATTTTTCGAATTAGCATCAGGGGATTTTTGAGAGCATTTATATTAAGTTGAAACTGACTTCCCTTTGTAAACAGAAGTGGGCTGCTGGTTTAAATGCAGTCTGACTGTGAGTTAAACAGCTGATTCCCTGGCAGTAATAATTTTTCTTTCCCTTTTTAGTCGTTATGCACATATTACGTTTTTGTCTTCGATTGACTTTGAAGAGCGAGGAGTAATGGCCATTCAGCTCTTTTTCAATCCATCAGTTTATGCCGATTTATATTCTTTTATCCTTGCTCTGCTTCCACCACTGCTTTATATATTTTTTGTATATATTCATCTGTGCTATCAAAATGCCCATTTTCAAATCCTAATAATATATTTTATATATGTATGTATGTTATCATTTCTCACATTATTCCAGTGACAAATTTCATTATTACACCATTTTTTTTTGTACTTTTACCATACTGTTTTGCATATTTTCAGTCATGAACATTTGTCGGGTCGATACAGAAATTCCGAACATGCCCGTTTTTAAAAACCTAATAAAGTTTTCTACCGTCAAAGATGATATAAAATACATCAATTCACATATACAAACTCACCCTTTATGTTATGGAGACTGCGTTAAAAGAACACTTAAAATATAATTGTCGTTGTTGATAGAGAAATTTTAAAGCCTTCAACGGCTGAAACCATTTACTGAGTGTCTTTGTTTTCGCTTCTTACGAACAATCTCGGGATGTTCAGCTAACTTCTGGAGCGAAAAGACATACAGTTAAGAAACGTAACCGGAGCGAATTAGTGATGACATTCCTTGTTGAACCAGATCTCCGACTGTCAGTCTACTCTCGTTTATACAAACAAACCCTCCAAAATTTGACATTATATAAATATATATATATATATATATATATATATATATATATATATTATTTAAAAGATTTTTTATGTTTATACGTTCTTTTTTATATAAAAATGTCTTAAAATAATTGTCGGACTTTGTCCATTTCATATATATATATATATATATATATATGTGTGTGTGTATATATATATATATATATATATATATAATTTCTTCATAGGACCGTCTTAATTTTAGGAGATCTTGCAAAAAAAAATAAACAAAAAAAATACGGTGTTTCCTTTGTTTAGAATCTTTCTAGATATCGTAATGTAAAAGATAATTGTGTCCTTGGGCGATTAACATAAACAAATCCCAATGTTTAGTTCTTTGTTGAGATGCTTTCTTCTTTGTTCAGAATACTTTGTAAGAAGACATATATTTTGGACAGCTAGTGTAATGTAAACAACTTTCCTAATTTTATTTTCTCAATGTCTAAAAAATTCGGACAACACATTAATCTTATCGGCGAAAAGTGGATTGGTGGCGTTGCTTTTGCTCAATTTTACTGAATATTGCTAGTTAATTCTGGATTAGATTTTCTGTGGAACTGTTCTTAAATTTATTTTATTATTTAAAACATATTTTAAAGCGTTTCGTTTTTAATTTTCTTCTCAACCATTTAACACACACTTCTGAGAATTTTAAGAATCATTAGCCAATTAGTAGTCTCTTCAAACCAGCATACTGTAATTACAAGGAATTAAACGTTTAAAAAGGGTCAGTGCTCTGTTACTGAACTTTCTCTTTAAATGTGGAATAGGTGGGAAATGAGAGCGATTCGACTCCATCGAAGCAGCATTGCGTGTCCAAGCTGAAAATATCTGAACTGGTGGAACTAAAGCAAAGAGCTTCATCTAGATATTTAAAATGGTCATAGCGCTAGTTTGGTAATAGGCTTGCGACGATGCCTCTGTGGAGAAGAAGATGAATATTGATCAATAAATCCTTCCCCACAAGACCACGTAACATTTTTTGAACTCAAAACGAAGGTTTGAAAATGACGAATGAGCAATTGCCTCCCTGGATCTAAGCAATATATTGGGGTACAATAATATTCCGTCACAAAGAAAAGAGTTTTGGACTCTTAAGTCATCTATATCCTTTGTGGCAGTGAATGTTGGACAATGTCCTTGCAGATAAGGAAGAATATCGAAGCAACAGATATGCAGTTCTAGAGATGAATTCTGAGAACATCACGTATACTACAAGTGAGCGATGGGAAAGTTATCATCCTTTCTTGGCTGGCCACTCGTATCCGTGAATGCCCGTCTATTAGTGCAGCTAGCCAATCCCTGCTGCAGATGCCTGCTCAGGCACATTTATTCAGATTCTACCTGTGACTTACAAGCCAGCATGCTCAAACGCTCGGTCACGATGACTTGTGAGTTCATGCTAGCACAACCACCGACTGTTTCCAAAGGGTTCCGCCTACCCAATTTCACTCACATGGCTTTAGACAACACGTCGTATTGTTTTCATGCACTTTCCAAAGCAACCGCACACAGGGATCGACTTCTCCCAGACTGATAACATCAAGGAGTAAGCTTCCTGAACAAATCGACCATAGTGAGATTCGAACCCGGGCCTGATTGTTAGAATGTGAATGTTCTAACGGTCACTATTGAGTGTGATTCACGTCAGGAAAAATCAACGAATGAAATGTCATAATAATACAATGACAAGTCTAAGCCGAAGAGTAACAATTCATAATAATAGAGTAACATAAATAGCAGGCGGAAGGATAAATGATTTCCTGATATCATGCGCTAATAGGCATTATGAGATTATTTTTTTTTCTCTTTTTTTAATTCCAGTATCGAATGAACAAACGAGCATCGTTGTACCGTGTCAGCGTGACCAATCTAGTTTAATCTTTGTTGTGATTAGGCACTGACTGCTTTGCTTAATTTATGAGAAACGAATGTTTTCAACGTCATCATACAATAAAAGCAAGGGATATTAAAGAGGAGAGAAGCTACACCCGATAAACATCCAAGAGAACTTCTGGAAATTCGGCAATGTATTATAGGGGAAAGAATGACCGTATCTGTCGATCCCCACCCCTAAAACTGCACCAATACAGCCGTATCATGCATGAGGAGGACATCAAAACCACGTAAAAAGTGGTTTGGTTTGGTTTGTTTTCTTTTACGGCATATCAAGTATAATGCGTTATTTAATGCCAACAATTTTTATTGCTGGTAATATTTTTCTTTCAAAAATGTATTGCTGGTAATATTTTTCCTTCAAAAATGTATTTCTGGTAATATTTTTTCAAAAATAAAATATAGAGCTGGTATTATTTTTTTTCAGAAATATATAGCTGGTAATATTTTTTTTGTTTTTCAAAAATGTATAGTTTTGTTTGGTTTGTTTTGTTTTACGGCATATCAACCTCAGTGGGTTATTTAATGCTGACAAGATTTTTATTGCTAGTAATATATTTTTTCAATGTATTTGCTGGTATTTTTTTAAAAATGTAGAGCTAGTAATTTGTTTTTTCAAAAATGTTTGCTGGTAACATTTTTTTCAAAAATGTATTGCTGGTAATAATTTTTTACAAAGTATTTCTGATATTAAAACCTATTTTTACACTTTTTATAATGTTTTGACCCCAGTTCGGTGGTTAACTATTTACCCATAGCTGGGACCCTAACAGCTGCTAGTTTATCGTCTTACCCAGGACGTGGATGTAGTTTATCGTCTTACCCAGGACGTGGATGTAGTTTATCGTCTTACCCAGGACGTGGATGTAGTTTATCGTCTTACCCAGGACGGCGAAAAAAATTGGGATTCACCAGAAATCAGTACACGCAGAGAGCTTAGCTATGAAACTGGGACTCCTGGAAGTGATATCACTAAAAATTATCCCTGAACAATTCACCAAGGGAAAAAAAGAAAGAAATTTATGGAATTGCACACCATTTTGCTGCTTGTTTTGTAGAAATACCAGATTTTATAGAAATATTTACTTGTACTTAACTGGTCTCTCGTTACTTGTTTTGTGTGTATGTGTTTTTGTTGATATATAGGTATTGGAATTTGTTTTTCGGCATGTATGTTATGGGAATTCATTTTCCAACAAATACAGTGTTGTTCGATAAAAGTGACTCACCTGATTTTTTTACTAAAAATATTTTCTGTCTATTGTTTTTAGGGTTAAAATAATTTTTAATCTTACTAATATAAAGACCCCGGCCCGACCACCTAGGAAAAAAGTTTATTCACCCTAAGGTATTCTATTGATAATTATAAATTTGGATATAAATAAGATTCAGGAAAATACTTTGTGCAAAAAAAAATGACTCAGCTATCGCATTGTAATGATTAAATTGCTAAATTTAAAGAGCTTTTAACAAAATATTGAAAACTATTTTACAATACACTCAGAACAATATTCTAGAGAATTCTAGAACAGCTTAAATTAAATCTAGAGTATTCCAGAATATTCCAGAAAGCCGCATACAGTGTAAAACAGTTTGAAATAGCTACTCAAGTCACTAACCAGATGAAAGGGTACAAACACGCATTAGAACCACTTAAGGCATCTTTTATTGTCGTCTCAAAAGCAGGCAAGTCTACGAGAGAAATTGCAGAAATTGCTATAACCTCGTAATCAACTGTCTCTCGAGTGCTTAGGGCACTTAATGATGCCACTCCTGCTCCAAGGAAGGAAACAAGGGGACGAAAGAAAAAGATTGATGATAGAACTGGCAGGGTAACCAAGAGAGAAGTTGCGAAGAATAGGACTAAAACTAGCCAAGAAATTGCGGCCAGTCTAAGCGAAGAGCAAGGGTTTAGTGTTGCCTCTTCAACAGTCTGTCAGAACAAGATTACAAATCTATCTTGTTAGAACAAGGTTACAAATCTTGTACACGAAGGTTTAAGCCGCTAATAAGCAAAGCCAACAAAGCCAAGAGACTTGAAGGGGCTCACTATTACAAAAATTCACCGTGGAAGACCGGAGGAATGTTCTCTTCTCCGATGAAACGATAGTTGCGCTAAATTCAAAGGCTAAGGCGAGTTACTTTTATCGAACAGCACTGTATATTTCTTTTTTTTGTCTATTACCATATGTAGCAATGTTCACTGATACAAAAACATTTCTTTGTAGCTATTATGAATTTACTGTATGTGTAGATGTTGCTCCCTGAAGCTAAAACAATTTTCAAGACATACATGATGAAATTCACTAAAATTCTTCTTTTCTAAAAATGTCCTGTTATATAGCCTTGCCTAAATTCTTTTAAAAAAAGTACAAGTAGTATAATTTCTGTTAATACTGTAAGTGTTTCTTCATGGTTAATGAGAAGATAGGTTCATAATTTTGTTTTTTTTCGTTATGATGAATGCATTTTTCATAAATATTTTATGCCAAAATCTAGATGCGTCCAAAAAGGCGGAAAATATCTTGTCACTTTGACGGATTTGAGTCCTATTTTGGTACGTACAGAAGAAACTATATTTTGTCTCCGACACTCTCAAATCCACAAAGTGCTACCATATTCGTACTAATTCGAATTGCATCACTCATAGTACACCGGCAATAAAGGGAAAGGTTTTGGTCTAATGTGTTGTTGATAATAACCCTCCCTGCTATGTATAAAGCCACAGCTTCTATACTTGGTATTGCCGTCGTCGCCATTGCAACTAGAACGATTTATTTGCGGTGGCGTGTACTTGATAACGTCTCAGCATGAGAAATCGAACAGCCGAGTTCGAATTCAAGTGGTTACATTCAGCTACGCGCAAATACCATTGGACTAGGTATGAATCCACTTCTCCTTCCAGCTATGGGTCGAATAGCACAACAGACTGGGACCTTTAGATATGGTTGGAAACCAGGTCTACCGCAGAAAGAAACGGTAGCTTACTACGGCGAAAAAGTCTGCCTAGTCAGTTATGAATCGAAAGTAACATGATCGTCCAAGCGTGTATCAGATAACGCAGTTAATTGACTGATGATTTATGGATATCGGATGCAGTTGTTTGTCCGGTTTTGCATTTAGAGTTGGACTTCAACCAGAAACACATAGCTAGAGTGTCCAGTCTACACTACTATTTAATCAGTGGCGAATGAGACAAATGATATAATGTTACGTATCCCAAGAGTATTTTACAAACGTAACGGTCTCGGCTTGAATTTAAACACAGTACGCCGTCACCATTTTGGCACCGATAACCGCAACGCTGCTTGCTCATTCCACTCTAATGTATAATCATTCTTTTTATTTCAAGTGAGATATTTCCATTTAATGTCAGTAAATATGTTATGTCGATTAACGGTGTAGGCACTCCACATCTTCCTTTCTTTGCTCAAAATAAGTTTTGTTTCTTTATCATTTCTCTTTGGCTTTGTTATGCCCCCCCCACTTCACCTAATCTCATTAAATCATTCACTTAATGGCTACCATTGCTTTGCTCTGCTTCCTTTTATTATGTCATTTGGTTATTAAATTCTCCAGGCCTCTTTATTTATCACGTCTTTTCGAAATTTCTACTGTCTATCCATAATTGTTAACATTAGTTACCACTTTCTTATATTCTGTAAAACAATCTCGTTTCATAATGCTTTTCTTGCGGTATTCTCAGTATTAATCGGTAAAAACATATCTAACTCCAAGTGTGATATAGTCGCATATGATATCGTGAGTAAGCATATGGCTCGAAAGAGTGCTTATCAATCGAGTTCATTGTTCCCTAGAGGATCGAGTCGGTTATGTCGCGACATCATTATCTTGGATGTTTTCAGGTCAGTACATCAAAGTGGCACTATCAACCATCTCTTACAAAGTAAATCATCAGTCTTTTCACCAGAAAGTTTTTATAGTATTAAATAGCACAACGCATATGGTTTATATTGTCTCCTTTTATTGTCCCCAATAGGCAATTTTTGCCGACTACTTGTCAATGGCGAGGAAAGAGAAGTGACCAGAGAGAAACATCCCAATCCTAAGCGATGCGAAATTATTTTAGCTTGTGCCAAACATTTTCACTTATCAGGAAATCTAGCCGTCCCGCTAATTGTTGATTTATCAATATATGAGATAATAAAAAACACATCAACACACCCATCTTTTTCCTTTGAGACCTTAAACTGACACTATAAAATAGATCGTATTTCAGAAATACCGTATATTTCCAGAAACCTATATTGGCTTTTATGAGATATTTTTCCTTGAGTCTTTCTTTTGTATTCAATACGCACACACAATGTTATTAAAGTTTCCTGTTCATCTGTAAGGAGTTTGTCCTACATTTACTGCTATATATTTGATATATTACATAGTATTTATGCATTTTTAGTCTCTCTGGTTGCTTGCCTTAGTTTATGAAAGACATCTTTCCCTATTCGAATGTGCCTTCGTAGTTGTGCCACACATTTTGTTGTTTGTTATTCCACTGTCTGCTGGATATTGATGCTACCAATACGAAGCCCAGATGTGCGCGTAGTGTAGGGATTGGCGTGTCGAGTTCAAATTCGTGTCGAGGCTGCTGCTTTTGAAAAATTATGAATCATTCCATTCTTCCCAACCCCTGTTAGGTGTTAATAGCAGCCAAAACCGGGCTCTATCGCTTTGAGTTGGCAACTCTAGTATAAGGAAAGGACAATTCTTAACACGTAGGTCACACCTTGGGCTCTCTCTTGCAATTTGCGCCAATAAATCAATAAGTATGTGATATAATTGTGAAAAGGACATTTCATTTTACATGAATACTTATTTTTCAACATAATCTCCTTTCGTGTCAATGCACTTAGTTCAGTTATAAATATTAATCATATAGATCGAACATTATACAGTGAAAAATTCAGATCCAAATCAATCTAATAACTGGGCTAGGTAGCGTAATTACTTATTCACCCTACAACTTCAAGCCACATAAATATGTTATATTTTATATTCGCAAGAACTTGTTTTAGCTCTGGTTGAAATGAATGCAATCTTTGTAAATTATTGCAATAAAAACGGAACATATTAAAAACAATGCAGAAGAAGGACGTGGAGCAAGGAAAAAAGAAAACATATATAATTATGATAAAGAGGTAAAGTGAAAAAAGAAAAAAACTATTTAAAAAAAAGCTGACTGGTCATCGTTCCTCTCTCTTCAAAATTCAGTCGAGAAAGAAAAAGAGAGAAAAAAGTGTGCGTATAACGAAAAATATAGTTTGCTAAGTTTAATTTCTGACATATCGTCCTAAGTATGGCGAACTCATTACTTACTGAAGATAACTCTTTCAATATTATTCTTCCATAAATGTTTACGAAGAACACAGCAGATGGAAATTATGGAATGGGAATCGGAAGGCAAAACATTAAGAGACGGGGAAATTTCTACGGAAAAAAAGAAAATAATAGTCATCATACGTGATATACGCTTAGGTGATCATATATCTTTCCATACATGACTGACTAGGCATATTTTTCCGACAGTAGGTTGCCATTTCTTTCAGCGGCAGACTGGTTGCCAACCAAGCCTAAAGAACCGTCTGTCCTGCTATTCAACCGATAGCTGGAGGGGGAAGAGATGGATTCACAAGGATATTTGTGCATAAGTGAATCTAACAATTACAACTGGAATTCGAACTCAGCTCTTCGAGTTCTCACGCCGAGCCGGTATCCATTACACCACAACACAATATTAATCTTCCTATAGGATGAATATCCACGGGAAAGTTATTAATACATCTTTTCCCCCAGGTATGGGTAAATAGCAGGACAGGTTGTGCCATACAATCTTGCTTAGCAACCAGTCTATACGGAAAACTCTGAATCCAAAGCGCCTGCTGCCTTGTAGACTAGAGGGAATCTTCAAAAATAAATACACCCTGCGTGTATTTCTCGAAGAAAGGAAATGCCCTTCCCTACTTCGAACCGCAACAGAAAAGTAATGAACCCCTCAGTCTTAGTACAATGCTTCAATGAAATCCAAGATTGGGGCACGACACGGCACCGTGGATCTCTCTGATTTCGGACCTCTCTCCCATGGGCGTATCACCAACGGCACTTGAGTAAATAAAGAGGTGGTTCTACAGAAGGATGCTGCGAATACAAAGGACGGGAAATGCAACAAATGAGGAAGTTTTACGAAAGATCGGAGTAGAAAAGGATTACTGAGGAATCAGAAAATCTCTAGTACGGATAATAAGGAAAGTGGGTTTAAGAATGTGACACTCGCAGGTTATACTGACTCAAAGAGAACAAGTGGAAACAAAGAAATATACCCAACGAGCTTGCATAATGCATAGCAGAACATAAATAGGGAGGAAGATTAAAGAGTATTACATTAATTCATACTACAATACATAGGAAATCGTGAAGAACCATGATAACCCACTTCCTGAAGGAACAAACCACATAGAAGAAACCGTTTAGTCTAATACAAACGTATAAGTACACCTGGTGGGAATCCTGATCAGTGTGCTCTGAATGGTTTTCCGGGCTTGTTTTCTGTCTGTAGTTCTACGGTGAAATTATCGTATCACTTGACTTTTTGGTTTGATAGGGTATTCTTTAAAAATGACTGATATTAAGTATGTTTAACATCATACTACTATCGAACTGAGAAATTGAACTCATTCACCACTGGTCAGGGTCACAAATGTTCTAATCATCGCTCTGTGGCAAGTGCCCAACAGCTAAGGTAAATGCATTATTCTTTCCAAGAGTGACTGCCAGGAATTTGAAAACAGCCTCATCTGAATTTGGACTTCAGCCAGTGTCTCCACAAACATTGAGACAGCGTATTGTAGCCGAAATGCCTTCAGGCTAGAGAAACAATTCATTAAGTCTACGGTAATTCAACTTATAATAAATAATATGAAAATGCTTGAAAGCAGGCACGCATAAATAAACACATAGAGAAACTGAATGAGAAACACCGGGTTTAATAAATCTTCTATATGCTGTGTACCATCAGGTACGCGGGTGATCATCGTTCTCTCCTGTCTCCTATCACTTGTCCTTAGAAACGTTTGTTTATTTGCCAAGCATCGAACCCGCTATTCTACCATTCATTTGCACAAGCTTGTCAGGTAGGTAGCCCGATAAATCTCGATGTCTCTATTTCCTTCGATATATCCTGTGAGTGTCAAATTCTCCAAGCCCCCTTTTCTCGTTATCTGTTTTTTAAAAGCAATCCAAACCAAGTAAAGCGACAATGGGATAGTAGGAGTGAAATAAAATGAGATAGTGAAGAAACCCGAAATCGAATCGTAAGCAGAAAACAAAGGATAAACTTTTATCCCTGTTTAAAAAGCCGGAGAGGAGTGTGAACTGGACGATAGGAAAACCTATCTACCCTTATATAAGTACCAAACTTTTCACCTGTCTCTTTCTACTTCTGAGTATAAATGGCCTTTTTTCATTTTACTTAAAGTTTTTATGTTTTCTGTACATGAAATTAATTCTCAACATCCTTCTGTAGAACCATGTTTCTTTTGCATCTCGTTACTGGCATGTCACAATGAATGACATTAATACATGTGGATGAATGAGCTCTTTGGAAAATTATTCTATTCTACCGTTACTACTTGACAAGCTCAGGTAAGTGTAGCCAAGTAGTAGCTGTTATACTGTTTACCTTTATAAAGTTCAATCTAAAAAGGCTATAAAAGTATATATTTTTGTTAAACCAAAAACAGAATATAACAAAATATCACCGCTTCAAGTTAACTAATAAAGATGGTAAATGCAAAAATTTAAATATTTGGAAAATGTCTTAACAAATGACCGAAAATGTAACACTGTAATTTAAGCAATGTCTTTATGATTGTTAGCATCACTTTATTCTATAGTTTCTATGTTCTTAAAGTCTTTTTATTTGCTTTTAAAAAACAGTGATTTATGTTAAGTTAATTGTTATTGTTTGCTCTTACCATTTACAATACGTAGCAGATCTTTCGGGTGTCTATACTTGGAAAAGGAGCTTTGATGTTTTGTTTACTAATTTAATTTGGCTGATAAGTTGAGTCTTAGTATTTTTACAAAAAATAGAATAAAATAAATCAATATCAAGCTTATAAATAACCAAGATTATTATCATAACATTAAACGCAAACAGAATACTGGCAAATGCCGGATCCGCCATCCTCCTTCTCATGTGCAGAGAACTTACAGAATGAAGAATACGTTAAGAGGAGTATCATTATGCAGTTATTTCCAGACACGCAGAGAGACAAATTTGGTTCTCCTAGACTGGTTACCAATCAAGGATGATATAGGGCCCAATCTGTCCTGTTAGCTACCCATATCTGGGGTGGGGGATGACGAAATACTCTTTACCAAGGTTATTTGCGCGCGAGTAATAAACTCGACAGAAATACAAACTCAGCTAACTGATTTTTCATTTCGAGACGCTATATATATATATATATATATATATATATATATATATATATATATATATATATTAGACCAAGAGATAAACAAAAAGAATGTTTGAAACTTATTAATTATTGAATCCACAGGGTAGCAACAAATTTCTGTTTGAATATTAATAACGTTATATATCTGTAAAACCCGTAGTCAAAATGGCTACAATTGGAAAAAAGAGCAAAAAGGTATAAAAAAAAACAAACAAACGAAAGTGTAGAATAAAAAAAAAAACGACGAAAAAACAAATAACCATGAGATTCTTCATATACGCACATACGTGCAGACGAGTGCATGGGAACACATACACTATTCAAAAAAACCTTTCAGCAATGAAAATGTATATAGAAAGAAAAATCGAGTAGTTTAAACTGTCAATTGTTGATACCTCCTGACGAGTGAACGGAGTGATTCCCGGAGGGTCCATCTACGAAACTCTGGAGTAGGGATGCTGAAGGTAACATCAATGAGCTAAGTGACAAATAATAATATTAGGTTGGTGCAAAAATAATGACGTAATAATGTCGTTTTTTGACGTTAAAAATACGTCAAAAAACGACATTATTACGTCATTATTTTTGCACCAACCTAATAATAATAATAATAATAATATCCAGCATAAATAAAATAAAACGAAATAAATAAAATAATATAAAAAATAAAATAGATAAATAAATGAAGGGATAATTATAAAGAATAAATTTAGAATATAAAAATTGATAAAGATAAAAATAATAAGAATAATACTATTAATAATCGTAACATAAGTATATATTAATTAATAATTTCAAATTATAAATGATGTAGGTAAGACAATCACATAAATAACCATATATAAAAATGTCAATATGCGTAAACACATTTGTTAGTAGCCATATAATAAAAGAATGCAAACTTCAAGTGTATGTATCACAAAGTCAATGTTTTTAGGGTTTTAATTTTCCGACAGAAATCGAACCTGTTTCCTTCACAGAAAATTTATATAGCCTGACGTGCTATACCATTTAGTTACACTGGAAGCGTTTGGTCAGCAAATTTCTGTTGGAGGACATATATTTCTTAGAGATCTTTCGAGCACTCAGGCCGGTAAACGTTGTTAATACTGTTTATTATAAACAGAGCATTTACTTTTACTCAATAAAAATAACGTATAAACAATATATATATATATATATATATATATATATATATATATATATATATATATATATATACTAGTTTGTCTACGCTTCTTGAGCGGTGTTGGTACAGTACCTGGGTATGTCGATTACCATTTTTACCCAGCCACTAACTCGTATTAGCTAGTAAGAAGAACATAGTAGTTAGCAGGAGAGCAGATGCTAAACGTCTGATCGCATGCGGGAAAAAACTGCTACACTGGTAGAACTTGTTACACTACAGTAAGAGGGAAATCTGAAACATGCTAAGCATGTACCAGGTAACTACTTAGTTGGCAAAGTCTGATAGTCGTAATATTCTTCTACGATGTTAAGATCTTTATAACGCTGAGTGGCTCCACCTTTTTTAACTAATGAATCGGTTAGATTGACTTTATTATGAACGAATCAAATCTTATTGTATTTAATTGCTCCTCGTACATTGGATTACGGATTCAAATACGATTTTGCGGATCTGTCGCGACATTGCAATGGTTGACGATAGTCCATTCCGTATTCTGGACAGGGTAACATATAGCTGACCATGTGTAAAGAATAGTGTTGGAAGATAGATGGTTGCTGTCTTTAAGAGATTGTCATTGCGATTTATAAACTTGAACAGAAGATATTCGTCCGATGGCATGAGTTTAATTCGTGGAATGAGCAGTCACTTGCTATGATGCGGTCCTTCCGCGATAATGTTTCCTTCAATGTATTTTGATAACTCTAAGTCTTGTAACATTGAGATATCCATTTATTTTGTCAATGTTCCTGAGGCTCATAACCACACAGCCACGTTAATTAGAATAAGTTTGCGAGATAAGAAACCACCAGATATCAAGGTATTCAGCTATTCCACAGGAATGAGTGAGGTTTCGTCACTGCAGAGTCCACCCACGTTTAGATACTGTCTTAAAGCTGCAGACATTTAACGGACGACAAAGTTGTTTATTTCATCAAGATGGCATGCGAATCAAAATACCGTTCTTCGATATTCTCAAGAGATAATTCCGGAACCATTTGTGATAGCGGGGCGGGGGTCACAATCTGAATTTATTCAGGTTGCCTTCTGTGTCTGTTGCAAGTTTGCCTTCCCAACTTTCGATTCTACCCAGTCTGTATTCTCAGCTGACTGTCTCATGTTTTCTGTAAGAGTGAATTGCTTGACCCTCTGTCATAGTACACTGTGATTGAAGGATATTAGCACAAGCTGCTAGAGCGTTGCCATTTTTTATAATTGGTAGAATCTGTCTAAAACTCCCAGTAAACATCAAAGGAAACCCGCCAAAACCGATGGTTGCCACTGAAGGTCATAGGTGCCGTCTAATGTCCTTGTAGGTTCGATCAATAGCTTCATAAACACATTTCGAATACATTGAAGCTTCATCCCACACAAACAGAACTGGTTTCTATTGTGACCTTGTTTTAAAGAGTCGGGAGATGTGCTGCACATGGCAGTTCAGATCACATTGTGTGGAATTTTGAAAGCTGAATGTACCTTCGTACCATTGCACAAACAGCGAAGCAATTCCAGAAGATGCAACAACAAAAAGCTTTTTTCCTAGCCTCTCTATAGCGTCAATAATTAGTTTGAATTATATACGTCTTGCCTGAGCCACCAGTCCTGATTAAGCGCACTTGATATTCTAATTCAGAATGGCTGCCGTAATCGAATCAAATATTTGCCGTTGTTGCATTCTTAATGTAATTCTTGTATCGAGACGATTCCATATTTGGATGTTAGATTCCTTTGCCGGTGATGATAAGTCGGCATCTGCGCCTGTAATTTGTGGAATCTGGGGAAATCAGCCAGACTATAGACATTGTCCAGAAGATGTTCATTCATTTGGCGTAACAGCTGGTTCTCATCGACGATAACTCTATTGCAGTCAAGAATCTTTGTCGTGTAATTGTTGTAGAACATCAAAACATCAGGAAATTCACAGTGGATGAGAATTAAAACAAATAGACTCAGTATTTGATTAATAGATCTGATTGTTAGTTAGGCATCACGCATATCGCGATCGTATTCATCGTTGTTCACAATAAGATTCAACTTGAGACATGCCACTTGAAACGTGTTACAAATCTCACCATTTACATTACGAAAGTTTTCGTAAGAACTCAACCCTATTCTGTGCAAAAGCAACATTCTCAGCATTCATTCGCGGTCTTTTGAAGATGCATAGTAAGTCCGTTCGATTGCATATCATCTGCGCCGTCTACTCCAAGTTTCTGTGGATTGATTTCAAGTAAAACTTAATGGGAAATCTTGATATCGAGTCTGTCTTGCTAACTCGTCACTGGCGTTGTTTCGAAAAAAAAATCGTGCTAGCGTTCTTCACTAATTCGTGCTGCTGCCAGAGCTTCGTCGGCTGTCATATTGTGACGGAGATAAACAGGTTGTGGCATGTTGAGATGGATAGCAAGTTGGCAGACAGCTGGCAACTCTGAATGCATAGAAAAACCGTAGATTCACCACAAAGCTTCCGAGGTACTGACATATCGACCATCAATATACTGCCGAATTTCGTCGAGTGTTGCCACTTGCTGCTCTTGACTATCATTGGTCGAATACAGCATTTGTGCTCAAATGCTGTCACTTCGTTTGTGAACGTATTTGTACAAATACTTGACTGCTTTAACTGTAGAGGCTATTTCAACGTTGATATGAACATTGTAATTCTTTGATAAAAAAGGATTGTACGAAACGATCCATCGATTATCATACATGAATACTTTCTTAAACTTGCACCTTTCGTTTCTTCTGTAAATTGGATAAGAGTCATCATTGCCAGTTGTTTGTTCACAAAAAGCTTTTGAGAATTCTTTGAGCAACGTCACTCCTTCATACATGGTATATTTGCAATTCCAGGACCGCAAAGATCATAGATGTTTGCTGAAGTAATTGTCTCGTACAATTCTGGATCCGCATCGGGGTCTGGAATTTCAGTACAATCGTAGTTGTTATGTTCATCGGTGTTTCATGGGTCATTGTCGCGATGAGGAATGATCAGCATATGCATATGAAAAAAATGTCGCCGAAAACGCGTACCAAAATTTTGAGGTTTCGAATATCATGAAGTATTGCCTTCCTCTTCATGCGTAAGTCTCGGACACATAGATCGGGTCTGTCGCATGCTTTTTGATTTGGTTTCAGTTTTCGAGTAATTTCTGGCCAAATTGGATTGCACGTAAATGTCACAAAAATATCTCGTTTTCCACAGGCTCGCACTATTGCCAATGAATTCAAGCACAGGTTTTTCATGAAGCGCTCGCTACCAACAAATGTGGCTGGCAAGGCAATAAAGCGCCCAATTGTTTCTGGTTATTCATTGCGCAGCACTTGATCCATCAATCCAGTGAAGTATTCACTGCGCAGCTGTGCTTGATTGTATCGATGCCAATTCAATCTAGCTTCTTTGATTTTGCAGAAATTGTTGACTGCATATTCATGACTAAGACGGCCACTGAACTGAAATTGGGTGAAGTAACTATCCTGTATCATCATCTGATAAGAGAAATATTACTGTTGGGTCACAGTTTTCCCGATGCTCCAGTTAGACCAAACATTTCCACCATAGAAATTTAACAGTACAAAATGAAGAGGATCATAAGACAAATGCAATTGACTAATTCACTCTAATTGGATACTATTCTCACTGTACTTACGGAATATAAAATCACGATGCCCACTTGTGGTTACATTCTCTAGAGAAATGTATGGATTGCCAGGTCATCTCCTGTTGGCAAATCATAGCGACGGTCGTTGTGCCGAATTGGTTGAATACATATACCATAACGTTGCACATTTTGCATTTGAAGCTACACTAAGTAGGGGACATAGTTGACAGCATAGCATTGTACTGATTGAGCAAGCGGATGAGCATTTGCCCAAATGGACCATTGAACGCATCATTTAAATTCAACCGATAATTTTCTTGTGCATCGGTGTCGTAGATATAGATCTGCGCAACCCGAAGCATTTTAACGACTTCTGCTATCCAATGCCGTGATGTGAGATGATGAAAACTCCCTTGCATTCAGCAGCTGTAAACTCATTCACGTCAATTGGTGGGATCTCGATCAAAGCTGGTCTCACTCCCTTGACGTAAAAGTAGATGCATTGTGCGTGAAGAAAGTGTTTTGTTTTGGCGATGTTTTCAGTCATTTTATGCCTTCAGCTGGAGGCGGTTGAGTTGGCGGAAGATTGATTTTTCATTCATTGCAACATAATTGAAAGCGTGAATTGCGACAGGAAGACTGAACAATTCGTTCCTCTAAAAGCATATATGCATTGCAATGACAACATCTCACGTCCATTCGTTCAAGTAGCTGTCTCTGTGTTCTATTTTGGCGAAAGCAACGCTCTTGCTCCTGCTGCTCTTCGACGTTGATTTCTTATACGAAGTTGATTTTGGTTCTGCACTGACGCACGACTGGCAGTTTGAAAGTTGGCATCGTTTTCATTAGATAAAAGTCTGCCTGGCGCACCTTGAGCATTTATTGAACCAACCTGGCATTGATTTTCATTAAATAAATGTCTGACAATATTAGATCTTTCTCCCGTGTTTATCAAATTGTTTTGAATCTTTGATCTTGCTTGCGTGGATGATACGGCAATACCACATTGATTGCCGTTGGGATGTCGAATATGACCTGATACACATTCTTGAGTTCGTTCTCTTCTTGAAATGTACCGATGGGGTTGTTTCGATCATTGTTCGTCCTGCGTGGCGATTTCTTTCTACTGATCGTTGAATATTTGGGGTTGTTGGTGATGCATTCATTCGCCTATTTGCAGAATTCTCTTGTGATAATTGTTGTGATCGTAGCTCTTCTGTCTACTATTCCCATTCGTTTAACATGGCTTTCCCTGTCTTGAGACAATCGTTGTAAACGCTGCTCTTCTGTCTCCTCTTGCCTTCATTTACATGTCCGCACTTTAACCTTTGTTAGACGTCTTGTACGCTGTTCTTTGCCTTTCTCATCCCTTCGCTTAGCCTACCGCTCACGTTTCAAGCGTCTTCTTTTTTTTTCTCGTCCAGTTTCCGTTGTTTATTTATCGCTGTTTTTTTCTTTTTTTTTTAATGCAAAACTAAATCTTTGGGAAGGCACTTTCTAAAAGAGGAGTTGAGCCTCACTTTCGATTTCCAGTATCTCAATTAACAATCATTAGACATTTTTGAATTGCAAAGATCAGTTTAGTTATTTATTTTATTAAATACAACAGTTACGTTTTATGTTGTAATAACATTTAAAAAAAATACCTCATATACATATCCAGTAACTCATTTAATTTCAAATAAAATCGCAGTTTAATTACTTATGTTATGAAATACAACAGTCAATCTATTTACACGTTAGAAAATTCTACGCAGCCATATTGTACGATATGCTTTGCTTTCCTCTTCCCTTCTGTTAACCAGTCAAACCTTACGATTTGCGTACAGACAAACCACGAAGGAAAAAAAAGACTTTTTCAATATATTATATATATATATATATATATATATATATATATATATATATATATATATATATATATGTATGTATGTATGTATGTATGTATAAAACACAGCAACACTTATACTACTCGATTTTCAAGGTTTTCAATCAGGGATCGCAACTTTTAAATATGGAAATCTTTTTTCTCTTCTCAGTTGGACAGGATATAGACTTTATCTCGTTCTGAATTTGCTAATAAGTCATTTTTAGTATCACAACATTACTTCCATTCTTTTATTCAATAACAAAATCAATTTCGGTAACATAAAATTTTTAAACTTTTCATCCTCGCACAATTTTCTGTATCTTCTCATTTCTAGATTCTTTTTCATTATTATATTTAATCTTAGCTTTGGATGAAATGTTTATTCCGTTTATTATAACGTCCCATATATACTGGGTTATGGCAATGTTGCTGCAGTATTTATTTAATCTTAATGTGGTTAAATTTTGTTTAATATTTTTTTTAAACATGCCTTCAGTCTCGCCATTATAATTCATGCTACTTTGGTTCTATTTACGGCGTTGCTACTTAAACATTGTCCATTTAAAGGGCAATAATCGGGCTTTTACATTTGTAAGCTGTTGTGTTATACGGAGGCATAACTTTCAAAACTTTCTGATTATGCTAGATTCTAAACACATACACACACACACACATATATATATATATGTATGTATATATATATATATATATACAGAGAGATAGTGAGAGAGAGAGAAGTACAAGATCACAGCAGTTGATCGACACACAAACAATTAAGGAAAAAAAATCTATAAAAGAGAAAGCCAAGTAGAAACCTAATATATAATTGCATGTTTCTTCCAATTTAATGGCTTGTCACAATCAGACGCAATGCCAGTCTTATTTTCTGATTCTCTAATCTAACAACCACAACAATAAATTAGCTATATATATATATATATATATATATATATATATATATATATATATATTGTGTTTGTGTGTTTCTGCAGATATGTGATCTAAATATTTACGTACATATACAAGAACACATTTGTATCTTGATATATACATTTTTACACCTCGGAAGAGCTGAGCCACTGCACATATATACACGCCAACAAGGAGCAAATACATCCATATTACTTTATATATGCAAATATATGTTTTGCCTGGACAGAGAAATCGATAAAATTAATAATATGTACCTAAATATATGGGTTTCTATCGACGAGCACACGTCTCTCTCTCTCTCTCTCTCTCTCTCTCTCTCTCTCTCTATATATATATATATATATATATATATATATATATATATATATATATATGTGTGTGTGTGTGTGTGTGTGCGCGTGTGTGTATGTATTTGTTTGTGTGTGTCTCATTTAAAACGAAACGACATTTTATGCCTATTAAATTTGTTCCTGATTTTTATTTTCTAACATGTGAATGAATTTTCGCAAATGAGTCATTGAATCTAATTTTGACTGTTTTATACATCAACAGCGTCATTTGCTAAAAGTTGTATGCATATCCGAAAAAATAATCAATAAATTTAATAAACATATTTTTTTTTTTTGTTTTAATAAGACGTCTAGTGTTACGGGAAATAGTATGCACTCAACTGCCTCATGTAGCTATTTCTAGACTTTGTGACTCCATATATAAATGAGATACCTCATCTCCCTGTAACCGAAGAGGTTTTATCCTCTTATTTTCCATGGTACTTCTGGGAGCTTTTGTCTCCTCACTATCATCCACCCTCCGTAAGAGATTGTCTAGACATGGGAGACTGTAATCTTTTTTTTCAGAGGAGTGTTCCTCCAATGCTTGTCTTGGTTCATCTTCAGAGTCTATATTACTCTTGTCTTCACTGTCTAGTTCGTCTTGCCTTAACACCTTCGCCTTCATTATTTTCAGGCTCATTATACAGTTCTTCATCGATGTCATGTTGCAATATAACTTGGTCTGCATGCACTAATATCCCATTCCCATTTTTTTCTATTATCATAGAGTTCTGTCCATTTTGCATAATGAATCTTGCCTCTTGTAGATTAAACTCACTATTCTTTTTATACCACAGTTATTGTTGGTGGCATAAGACATGATTAATGAAGCACTAATTTGTCTACTCATCAGGGCGGACGGGCTTTTCGATTTGCCAGCATGTGGTATTATCTTATAGCTTAGCAACAACTTAGGAAGAAATGTGTCTATCTTTTCTTTCCGCTGCAGACATATTTTCAATCTGTTTTTTATCATTTGCACCGTCCTTTCTGCTAATCCCTTTAATTGTGGATGATACAGTGGGGTCTGATATGGTTTGCATCCAATTTTGTCCAGCCAATGGCATAGTTCCTTCTCAGAGAACAGTAGGGTGTTGTCAGTTACTAGCGTTTCCTGAATTCCATTTCTTGATCCTTTACGCTTGTTTCACGTTCGAACGTTTTCTGTTGGAAACCTGTATTACTTCTAGCCAGCCTGAATACAAATCTACCAGTATTAGTAAAAAATCCCACTCCATTAACATGGACATAATCCATGTATACTCTGTACCAAGTTTGGGACTCTTTAAGCCATGTATGTTTTTTTATCTTTCGGAATTCTTACATTATATATCTATTTATGTATTCTTCTACATCCATAGAATAAGTTGGCCACCGTGCCTTTGGCCTTAATCTCCCTTGCTTAGACGTTATTCCGCAACGAACATCATCATGTATGCGTTTTATAATTTTGCCCCTTTGCGTTGCTGGCGGAACCACTACGCCCCCATTACAAATTAAACCCTTTGCTACGGTTACCTCTTGTTTAACCTCTTTAAAACGACTTTCTACCCGTGAGCAATTGTTCCACTTATTTTTTTTTCTGAACAGTATACTGTACGTATCCTAAGACAATTTGTCTCTCAACAAAATATCACTTTCGACCCAGTGTAAGGAAATATCTTGGAATTTTCATCCTCTTTCTTATTATCAGAAGTAATTAACGTCAATCATGACAAACCGTCTACATGCAGAATGGTATTGCCTGTTACGTACTCAATATCATAGTCAAAATCCATTAACATTGCGGTCCATCTTAGAATTCTAGGAGAGGTTACATTAGGAAGTTCCGTTCTAGGATTTAATATGTATTATAAAGGTCTATGGTCGGATCTTAGTAAGAATTTCGTTCCAATCAAAACCTGACGAACTCATATTATGGCAAACGCTTCTTTCTTAATATTTGAGTACCGTATTTTCCGCACTATAGTCCGCACCTGTATATAACCCGCACTCTTATAAATGCAACTATCTCGACATAACTGGTTCGATGCTGGCGACCGGTTTTTGTGAAGCTGTGTTCCCATCACACTAACCTCGACCACTCAAGGTTCGAAGACACAATTCAAATATAACCCGCACCGTTATATAACCCACACCCTACATATTTCGATAAAAACGACGCGGATTATAGTCCAGAAAATACAGATCGACAATTTTTTCGAAAGATACATAAAAGGATGAACATCATGAGCTAATATTCTGGAAAATTTATTTTCGTCCGTTGTTGCTACTATTTCCTTTCTAGGGTTGAATATTTTTTATTACTGGCTTCCTCGTCAGAACATCTTTTAAATTTTCAAATGCAACTTGCTATTTTATCCAAATGAATTCAACATTCTTTTTTCTTAAAACAAGAAAAAAGTTCTGTTAATTCGGAGTACCGCTCTAAATATCCTCTGCAGCAATTTACAAGTCATAAGAAAGATTACAATTCTTTTTTGTTCTTAGGTACTTCAACTTTTAATCTTATTTTAATTAATGATAGGTCTGGTGATATGCTTTCATTATAGATGGAATATCCCCAAAATCATATTTTTTAGTGTTCTGCACACATTTCTTTCGTTAATAGCTAATCCAGCATTTTTCCTTTAAAAGCACCAACACAAATGTCATTCTGATAGCATATTGTATTTTTATATCGCTACCAATAACTTGTTCTATAGCCCTTTGAAAAATATCGGACTTGCGGTTTTAATCCCATACAGTATTTTTTACCACCTTAACAAGCCTATTGGCGCGTTTATGGTTGTGACTTCTTTAGATGGTACGCTGAATAGATCAGTTTTAGAGAATGTTTTCATAACCGCAATGGAGTTTAAAGCCCATTCTACATTTGGGATAGGATATGAGTCTGCACATAGTTTGTGGTTTACACCTATTTTGTAGTTACCACAAATGCTCAGATACCCACCCTTCTTTCTTAAAATTACTAACTGGGGGGCCCATTTTCTCCCTCCTGGCGGGTCTCGTTACAGTAATTTTTCACTTTTTCCAAAACTGCTGGTAATAGATGGACTGGTTCTTTTCTTGCTTGAAAAAAAGAGGGGAAAATATTTTCCTTCTAATCTTAACTTTGCTTCATAATTTCTTCTGCCTTTGACTTTACTAATTTTGTCGAATTTACGCTCAATACATTATTTCCTATTAGACCATGATTCTTTTTACAGTTTGTCACGATAATTGTTAATACGTAAAACTCATTTTTTAGTTCCACGTAGGCTTCAAAATAGCTTAACGTTTTTATCACAGATCCGTCGAACTGATTCAATTTTATTTCATCTTAGTTTTCTTAATTTCTTGCAGAAATTTCTGGGTATCCACGTCTCGTCACTTCACGTATCTAATTGCATGTCCAAAAAACACTGATTCGAGTTTCTAATAACTTTTCTTCTTTTCAGTGAAAAGATGTCCATACTTATTGCCTCTTCATTTTGTTGGGCCGTCTCTACGTTTTTCTTTTTGGAATTACACATATGTTCATTTTAAACATTTTTTTTATATGCCGGACATTTTTGTTTTTCTGTTTCATACTTTATCCACAAAAAGTATAACTTACTCTATATTTTTTCTATATTGAGTGCGAGATCCGTAACTTTTGTTCTATTAAATTTTCCAATTAATCTTTGTTGAACAAATTTGACTCACTGTTCTAGCGACAACTTTCCCAGATGTAAATGCGTTAGAGTCATTTGCCGATACTCTTCATTTTGAAGGCGATTTACCAATTTAATTTAGATCAGATCCTCTTTGACTGGTTTTCAGATCCCAGTTTCTCAAATTCACAATATTCAGCGGCCTGTTTTAAACGAAGAAAATATTCAGTAACCGTTTCATCCACTTTCTGCGAAATATTCATGCACTTAGATCTCTCTGCATTCACTAGTTTTTCCTTGGGTGCTAAGTTGTTCACTATTAATTGATTATATCGTCAAACGTCATTTTCTCTGTCTTGTTTGTGCATTTGCTCATATTTTTTTATAATAGCCCCGCAAACAGCAGTTGCCAAGAAGAGATGAGTTATTTGGTTTTCTCCTCTAACTGATATAAAATCCTTCAGTTTTTTTTGTTCTAGCTTCAGCTGGAATAATCCTAAGCTATGATTGTGCGTATTCATAATTATCTAGTGATAAATGTTCATTCGGCTATTTAGATATCGGCGACGCCAGTGTAGTGCAATATTGCTGACTCACAATAAGTTGTATACTCTCAATTGCCTCATGGGCATTAGCCAAAGGTATTTATAGTCTTTGTGACTTCATAGGAAAATGAGTCACCTCAGCCTGTTTACAAGAATTGCTGCCCAAAATACTCTGCACAGACAAATAAAAACAAGCACAAAAGATTGCAATACCTTTGTTTTTTGTTTTACGGCATATCAACCTCAATGGCTTATTTAATGACAAAAAGATTTTTATTGCTAGTAGTATTTATTTTCCAAAAAATGTATTGTTGGTAATATTTTTTCAAAATGTAATGCTGGTAATATTTTTTCCTAAAAAAATGTACGTTTTCCTTCAAAAATATATTGCTTTATCGAATTCGAATATTGACAGAATTTACTTTCATCTGATCAAATTACAAACTGCCAAAATTCGTAATCTTTGATCTCGAATTCTTTCGTCCAGTTCGTACATCTGCTCCTGTTAATCACTGAAATCAAGGGCTTCTTTCTTGCAACTCTTCTTTGATAGCCTAGCTCTTTCAGAGTCTTTCTCACCGAATGTGGCGACATTTCCATCCTGCTGGCGACATATTTGACGTTCTGACGACGGTTTCTGATGACTTCCATCTTCAGCTCCCTTTTCGTTCTCTCAGACACGATGTTTGATCTTCAGGAACGTTGTCCCACAGGACAATGGCCTTCTTCATTAAATTTCTTGACAATATTATTAACCTTCTGATGATTAACCTTGAAAAACCTAGCAATTTCTCTATTTGACTTGCCACACTGATGCCATCCTATTATTTGACCTTGTTGAAATTCATCAATTTTCTTACTTCCGCGAACTTTCATTGCAAAATATTAGTCAACTATCGTTCATAGATTGGAGTAACTTGATACTAATACGGTCTGAAAGAAGAAGATACGTTATTACACAAGCCACAATTGCTGTAATTAATGGTGGCTAAAAATCTATCATAGCTTATTGTACAGGGTACGATATGGAAATTGCCGCCATTTTATATTTTTAATTTTGCGTATGTGCGTTGTTTTTTATTTTTTGGGCTGCACAGTATAGTAGGGTCAGTTGGGTACCATCTGTGAGAAAAAGAGCACTATGACGCAATTCACTCTGCCAGAGATTTGGAAACTACATACTGTATTTCTTGGCATTCGGACCGGAAGTTCCAATACGAAGATTTCAGAGTGTTTGCTGTCAATCTGAGAACAGTGTAGAGGATTCAGGAACGGTTGGATGAGTCTAATGGTGATTACGAAGGCGTTTGGAGTGATCACTAGTCATGGCGACGTTATGTCTCCATACATCTTCCCACAGGGCTTCAACATGAAAGGCCTAGATTAATATATATATATATATATATATATATATATATATATACACACACAAGGGGCTGCTGACACTTTTTTCTGTCCGACGCTATTCCCAAGTCTCACCCAAATAAATATACATAATCGCTCAATCAAAAATTTGATTACTACACTTTCATATCTATCTATCAGTATTAGCTGAGGCACAAAATTTTAATTAAAAAAAATACATAAAACAAATATCACTAATCTACTTGAAAGTGAAATAATACAGCAGTTGCTGTCGAACACACTAAGTTTCATTATATTCAAAATTTTGATATACAGAATTTTATACATTTATTTTTCCAAGACAACAAATAAAGGAGCACCCATTGACGATCAACTTTACTTGTAATGATATGCATTAGGAATTTGGCAAGCTTTAGACCTCAGTCAGAAATATACACGGTTAAGATTTTAACACCTGATGAGGGAACGAATTCTTCCAGTTTTATTTAATAATTAATTTTTTTGAAAATCAATGTAGCCTGTAAGCAGGGTAAAAAGCTTTAGATATTTCCTTAAATTTTCTTTCAATTATTCTTTCATATCCATACTTTTAAAACAGATTCTGTTTTGCAATGAATTCTTGAACTGATTCTTTACGTATCTCGGAGAATTAGAATTGAATTCTTTGAATTAATGCAATCATTCTAGTTTTGATATTTGTTGGTTTCATGGATCTAACAGATTAGTTGAACTGGTAGAATTTTTTAAGGAAAAATTCAATCTTATCAAAAGACTGCTTCATAGATGCAGTCATCTGGTATTAGGTTGGTGCAAAAATAATGTCGTTTTCTCACATATGTTACTTTTATATATGATTTCTGAATTAATTCACAGATATATATATATATATATATATATAGCCATGTTATATATCATTTTGAAGCGCGTTTTTCGCTCTATCGAATCGTGTTACCGTTCTCAATCTCTTCATTCATTTTTTGCAGGCTTTTCGACAGCATGGACAAAATTCAAATCCGCACGATTTTCTAGTTCCAGTTCAAACTAGGCCGAAAAGCTGCCGAGACAGCTCGTGATATTAATGATGCGTTTGGCCCAGGAACCACTAACGAACGTGTGGCACAACGGTGGTTCAAGAAAATTTCGCAATGGTGACGAGAGCCTCGAAGATGAAGACGGTCACCGCCGGCCGACTGCGGTTGATAACGAATATTTGATAGCCTTAATTGAAGCCGATCCTCGCAAAACTACACGAGAAGTTGCTGTTGAACTCGAGGTCGACCACTCAACAGTCGTTCGCCATTTAAAGCAAATATGGAAGTCAAAAAAGTTGGATGAATGGGTGAACGATAATCAAAAAAATCGTCAAAAAACGACATTATTTTTGCACCAACCTAATATAATTAAATTTCGTGCAAAGACCTAACCCTAAATAATTAACCGTATCTATGTTTCTTGTTGTAACTTCTGTATTATAGGCAGGTTATCGATTCCTTAAACGAGTATGAAGGTTTATAGCACATTAAAATAAAAGTGAAAGCAACACTTTGTTCACAATTGAAACTGTTACACTAATATTACGCTGAATTGTACAGAGGTACATCATACAAATTCATTTATTTGGTCAAAATTGTATGCAAAATACATTACTATGTACGAATTTAAATACTATGCTACAAAATTTAAATAAGTTTATTATTATTTTACTCACAGAGAAAAAAGCTGAACACAATAAAGTAAGTGAAATATATATTCATGTGCACGTGTGTTCCTGTGAAAATCCATTTACGCAATAAAAATTGTCTTTCACTTGAAATTATTATGTATGCACGCATAAACAGATACATATATTATCCGTCAAAGATATGAGCCCATCCTCTGGGTTTCGAAAAATCACTTAAAATTGAAACGGCGTACCTTCTTCAAAACTAATTTTCTGGCTCACTACGGGCCAGAGGGAGTTTTTCTTTGTGAATCAGTTTTATTACATCATCATCATCAGTAGCAAAAGTATTAGTAGTAATTATATAATTATTATAATATTGTTATTATTATTAATAGTAGTAATAATAATAATACTAATAAAAACATAAAACAACAAAATTAACCAATTACTGCATAAAATTACCCTAAAAATTTATTTCTTTTTTGTCTAATTTACCTTGGTGGCGAGAGCCGATTTAAAATTTAGCCAACTCATGGTTTAAAAAAAGGGAACGGCATGGGTGAAATAGTCTCAATATCATAGCTTAGTATGAATTTATTGACCCAAAGAAGGCATGAAACTTACTGATTATTAAAATCCGGAAGGTTCTCCCACCTAAATTTGGCCTATAGTGTACACATACATACACATATATATATAACATACAATGTGTCGTGTGTGTGTGTGTGTGTGTGTATATAAATTTGGGGAAAAGAGTAGAATTTGTGACTTTTTTAATCACTTCACCCCAAGCAAGGTAATAAAACCACTAAGACGCAAAGTGTGAAATAATATGAAAAAAAGAAAACATTATATTAATAAGAAAAAACAATAAACGAAAAGGAATTTAGAAGACAGGAGATAACGGTTGATACTGAGCTTCGAAAAGTTAAAACCCAGAAGAGCGTTCCAGAAGCAAGAAACTCTTAGCATAGAACTTACGGTTACATATAGGCATTTCAATTGCAAAATGAGACCTTGCCGCCAACCTAGTACAACGCTTAAATTCAGAAAGTCTAGGTGTGAAATTTGGAAGATCATCAGAACAATTACTATGAAAATATTTATAGAAAAAGAACAGTGATCTACTTTACGGCGGTAGAAAAGTTACTGAAGCCGAGATGCCAGGTCAGGACCAATAACATTGTAGTTTCTTGTCTTTTGTAAAGAATCTCTAAATACAATAATAATAATAATGATAATAATAACATCTATCTATATTAAATACATAGCATATCATTATCAATATAACCCATGAACATATATACGAGGGTTTACTAGAAAGTTATCGGATCAACCAAGATATATATACATATATATATATATATATATATAAAAGTGAACATAGAAGTCAACACTTAGAGGCGACAGTCTTTTTCATGCTAGATGCAATCGTCAGGCCACGAAAGCCTGATGATTGCATATAGCATGAAACAGACTGTCGCCTCTAAGTGTTGACTTCTATGTTCACTTTCATATTTACACACGCTCTATCTCTGATATTGAGCACTTTATTCCATAAATATAGCACACCTTAAGATTATATTTCTTTATATATATATATATATATATATATATATATATATATATATATATAATGGACTCTCTTGTCGGTTTCGACGTATTAGTGTCCAGCAGCAGATTTTTTTAAAGCTTAGTCGATATATACACACACGCACATATATACATGAGGCGGTGGAGAATGTTATGCAAGACATGCTACAGCGTGTTTGATAGGAGCTGGACTACCAACTTGAAGCGTGTTGCACCACACGCGATTAGTATATTGAACATTTTTGAAACATTTTGAAATCGGTTATAAAATCTACATTCCTTAGAATATCTTGTTCAAATAAAGCCGATTTTATTTTGTTTGTCTGGGACTCACATTTAAAATGATGCCAATTCTTTTGACACACTGTACACTATAAAAAAGGTAAAATATTTTACATTCTGTACAACCCGAGTTTCAACCGTGAGGGGTCGTCAGGTAGCAAGACAAATAAAGTTCTTCAACACACCCGAATTTTCTTTAGATTACCAGAAGTCAAGGAGATGAGGTTAGGGAAATTCTTTATCCACATTCAACAGGGCTCGTAGAAGCCGAGAATTTACTTGTTAATATGTCGGCATTTAGACATTATTTCTTATCGTTCATTTAACAAATTTGAACAATCTGGATGCATTACAGTCGGCAACTTCTCCTCCTGGTATAATTTACAGCTACTACTGATTATCCTACCAGATTTGACCCTTC